>OY856411.1:64910000-65510000 GCA_963693085.1 Alisma plantago-aquatica | reverse complement strand
TAAGATATGGGAGGTCTTGGTAGCCGACTCTACCTTTGACCTTGTATGGTACCGATTTCAACTTTGTAATGGTCGGTTGGAGAATGAGCGGTATACCTCATCTCCTCAGGGCATAAGTGTGATTGTAAAATGTAATCAGCAAATTAGCATGTTTGCTATAGGATTGAATATAGAAATTCATTGGTTGATGTTATACTTCTATTATGCAATGTCAGTTGATAAATGTTATTCATATCTCTTTACATTCCTTGTGATTAGATAAAGGGATTATGAATCTACCATGAGTAGATACAATGTTCTCCTTAGGAAAGGAGATTATCATTCTCTGTTCATACAATGAATAATGCTGCTGTCAATATGTAAGAACTTCGGTTCAATTTTAATATGATAATCTGCAATAACAATGTTTTGGCAGAGAGTTATATCTCCTGCTGGGGAACTTTAGAATTGTCTCACCCCGTGGGATCCAACATTTTTAGGTGGGTGCGGACAAATAAGCAGACACTCTTTTGTAGGAAAAGGAAAGAAGTAGTAGTATCAGGAACAACAGTGATGACTCAGGTGGAGGCACTGGCTGCCAAGTTTTGTATAGTTAGTAGTCCTATGTGTCGTCTCTGTACTCTCAGGTCCTCGGAGTCAGTAGGTAATGCTTTTATCTTCGACTTGAGATTTTGGCTTGAATGCCTCGAGGTTTTATGTTGCTTATGTATAGTAGAGTAAAGCAACTATTGTATGTAATCCCCGAGAAGAGATGTTACATGGAGTGTAACTACAAACAAGGATGTATATGTAATGCTATGGTTTTTGTTATAAGAGTTTCCTATGTTTGGATCTCTTTGCAAAAAGTTTTAATTTTTAGTGATTTTTAGTAATTCACTGCTAATGATTCGCTTCCGCATTAGTTAATCTTGTGTTTTATAAGTTGGATGCCACAATTTAGTGGTATCAGAGCTCTAGGTTTACTGAGTCTAGAGAGACATAGGACTAAGGTATCGAGTATGTGTTAGTGTCCTCCAGTATACCCTATAATAATTTTTGCTTGTGTAGAGAAAGGGTAAAGTTTAAAATGACTGGAGAACACAAGGAACACATTGCTAAGAGCAATGTTGTTGAACCAAGAAGAGGTGCAAGGGATCATGCAAGAATAGAATGAGTGCCTGAGAATCCCCATTAAGACCTGATCAGGATAGAGAATCCTATGATCATGCTCTTATTGGGCAGATTAGGGAAACAGTAATGCATATATGTGGACTGGATGCTAGCCTTATAACCTAGGTTATCAGTTCTTAATACAGAAAGCTTGAGCTTTAAAAGAGTTCCTGAATGACTTAGTCATTTTGGAACAAGGGAAAATATGGAAAAGATTAACTTATGGCAAGAAAGTAGACTCTGCCATGAGTTTAGTCAGATAATAAATCTATGATGGCAGTGCTCAAGGAGGAGCAATAAGCTGAGAAGTAGGGAATGATCTCTATAATTCTAGAGATATTTTCCTAATGGTTTTAAAAAAGCCAAGTTTTTGGTACTAATAGTGCAATAAATGCCTAGTGTACCAGGGCAGTATCCACTAAGTAAGTGCAAAGGTCTTAACCTTTCACCTGTAAGATTACATGGATTAGTTTTTGCTTCAGTAATAAGACTAATAAAACCTTGATGTGAGGACAAGGTATGTTATAAATGTGTACATGTTGAGTACACTAAACCCTTTTTGTTATAAAAAGGAGGATTGTTGATTTTGTTTTCCCTATTGGTTGCTATATAGGGAAGAAACGATGAGAACTAGAATTTGAATTTTGTTTCGTATTCTTTTAAATGCTCTATATTGATCTTACCTCTATGAAAGAGGAAGAGGTATAGAAGAGATGCCTGGATAAAATCTAGGGATGTTAAATTTTATGATTATGATAAAAGCAAGGAATATGATAGCATGTAAGTGCATACTACTTGATTTCAGTATTTATATACCCTGGCCAGGTATACAACTATTGATGATAAAGTGAGTATGGAAACTTTTAGATTATAATCTCTCTGATTTCCCTGATCAAGCAGTCATTCTGATACAATCTAATGAGTATCATGAAATAAGAAATATGGAATGAATAAATGTGTCATATCCTAAGTATAAGAAAGAGAAACCTGAGATAAAAACAAAAGAGCATGTGTGTTAATTCCTCATAAGACAAGAATGGGACCAAGGGAGATGAACCTTGTTCGATAATGCTACAAGCATAATAAAGATCCTTTCCATAATGTGGAAATGGAAAATGTGATGAGATCCTAAGATGATCATAAACATGTTTAGATAATAATAAAGAAAGGAATAATGTCATGTAATCATCCTTATAATTCCTATGCTAGGGCAAGGAACCTTGGATGAGATAAAGAGTAATTGCTTCATAAAAAGTTGACAATATATAAATTAATAAGAGGAATGTGAATCATTGTTTTCTTTCCTCTCAAGGATATGGCAATCAAGTGGGCTTTAGGACACTTAATGTGTATAAGACAGATATGTTCATGTGATGGACACTTAGAAAAGTATCAGTTTATCTTGAACTTTAGTTCAAAGATGAGGACATATGTAACAAATAATGTTCCAAGATGAAAGGAAGAGAAATATGTGATGTGTTGTCAACACATGTGATAGATACCAAGGTGAAAGATTTTGGTATCTGAGAAATATTAGAAGATTTATGTTGGCTACCTAGAGTGGTCAACTATGAAATCAATATGATTATATAAACTAATATGAACATCGTATGTTAGGGGTTTATGCTCTGCATAAACATGATATTAATAAATAATGCATGATGTTTCTCTAAACAAGAAAAGTGTTACTTGACACAAAATTTAAGTCCACAGTCTATGATGAAAACTAGTGAAGCATGTATCTTGTGTTTTGATTCTATAAGAACCATGTATGGAAACACTTTGTGCTGATCAAAGCTTTATGGTGTCTCCATAATAAGAAGATGATATGTGAAGACTAGATAGTATGAGGAATAAAATACATCTGTCTTCCTTTATCTGGATTTTGGGGACGAAATCCTTGTTAGGGGTTTATAATTTGTAACATCCCTGACCTGGGTTGTGTCTTAACCCTAGGAGTTTTTCTTAAGCAAGATAATTAAATCCTTAATCTTATCATGTGAAAAGTAATTAGGGCTAATTAGAAACTTATGTTTCAATTTTGGTCCTATTTGAACAATGTTGAAGCAATGTTTGCTTATTTTGGACTAAAGTGCAAATTACCCAAGTTGAGGGGTTAAATTGCAAATGTTGCATGATAAGATGTTTATCTGATGTTGAGACACCATAAGAATGAATATGATGTTGTGGTAAGGTTTCTACAAGCCTGGACACCAAGATAGAGCTTGATTGACAATGTTGTGCATTAAAACCTAGTTTTGGTGTAAAGTGCAATTTACCCAAAACCTAAGGTTCAATATGCAAATTACCACTTCAATAAGGTTCCTAATGTTTCTTGACATCATTTAGAGCAATGAAAATGAGGAGGGTGCCTCATTTCAATTAAGTTGGAGGAGAGAGAATCTTGATATTATAATAATCAAGATTTAAGCCTAATTGGAACCCTAATTCAATTTAATGCAAAAATAAATAAAATAATTGAAGGGGACTTCAAAAAAAATTAATTTGGTTGGATTCAGATGTTTGTGGACTAGCTTAAGCCTTGCAAAGGTACGAGCATATCCTAAGGAGGTGAAATTCCACTCACCATTATTATAAGAAAAAGAAAACTCACTCACATATGGATATTAGTATAATATGATCTAAGGTGCTTAATTTGATTTTCTTTAAATTGAGGATAATTGAGAGGAATAAGAGGCAATGGGATAGCCTCGTATCCAAGTAAAGAAAAGGGGAAAGAGGCGGCACCAATTTTGGAATTAAATGCATTTTAATAATGCATTTTCTCTCTCATCAATTTCCTTATAAAAGTGCCCTTTCCAAGCCAAATGAAAGGTTTTTTTCGATCCTTTTCTTTCTCTTCTTGCTTTGGCCGGTCAAGGGAGCTTAGTAGGATAAGAAAGACGAACCCCAACCTGTTGGTAAGGTTCTTTATCCGTTTCACCTTGATTCCATGGTGGAAATTGAAAATAAATTATGGATTTCTTCTTATTTCGATCTCCTCTTCAACCCTAGCCAACTTTTTCATCTAAAAGCTTGAGGATGAGCCTAAGGGAAGTTGCAAAAGCTTCATACACCATTTTTGGCTTGATCTTGGAGCTTTGGAGCTCATTTGGAGGCGGGTTTTATAACTTGCAACCCTAACTTTGTTATTGCATTCAATTCCCCATCAAATAATGATCATTTCTCTATTTGTAATAATTGATTTGGTTGATTGATGCAATATCCATATAAATCACAGAAGGTTTCGTGGGTTTAGATCTCTATTATGATGACATCATCATAATCAAGCACCTCACCAAATATCAAAGCCAAACGGTTTCAATTAGTTGCTCATGCGGTTTCACCAAAACCGTTGGAGAGCAAACGGTTTGAAACCATTTGGGGGAAAACGGTTTCCAAACCATTTGAGGGAGTTGACCAAGGACCATTTGAGATTCCTGTTCATAATTATGTTGGATGATAACCCACCAAATTTTATGGGTTAACTCCCAAGGAATCGTGAGTTAAAGGCTATCAATTAGGTAAACCTAATTGAATTAAGTGCTGATTTTCAATCTGATTTAACTTGACTTTTTGGGCAAACGGTTTCAAAACCGTTTGAGTGAGTTGACCAAGCATTGACCGTTTGAGATTACTGATCCTAATTATGTTGGTTAATGACTCACCAAATTTTAGGGGTTAATTCCCAAGGAATCATGAGTTGAAGGCTAATCAATTAAGCAAACCCTAATTGGAATTAGTGCTGAAATTCCAATGAGTTGATTTGAGATTTTGGGTTGATTAGCACAAACGGTTTCAAAACTATTTGGGGATCACCCAAACGGTTTGAATACCGTTTGGGGGTCACCCAAGACCATTTGGAGGTCTAGGGTTGACAATGGATTAGTGTTTGAAGATCCAAGGATGGGATAAGAACCCTAATCGGCTAAATGCTGATTTTGCAAGTGATTGAGATGATGTTTTCGGTTGATTAGCCCAAACGGTTTCAAAACCATATGGGGATCACCCAAACAGTTTCAAAACCGTTTGGAGATTACCCAAGACCGTTTGGAGGTCTGGGGTTAAGTATAGTTGACCAAGTGAAGGTCCAAAGGTACCAAATCATATTGCAATTAAGTGTTGATTTGTTGATCAACTCGATAGACCAATCCTTGATGAAATTCCACTAGAATCCAAGGTTTGGATGAGCCAAACGGTTTCACGACCGTTTGGAGCTCATCCAAACGGTTTCAAAACCATTTTGTGATCACCCAAGACCGTTTGGAGGTCTAGGGTTGAGTATGGTTAGGTGTTTGAAGGCCTAAAGGTACCAAGTTGATTTGGAATAAATTGCTGATTTGGTGAGCACTTCAATGTTCCAAACCCTAATTGGATGGCTTGGATTAGAGTGATAAGATGGGAAAACGGTCTTAAGACCGTTTTGAGGTCATCCAAATGAACTCAAGACCGTTTGGGGTCAGTTCATACCCAATTTGAATGATGGTTCAATGGTTTCAAAGTAACTAATCTTACATTGATTAGTGTTGATGGATCATCGATTCCAAACCCTAATTCAATTGAATCAAACCCTAATTGATGACCAATTGAGGGTCAAATGAGTTGAAGGTTGACCTATTTAACTCAATTAAATTATGAGGATATGTCCAATTGATTATTGGTTCCATGAATTCAATGATTGAAGGAATCAACATTGGAAACCCTAATTTAATTGGATACCTTCTGTAATGGAGGTCCAATGTGATTGAATCTTTGAGAATTAAGATGATGAATGTTCTATTGATCAAATGATGATTAGTAATGATAATCAAAGAAGGTAAAAATGTTGAAATCCTAATAGTCCTAAGTGATTAGTGTCAATTAAGGAATAAATTCCTATTCACTTATAGGTTCAATGACTTGATACACTATGTTAATCACAGTTGTATGTAATTGATTGAAGGGTTGATGTGACCTAATCAAATTGAAAGGATGAAAGAATAGAATTCATACATGAATATGATTCATGTGGTTATCTTCTGTAGCACGACCGTGTAAGGCAGCACGGCCGTGGTGGCTTCACTTTGCACGACCGTGCAAGGTAGCACGGCCGTGGTGACCTCTTCTTGCACGGCCGTTCTTGGCTGCACGACGGTGGTGCTCTATACTTGACTTGAAGTTGATATACTTTGATAAGTATAAGTTAATATACATTGTGAAGGGGACAAGCCACCCTAATGAGTATGAGGTAATCATACCATATTAAGAATGAGAAGTGAACTTATACTTTGTATTAATGATCATTAATGATATATAATGAGAATGGTGATCATAAGCATACACTTATGATATATTTGAATGCTCCTAGAAGTTTGGATCAATACATTAGGGTTGATCTAACTACATGATCATAAAACCCTAATTAATGTCATTTGAGAAACCCTAACCCTAATTTTTGGTAAAGGGAGTGAAAAGCCCAATTTCATGGTAAACCATAATCCTGATAAAGGAATAGTGGTGTTACTAATGTATCACATGATGTGGTTAATGACTTGTATGATTGTTATCATGTGTACTAATTATGTAGACCTCATAAGATGAAGAGCATAGCCAGACTTGAGCAATGAAATTCATATAATAAATATGTTTAATGGCTTTATGTGCCTAATGTTGTTGTTGCTTAGCAAAAGTAACAAAAGGTATATGGACCTAATGAGTCCCATGAATAGTTGTTGTTTCCTAGTGAAATGTGACAAAACATTTAATAGGCTTTGAGAGCCATGTGAGATACTTGTATAACAAGTATCATGAATACCTTGGTCTGAGGACCCAGAGGTAATACTTACTTATCAAGTGGTAACAATGTTCAGTGTTGAACTAAGGGTTATAAATACCCAGATTTGATAAGCATGATAATGATGTGGTTGAGGGATGAGAAATCCCAGTATTGAAATGAGGGATTGAGATTCCAATGCCTCATAAAGAATGAGAAGTGAATGATGAAAATAGTACATGTTTCTTTATAGCATTTGTCTGAATAAAATATGTTTGAGAACTTGACTGATGCTAAAAGAATATGCTAATGTACTTAATCAATCAAGTGAAATCATATCATGTAGAGCCCTGACCATAGATCCATCATCGTCAGCAAATTGGTGTTGGTGAAACGGGTGCTCCGCGGCAAAACCCGGAGGGCATACTTTTGAGTATGTGGAGGTAAATTGGCAAAAATATCCTTATGTCCTAATGAGGAAATTGGGAAAAGGTAAACAATAAACCTCTCAATCCTTCATTACTTGCACCAGGATAGATGCAACACGAACCTCCTGAAGATTGGGACAGATGCAGTACACATCTCCCAATAATGTTAATGCTGGATCGATGGAGATAAACATGAAATCTCACGATCGCGAAGAGAGTGCAACACACCACTGTAACTCTGATAGCGAAGTTTCCAGTATACCCTGGAAAGCTATAATATAGCAGAGACACAAGATGTCCTTCATGTAATCTCACGCTGATCGAGATATGGGAGGTCTTGGTAGCCGGCTCTACCTTTGACCTTGTATGGTACCGATTTCGACTTCACAATGGTCGGTTGGAGCATGAGCGGTATACCTCATCTCCTTAGGGCATAAGTGTGATTCTAAAATGTAATCAGTCGATTACCATGTTTGCTATAGGATTGAATACAGAAATTCATTGGCTAATGTTATACTTTTGTTATGCAATGTCAGTTGATAAATGTTATTTATATCTCTTTACATTCCTTGCAATTAGATAAATGGATTATGAATCTACCATGAGTAGATACAATGTTCTCCTTAGGAAAGGAGATTATCAGTCTCTGTTCATACAATGAATAATGTTGCTGTCAATATGTAAGAACTCCGGTTCAATTTTAATATGATAATCTGCAATAACAATGTTTTGGCGGAGAGTTATATCTCCCGCTGGGGCAATTTACAATTGTCTCACCCCCGTGGGTTTCAACATTTTTAGGTGGGCGCGGACAAAGAAGCAGACACTCTTTTGCAGGAAAAGGAAAGCAGCAGCAGTATCAGGAACAACAGTGATGACTCAGGTGGAGGCGCTGGCTGCCATGTTTTGTATAGTTAGTAGTCCTATGTGTATCTCCATACTCTCAGGTCCTCGGAGTCAGTAGGTAATGCTTTTATCTTCGACTTGAGATTTTGGCTTGAATGCCTCGAGGTTTTATGTTGCTTATGTATATTAGAGTAAAGCAACTGTTGTATGTAGTCCACGAGAAGAGATGTTACATGGAGTGTAACTACAAACAAGGATGTATATGTAATGCTATGGTTTTTGTTATAAGAGTTTCCTATGTTTGGATCTCTTTGCAAAAAGTTTTAATTTTTAGTGATTTTCAGTAATCTGTTGCTAATGATTCGCTTCCGCATTAGTTAATATTGTGTTTTATAAGTTGGATGCCACATATTGTGTCGGTGTCACCAACAAGCTCTCAGTCGTATCGATTTTTTATTGCCTGCACACCATGCAAAATGAGCAAGGTAGCTTTTTTACATTGAAAAATATAAAATGAAAACCAGAAGTAAGGCTACTAAAAATGAATGTAAAGAACAAAATCTAATTACTATAAAGGATGATTGGGTTGCCTCTCAACAAGCTCCCTTGTTTTATTCAGATCAAAATGAATCAATGAATCTCAAGGAGATTCAACTACTCTCCCTCGTGTATCACCTCTTCCCCAAAATAGTGTTTTAGATTCTGGCCATTCATAGTGAATGGCTCAGCCCCACTACTAATTTCCACTACTTTATGGGGTAAGGCCTTAACCGCCACAAATGGACCACTTCATCTAGACGTCAGATTCCTGGGGTGCAATTTCATCCTAAAATTGAATAGAAGCACCTTATGTCCTAAAGTGAACAGTCTTTGCAAAATATGGTGGTCATGAATCTTCTTGGATCTATGCTTATACATTTTTTATCTTTCATACGCATCTAGCCTTAGCTCATAAAATTCAATTAACTCCAACATTCTCTTATTTCTTGCATCATCAAGATTATAATTCAACAATCTCAAAGCCCACTTGACTTTATGCTCCAATTAGATGGGTAAATGACATTCTCCCCCATAGACCAACCTATATGGAGTTGTTCATGTAGGTGCCTTATAATTTGTCCTATATGCCCAAAGAGTGCCACTTAGTTGCATGTTCCAATTGGTCCTATTAGTTGAGACTATTTTTTTCAAGATCATCTTAATCTCCCTATCAGACACCCAACTTGTCTCTGGGTTTGTGGGTGATATGGGATTCCTACTTTGTGCCTCACTCTATACTTTCTCAATAAAACTCCAAACTTCTTATTGGTGAAGTGAGATCCCTATCACTTATCATCACTCATGGCACCCCAAACCTATAGAAAATATGATCTTTTACAAATCTGCAAACAACCTGAGCATCATTGGTGTGGGTTGCAAGTCAAATACAAGCAATATATAAAAATTGGAATTAGAAGACACAAAAGGTCCCATGAAATTGACTCCTCATAAAACAAAAACCTCAACATCATTAAAGATGTTTAGGGGCATTTCATATCTCCTAGATATATTCCATGCACATTGACATGCATCACAAGAACAAAATTGTAAGCATCTTTAATAAGTAATTGCCACTAAATCCACCTTCTAAAACCTTTGTTTCTTTCCTTGAGCTAGTGTGGTGTCCCTCATTAGGTAGGGAGTGACAATATTCCAAGATACTCTCTATCTCACACTCAGGCACACACTTCTTAAAAATACCATCCATACATTGCTTGAGTAAGATGGGGTCATCCCAGACATAAAACCTCAAGGAGTGAAACATTTTCTTCTTATCTTGATACCCCCAATCTTCTGGAAGGTCTCCACAAGATAAGTAATTTACAACATTGTTAAACCATGGATCCTTATTCTTCATGGAAAATAACTACTCATATGGGAACTTTTCAACTAAGGATATATCTAGATCCTTCTCATCTACTATTTTCAACCTAGACAAATAATCTACTACCACATTCTCTGTCACTATCTTATCCTTGATCTCAATATCAAACTCCTATAATAGAAAGATCCATCTTATCAATCTAGTTTTGGCATCCTTCTTTCACAACAAATACTTAATTGTTGCATGATTAGTCCACACAATAACCCTTGCTTCGATCAAATATTGGACAAATTTTCCAAAAGCAAAAATTATCGCCAAAAGCTCTTTTTTAGTTGTTGTGTAATTAAGATGGGCATCATTTAGGCTCTTCGATGCATAATAGATAACAATGGAGGTTTTATCCTTTTTTTGTCTTAGAATAGCCCCTACTGCATAATCTGACATGTCACAAAAGCTCAAATGGTTGGCTCCAACCTGGAGCTTGAATTATAGGTGCGAAGAAGAGTTTCTCCTTCAACACTTCAAAAGATTTCAATCACCACTCATCAAAATTAAATTCAACATCTTTCTCCAACAACTCGAAAGAAGACCACCAAAAGGCTTCACCAAATGATGATCGGAAGATTCTCATTTTTTGCCAAGAATATGTATTTCAGATGCAGCAGGAGTGGCTTCACTCAAGTTCTGGAGGACTTAGCAAAGATAGAATCAATGGTGGTGGAGGTGGGTGATGTAGGTTTTACTACACTAACAAATCCACCCAGGGTTGAAATCCCTAAGTTTTACCAAAACCTTGTGCAATAATACCACCCACAAGCAGACAGGTCTTATTGTAGTATAGTTAAGGATCGAATCCCAAGGTACAACATTTTTAATAATCTTTCTAGTTGAATCTAGATTTACTAAGACTAATATTTAGAATTGAGAGTTGATTTGGGTTTTGTTAAACTAATTTCAAGGAAAGTAAAAGAGTAAGACTAAAATTGAGTTTAGATTAATAATGGGAATCACTTGTGTGGAATCGAGTTTCACCACCACTACACATGCAAACACATCCAAAACACATCTAGGCAAGATACAACTATTCATATGGAGTAGCAAACCATCTGTTAGGAAATAGAGTTTACGTAAGCATCTCCATGGGCCCGATGTCTCATTACCCATGGGTCACACACTTACTACTCCAGAGATATCCTTTTGGAAGTTCTCATCTAGACATCAACCATGTTAATTAATATTCAAATACTAAGTATAGAAGTTCTAGCAACAAAAGAATATAAAAATCATGCAATGAAGGTGATCAATCCACAATGCATGCATTAAATGATTAATAATAAAATGGAAAGTTATATACAAGCCATGGAATGTTATAAGATGAACATGAAAGCATGGGTAGCGGGGCTAGTCCCCACACCCTAGTTAAAAGGACTACTCACTTCTCATGATAGAAACAAAAACAACAAGAGAGAGGGAAGATTTCGCCGTGGTCATGGTATAGAAGATGATCGTAGCTTGGTGGAGAAATGGTCTTCTACATGATAGCGGAGCAGATCTGGATGAGGAGGGTAAGAAAATGAAGATGGATGAGGATGATCTTCTCTCTCATCTTCATCCTTCTCTTCTCATGCTTTTACTCGTAGGATATGGAGTGGTAGATGGCTAGTGGATGAAGGTGCTATAGATCTGAAATCCTACAATCTCAGTGGCTAGGGGATAGATCTTGATGGAAAAGAGATGGAAAAGTAGCAAGGACACCACACATGTAGTCTTTGGCAGTAGAGATCATCATCCTTGGCTGGGCACAAAGCGGCATCTTATTAGCATCGTGGAGTAGAACAGAAATGCTTCAAATGAATGAGGGGGCATCTATTTATAGGTGTCGATCTGGAGAGGATAGACTTAACTGCCACAGTTGTGGCCTTTGGTATCAGTCGCGGCACTTCTTGGCATGACTGTGCCGAGGTGCTCTCGACCATGCTAAGGTGGCCACAGTCCAGGTGATTACTGCAGTTGAGGTCATTTTGTATCGATCGATATCTATGCCACAGTCATGGTCACGTGCTTCTTGGTCGCAGTCGTGGTGGTTGCAGTCACGGTCGAGGTGACATGCCGCGATTGAGCTAGTGTGGGCCTCGATCAAGGTGGCATGCCGTAGTCGAGGTGGTGTACCATAGTCGAGGTCATGTGACAAATCCACCCCCAGTGGGGGCTATTTCTATGGGTCGATGGGCATGCATTGATGAATCCTCTGGCTGATGAGGATGCTTTCTAATGAAGGAACTGGCCATCAACAAAAGGGTCCATATTATCAAAAGTTTTTTGGGCCATTTAGTTAGTTAGCAGGACCACTGCCTCCTACACTACTGCACATAGTTCAATGTTTAATCCTACAATGGAGACGAATGGATTTGATCAAAACTCTAAATAATCAACTAAAACTTAGAAAAATTATATATGAGCATATTCAGGGGGATATGAGAGCTTTTAGTACAAAATTGGGCCAAAACGGTGACTAAAAATAAGATGAATATGCATTCATCAAAACATCGCGAACTTAAACGTTGCTCATCCTCAACTAACACAAAGTCTGAAATAGTCACCAATTCAATACTTTCAACTCTTACGATTGCCTCATCTTCACATCATGTTTGTTTCTTTTCTACTTTGTATGGTTGAGCATATCAATTTCCTGAGTCACTGAACACATCTTACAATATCTTTGTTCCCGAGTTCATTTCTCAAAAGCACTTCCTCCCCACTTTTTCCAACATCAAGCATGTCTAAGAGCTTCGTAAGAGTCTAGAGATACCCAAAAAACAACAAGTGTGCACCTGATCTGACACTGGTGTTTTATAAAAGAGTGGCAAAAATGAGGCATTCATTGTGCATGTAGGTGGAAAAGAGAATGAAGGGGGTATGGAAGCAAGTAGTAAATATCTCCTCTATTCAACTCGAGATTTTATTATATGGTTTCAATTTCATTGATTGCAAATTTTTTTGGATGTGCATCTCTCTTCTATTCGTATCGAGATTGCATTTTTTTCTTGTGTGCATGTAGGTGGAAAAGAGAATGAAGGGGGTATGGAAGCAAGTAGTAAATATCTCCTCTATTTGACTCGAGATTTTATTATATGGTTTCAATTTCATTGATTGCAACTTTTTTTGGATGTGCATCTCTCCTCTATTTGGATCGAGATTGCATTTTTTTCTTGTGTGCACATTGGCATCTTTTCTTTTTCATTTTGGTGATATGCCCCTATTACATAGAGAGGGTCATGGAAGAAGCAAATAAAGAGAGGAATTGTGTGCCACACCAAACTTAGGGTTTGGCATTGTTTTTATGGCTTTTTATGGATGGAGGGGTATGAAGATGGTAGAAGAAGTGTAGAAGAGATCTCTGATCATAATGCAACTTGATTTACAATTCAATGCACCGAGCTACTCTCCTTATCATACTATGCTCAAATAATGATTTAATGGGGATGTGGTGGAAATTACATGCTATTGTTCCACTAGTTAGTTAGGAAGCACGATGTGCTTGATCCCTCTCAGTTCGACAGATACTTGTTGTCTTTACTGAAGGATCATGATGTTAGGTTTCATAAGCTTCACATGGTTATTTCTAACCATTGGCTGGTTTTAGAAATTATCCCCCTTGAGGCTTTGCTTTGAATAAGGGGTTATAATGATTCAAAAATGCATGGAAAAAGAAACTAGATGACTAGGTAAAGGCATTGATTAAAATAAAATCATCAAAACTTCATCAAGTTTCAATACAAAACTACTTCTAAAAACTTAAACATTTTCAAAATTTTGATCAAAATTGCTTTAAAATTTCAATGATGGAATCTTAAGTCTGAAACATATAGGTGTGGGTGGAAAGAAAGTACATACCACCCACCCTCCACCCCAAACTTAGAAATTTGCTAGTCCGAAGCAAACTCTAAATCCAAGTGTTAAAAATGAAAACTATCAGAACATACGATTGCATCTTGTGATGCTCTATCTACTCAGTGCAAAATTGTCTAATTTAAAACTAAAATTAAAAGCAAAATTAAGGACCGCGTCGCCTCCCGACAAGCGCCTTTGTTTTATGTCGTTCGCTTGACATTCTTCTTTCAATTTTCTTGCATATATACTGGTTTGAAAAGATTCAGCGATGCTTCAATGCTCGTGTCAGTTGTGGTGAAGTATCTCTTTAGGAGTTGGCCATTTGCCACAAACTATCCTGACTTTACACTCCATAAAATGAAGGCACCATGTGGGTAGATTCTCTTGATAGTGTATGGTCTGAACCAATGAGAATGGAGTTCCCCTGGGGACCGTCTCGGTCTTGAGTTAAAGAATAGAACTTGGTCTTCCACTTGTATGTCTTTCCTTTTCAGATGACCATCATGCCACAGTTTTGTGCATTCTTTGTAAATTCTTGCATTCTCATAGGTTGTCATACGAAGTTCTTCCAGCTCCTGAAGTTGCAGAATCCTGGCTTGGTCAACTTTTTTCATGTCAAAATTCAGTTGTTTGATTACCTGCCAAGCTTTGTGTTCAATTCTATGGGAAAATGACATTATTTTCCATAGATTAATCTAAAGGGTGTCTTTTCAAGAGGAGTCTTGAAAGTAGTTCCATAAGCCCATAGGGTGTCATTGATTTTTACTGACCAATCCTTTAGGTTCTGACCTACTATCTTTTCCAAGATAGCTTTGAGTTGACGGTTTGAAACCTCTACCTATCCACTCATTTGGGGTTGGTAGGGGGAAGCTACCTTGTGAGTCACAACAAACTTTCTTAATAGTGCCTCAAAACTTATTTCTAGAAAATGACAACTTTGTCGAATATCACAGTGTGTTGAACTCCAAACTGGAGAAAATAATATGTATAAACATTTTGATGATAAGTTTTGAATCGCTACTGAGATTGGTATGGCCTCTACCCATTTGGAGACATAATCCACCACAACTAGAATGTAGCAAAATCTTTACGAGGATGGGAATGGGCCCATGTCGTCCACTCCCCAAACATCAAAAATCTCAACTTCCTACCAAAGCATAAGGGGCATCTCATCTCTTTTTGTTATGTTACATTCCCTCTGGCATTTGTCACATGACAAGAAAAAGTTATAGGCATTCTTGAATATGGTTGGCCAAAAGAAGCCACATTGCAAAACTTTCAAAGCAGTTTTTTTGGAACTCATATGGCCTCCAGCTGGGCCTGAGTGGCATTGCTCTAGAACAAGCTGAGCTTCTTCCTCAACGATACAACATATGTAGAGACCATCAGCACATAGCTTAAGAGTTATGGATCATCCCAATGATATTTCTTTGCGTCATGCATGAATTTCTTTAGTGAAATTACGGTGCATTTTGGGTGGATGACACCGGCCATAAGGTGGTTCACATAGCCTGCATACCAAGGGATGGATTCTGAATCTTTCATGAGTTGGTCGTCTGAAAGAGAGTCATTAATTGGGATCTTTTTAGTGTTTAGGGTGTGGATAATACTCAAGTGGTCTGCCACGACATTCTTAGTGTCTTTCTTATGTCTTATCTAAAGATCAAATTCTTGCAAGAGGAGAATCCATCTGATTAGCCCGCATTTTGCATCTTTCTTTACTAGGAGGTAGAGAATTGCGGCATGATCTGTGTAGACAATCACCTTAGAACCGATGAGGTATGATCTGAACTTGTCAAAGGCATACACAACTGCTAAAAATTCCTTCTCGGTTGTTGCATAGTTCCTTTGAACTTTTTCAAGGGTCTTAGATGCATAGTAGATGACATGATGTTTCTTTTCTATATATTCACCCAAAATAGCATCGACTGCATAATCACTGGAATCACACATTATTTCAATTGGAGCTCTGATGATAGGGTTTGATGCAAGGGCATGCTTAAGATTGTTGAAACTCTTGATGCATTATTCGTCAAAATGGAAATCAACGTCCTTTAGTAATAAGTTTGTCGTAGGCTTGGTTATCTTGGAGAAATTATTTACAAACCTTCAATAAAATCCCGCATGACTAAAAACTGTGTTGACCTCTCTTACATTAGTTGGGAGACTGAGTTTAGAAATCACTTTGATCTTTTCCTTGTCTACTTCGATCCCCCTATTACTGACCCTATGGCTGAGGACAATGCCTTCTTTGACCATGAAATAACATTTCTCCCAATTTAGCACTAGATGTTCTTCTTCACATCATTTGAGGAGCAGGGAGAGGTGCTTCATGCATGAGTTGTATGAATCCTCATATACGGAGAAATCATCCATGAAAACTTCCATAATAGTTCTAGTGAGTCTAGCAAATATGGCTGACATGCAATGTTGGAAAGTAGCAGGTGCATTGCAAAGCCCGAAAGGCATCCTTCTAAAGGCATATATCCCAAATGGGCAAGTGAATGTTGTTTTCTCTTGGTCGTCTTGGTGTATGGGAATTTGATAGAGTCTAGAGTAACCATCGAAATAGAAAAAATATTCTTGGTGAGCCGATCCCTTTAAGACTTGGTCTAGGAAATGCATCAGGAAACGATCCGTACGCGTGGCCTTGTTTAATTTCATGTAATTGATACACATCCTCCATCCAGTGGTTGTTTGAGTGAGGATGAGTTCATTATTATTATTCTATATCACGGTAAATCCACCTTTCTTTGGGACAACATGTATAGGACTTACCATGGCGAGTCAGATATATGATAGATGATTCTAGTAGTAAACAATTTGATGACTTCAAGGCAATCTACTTCTTTCATAATTGGATTTAGCTTTTGTTGATGTTCAGCAGTCGGCTTGTGGTCTTCAATCATGGGGATTCTATGCATTCAAAGTTCTTGACTGACCCCGATGAGGTCACTCATTTTGTAGTTGAGGGCCTTTCTTCTTTCGTTTAATTCTATCAAGAGTTTATCTTCTTATCCAGACATTAGGTCAAAATTTATGATAACTGGGTAGACCTGGATATCATCCAGAAACACGTACTTCAGTCCCTCAGGTAGGGGATTCATTTTAGGGGCCTATGGTTTCTCACATAGGTCTTCAGTTACGTTCACAACCTTGATTTCCTCAAATTTAGCTTCAGGATCTTCTTCTGCAGCGTTGAGGTGGAGAACACAATTCTTTACTTGTTCGTCAATGGAGTCATCAGCATATGGGTTAGTTAGAGCCACTTCTAAAGGATCATCTGATTCATGATAATAAGTCAAATAGACTACTTCTTGCATGCTTGGTCATCACATACTTTCAAAAACTCTAAACTTGAGTATTTCTTTTCCCAGTCTGAGGAGCAAGGTTCCTAATTCAACATCAATTAAGTCTCTTGAAGTGGTGAGGAACAAATGGCCAAATATAAGAGGGTATCTTGAGTCCTCTTTTATGTCCATGATTACAAAGTTGCATGGGACATAAGAGTCTTTTCCTACCCTGACTGGAACATCCTCAATGATTCTTAAAGGGAGTGTTATAGAATTGTTTGCAAGTTGAATGGTCATACCAGTTGGGAGAAGTTCTACAAACCCTAGCCTCTTATGAGGGCTAAGTGGCATCATAGAGATGCTAGCACTGAGGTTGGTTAATCCCTTTTTACATCTGGAGTCAACAATATGGCATGAAATCCCAAAGGACCCTGGATATTTTTGCTTCTTGGACATTTTTCTCTGAATAATATCGGAGGTAGTTATTGCTAATTAGACCGTTTCATATTCCTCAGTTACATACTTCCTTGTGAGGAGTGATTTTAAGTACTTCGTCCAGGATGGTATCTCATTCAGCGCATTTAGAAATGGTGTATCAACATGAAGCTGCTTCATTGCTTCCTTAAACTTCGTGAAATGAGTGTCAAGCCTTGTCTGCTTTAGTGGAGCTTGGAAAGGAGGATGAGGCTTGGATACCAGTATAACTGGCTCAAGCATGTCTTTCTTCTTTAATGACAAGTTACTCAAAACTTGCTTTGTCAGCCTTATCAGTAGTTAGCGGTTCTTTCAGTTTCGATTCAGGTACTTCACTATATTGGACGATCACTGAGTCATGCTCTTCTGTAACTACCATAGGTGTCTTGACAAAAGGATCCGAATTGTATTTTCCAAATTGAGTGAAAATAGCTTTTATTTTCTTAGGATGTTTAAGATTGTTCTTTGGTTGGCCAACAAGAGCTCCAACAATTGGCTTGAAGCTAGATAAAAGTTGAGCTAGTTGGGATTCAATAGCCTACTGATGGGCTTGTTGATTTGATATCATAATATGTTGTAATTGTAGCATCTTCTCAATGGCTAACAGTTTTTCATCATAAGAGATGGGACCGTATTGTTGTCCTTATTGAAGTTGTTGATGTGGTATTTGGTTGAGATTTTGGAACTAAGAGATGTTTTGATACTGATTACAATGTCTATTATGAAAGTTACCCCTGAAGTTCCCTAGATTCCTAAAATTTTGTTGTTGATTATATTGGAATCGTGGTGGGCCTTGTTGTTGGTTATCTAAATCGAGTTGTTGTGAGTTTTCCACTACTAAAGGATTTTTGTATTGAAAACCAGGATGGTTCCTTTTCTGATTTGGATTATAATACCCTTGACCAGGGATAGCGTGGATGGCATTCATATTTTCAATTTGACCATTACCTCTTTGTGCACAAGAATTGCCCAGAACAACATCATAGAGAATATTATATAGAGTAGAATGATTAGTGCCTTTACATGCTTTGCAAAATGGAGAAGCTAACTTGACTTTCTCTTGTTGTCGAGGGGGCGAGTGCCTCCTTTCATAGGCATTGAAAGATGATACAAGGTTGTCTTGCTTGGCAACTAGTGGCTTTAGAGACTTGGCAATAGACTTTTACTCAGGACTACTTTCTACCATATCTACCTTCAGCACTCCTTCACCTACAGATCTACCCCAGTTGTCTTGATTTTCATCTTTAAGGGTGACAACCTTCCATGCACTATTATAACTTTGGCACATGAAGTTTCTTCTAGATGAGGACTCTAAAAACTTCTTTATATCATCGTCCACACCCCTATAAAATATTTTGATGAGTTGATTCTTAGGTATTCCATGGTGTGGACACATGGGTAGTAACTCATTATATCTTTCCCATGCTTCTGCCAAGGTTTCACTAGAGACCCAGACAAATTGTGTTATTCGACCCCTAATATCATAGGTGAGGGAAGGAGGGTAGAATTTTTCTAAGAAAACATTTTGAAGTTGTTCCCAAGTTGTGATGGGGTCACATTGCAAGGAGTTATACCAAGTCATGGCTCTATATGTAGGGGAATATTTGAATAGATAGAGTCTGATGGCATCATCTGTAACTCCATTTTTCTTTATCATAGAACATAAATCTATAAACCTCAGAATATGTTCTTAACTATCCTCACCATGCTTACCATAGAAAGGGTTGTTTTGAAGCAGTGTAATCC
The DNA here is from genome assembly GCA_963693085.1 of Alisma plantago-aquatica. NCBI lineage: Eukaryota > Viridiplantae > Streptophyta > Magnoliopsida > Alismatales > Alismataceae > Alisma > Alisma plantago-aquatica. The sequence continues at coordinate 65,490,557 of OY856411.1, read as the reverse complement.
AATGTGACTTAATATCAAAGTTTGGAGCAGTGATGGGAGGAGGTTGCACTGGGTGTTGAATGTTAGCAGCCTTAGGGATCGAGAACTCTCTAAGTTCCTTTTGTAACTCAGTTTGTTGAGCTACTACTTGAGCTGCCTAGATTTCCTATTGAGCCATAGTTCGGGCATCTTGCATAAGCCTTTCCCTTTGTGCATTAAGGCTTGAGTTACCCTTCGGGAAATTTCCTCCTCTTGTGTCATCCTATCTTGGTTATGTCTACTCTAACGATGAAAGATTCATTCTATCTTAGGATCAAAGCTAGCTACAAGGCCAGTGTTGTTGGAGTGTGGCATGCACTAGTCTTTGGGGGTACCTCAGATGGAAAGATCTTTCGGGATTCATATGGACAGAATATAACCAAAATCAATTAGATGATCAATAGTATCAAAGGTGAAAGAAAAATCCTAGATTAGTCTCAATAGAACCAGATTTAACTAGATGATTTCGTTGTCCCCGATAATGGTGCCAACAATTGACGTGGGTTTTACTGCACGAACAAATCCACCTAGGGCTGAAATCCCTAAGTTTTTATCAAAACCTTGTGCAATAATACCACCCACAAGTGGATGGGTCTTATCACTATATAGTTAAGGATCAAATCCCAAGGGAAAACATTTGTAAGAATCTTTCTAGTTGAATCTGGATAGACGAAGACTAATATTTAGATATGAGAGTTAATTTGGGTTTAGTTAAACTAATTGTAAGGAAAGTAAAAGAGCGGGATTAAAATTGAATTTAGATTAACAATGGGAATCACTGGTGTAGAATCAGGTTTCACCACAACAACACATGCAATGACATCCAAAATACATCCAGGCAAGATACAACTATCCAAATAGAGTAGCAAACCATATGTTAGGAAATAGAGTTTGTGTAAGCATCTCCATGGGATCGATGTCTCGTTACCCAATAGTCACACACTTACTACTCTAGAGATATCCCTTCGAAAGTTCTCATCCAGACATCAATCATGTTAATTGATATTCAAATCCAAAGTATTAAAGTTCTCACAATAAAGGAATGTAATAAATCATGCAAGGCAAGTGATCAATCCACAAAGCATGCATTAAAAGATTAACAATGAAATGAAAAGTTATATACAAGCCATGGAATGTTATAAGATGAACATGAAAGCACAGGCAGCGAGGCTACTCCCCATACACCAGTAGAAAGGACTACTCACTTATCATGATAGAAATAAAAAGAACAAGAGAGAGGAAAGATTCTACCATGGTCATGGTGAAGAACATGATCGCAGCTCGATGGAGAAACGGTCTTCTACATGATAGTGGGGTAGATTTGGATGAGGAGGGGAAGAACACCAAGATGGATGAGGATGATCTTCTCTCTCTCCTTCTTCCTTCTCTTCTCATGCTCTTACTAGTAGGAGATGGAGCGGTAGATGGCCGGTGGATGAAAGTGCTACAGTCTGAATTCTCACCATTTTCATGGCTAGGGGAAAAAATCTTGATGGAACGGAGATGGCAGAGTAGAGAGGACAATATAGAGGTAGTTTTTGGTGGTAAAGATCATCTTCCTTGGCAGGGCACAGAGTGGAAGCCTGTCGACATCGTGGAGTGGAAGAGAGATGCTTCAAGTAAAGGAGGAGGTTGCCTATTTATAGGTGTGGATATGGATAGGACAAACTTAACTACTACGGTGCGGCCTTCTATATCAGTCGTGGCACTCCTCAGCATCACTGTGCTGAGGTGTGCCTGACCATGCTGATGTGGCCGCGGTAGAGGTGATTGCTGCGGTCAAGGTCATTTTGTATCGGTCGAGATTTATGTTGCGGTCACATGCTTCTTGGTCACGGTGACGACGGTTGTAGTCGTGATCGAGGAGAAATGCCACGGTCGAGCTAGTGTGGGACTTGGTCGAGGTGGCGTGTCATGGTCGAGGTGGTGTGTCGTGGTCGCAATTGTACTCCGTGGTCGAGGTCATGTGACAAACTCACCCCACATAGGGGGGGGGGCTATTGCTATGGTTCAATTGGCTTGCATCGATGAATCATCTAGCTGATGAGGATGCCTTCTGATGAAGGAATTGGCCATCTAAAAGAGGATCCAAATTATCAAAAGTTTCTTGGGCCCGCTTATCAGTTAGCGGGGCCACCACCTCCTATATTGGTGCACATAGTTCAATGCTTAATCCTGCAATGGAGATGAGTGGATTTGATCAAAACTCTAAATAATTAATTGAAACTGAGGAAAATTATATATGAGCAGATTCAGGGGGGATATGAGAGCTTTCAGTACATAACTGGGCCAAAAATTGTGACTAAAACTAGGATGAATTTGCATTCATCTATGGGCCTATATCTTCATAGTGCCTTATATAGAAACATGGCAATGCCTTCAGAAAGATAACACACTCCTCCAAAAAATGAAAAAGAGTGTAGTCCTCCACTACATTCATGATGCAATCCTTCAATGGTAGTTGTGGATAAGCGTGGGTGAGAGTGGAAGATTTTTCCTCTTCAATTGTCATTCAGAAAGCATCCTCCTCTTCATCGTCGAGCTTTTGTACTACCTTGGTCAATGAAACCTCCTTGTTGTTCTCCATGATGTCCATTGCCAAAGTGCCTTTTGCAGCTTTGTCATGATATAAGCCATGTCCATGAATGGTTTACCTAAAAATAGAGACACCTTTCCTTATAACTACTACAACATGTGACATTGTGCACTATCACCAACTAGTTGTACAGAGACTGGCATATTGATTTCAAAGTAGTCATCCTGGATACCAAGTGTTAGTCTTCCTATTCCCATATCTAGGATCATGTATGAAGTCTCCTAAAATGGCCTCCCTAAGAGTAGTTCATTCCCATGATCATCCTACATTTCCATAACTATAAAATATGTTAGAAATAAATATTTGCCAACCTTGACTAACACATCTTCATAGATACCATATGACCTAACCATTGAATTGTGTGCTACTTGTATGGTCATGTTTCTTTTCCTAGATTCCTTCAATCCCAATTTCATGAATGTGGTCAAGGGCATGAGTTTAATGCTTGCCCCTGAGTTGCAAAGAGCCTCACCAAACTTGGTCCTGCTGTTGTAACATGGTATATCAAAATAGTCTGGGTTTGCCTATTATGTGGAAATATCCTCTAAATAAGTGCATTGAATTCCTCTTTCAATACCATTACATATGAACCTGCTATTTTTCTCTTTTTGTTAATGACATCCTTCAAAATATTTCCATAGGACAGAATCTTCTCTATTGCATCAATCAGGGGTATGTTGATGTGCAAGTTTTCCGAAAGTATCCAGAAACTTCTAAAATTGTTGGTCAACCTTCTTTTCCTTCAAGATATTTGGAAAAGGCACTGGAGTCACCAACTTCCTTTGGTGAGGTGGTACATATGCCTCCTTCCTAGTCTTCTTTGGCTCATCGGTTTCTTCTTTAGCTTCTTTATCTTGTTCCTTGGTGTTTGGTTCAAGTGGATCAGTAGTCAACACTGGCCCTGTGTCACCTACCTCATTGTCTGCCTCTGGTAAGTTATTTTGTTCATTCAAGAAATTTCTTCCCACTGTGGAGTAACACTATCTTGACCTATTGATTTCCAATTAGAATATCAGTATTCGTTGGAAATCCTTGTTGTCCCAGTTTCTTCAAGGATGCAACTTCTGCTACCAACTGAGAAATATGGTTCTCAATGATGTGGATTTGCCCTCCTTGATTTTGTAAGTCTCTCTGTGTTTTGGCCTATGGTCACCTCATTTTGACTTACCAAATTGCCTATCATGTCTTAAATGTGGAATATCTTGATGGCGTCCTTATCTTGTTAAGAACTACCTTGTTGTGGCTTTTTCTACTGTGCTTGGGTTGGGTTTTGCTGAAAGTTGTTTGGATCCTTTCATGAAAATTTAGGATCCTTCCTCCATGCATAGTCATTGCTGCCCCTATAGTTCTGTTATCGCATATACATGCACTCGTATTCCTCTCCTCTAGAGGAAATTTCAAAATTTTGATCTAGTTTATTGTCCAGGATGTTTATTTTATCACTCAATGTTGTATGACTTTGGACTCTCCAACACTCTTTATGGTTGTTGGAGTTTGTCTCTCATCTCCCCAAGACTGGTTTTTAGCCATGTTCTTTAGAATCTCATGACACTCAGATGGCTTGTTGTTGAGGAAAAATCCAAAACAATATTATCAAGGGCGGTCCTTTCTCCTTTATGAACCGATAGTAGAAGGTATTTTCTTGGGAATAGAGATCGATCCCATGATGAGGAACCTTCCTCAACATGTTCTGTAATCTCTCCCATACTTAAGAATAGGACTCCTCCACTTGTCGTTGAAATTGTATATCTTCCCAACTAACTCATTTGTCTTCTGGAGTAGAAAGTATCATTCAAAGAAAACGTTAATCATTTGGTCCCATGCATCTATGGACTCTGGAGGAAGGCTAAGAAACCATGAATTTGCTTTATTAGACAATAAAGAAGGGAACATATTCAAATATATCATTGCAGTTGGAACCCTATCAATCTTTTCCATGTCGTAGTTTTCTACAAAGTTGTTGATGTGCGCCATTCGGTCCTCCATACTATGGCCATGGAATTCTTGTGATTTAATCAGTGCCACCAAACTAGGGTCTATCTTGTAACTATGATGGCCTACCTTCTGATTGGCCCCAATTGAGTTGTGTTAAAAGAAGCCTTGATCATATCCCAAATATTCTTCTCTTTAGCTATTGCATTACTGTCAACCATTTCTAACTATTCTTGTTGTGTAGTCTGGCGGTGTGGAGTTGGGATGATTCCTCCCACATAATCATCATACTACCTTTTCCTACACAAGAACTCCTCGTGGAAAGCACTCTATGCAGTTGATCCTTCATAATCGGTACTTCTTGTCATTACCACACTAGTACCTATAGATAACAGGCTCGATGTAAGAATTGGATACTAGTAATTGACTGAATCATTTAAATTCAGCTCTAAAAATTTGAAAAAATAAAAATAAAATTTTTGTCATAGACTGGCCGGTCACAACACTCATAGTGTTGGATGCATCATTTTCTCTTGTAAGAGTGCCAAAACTTGATAGAGTGTTTACTGCATGTACAAAATGCAAGTACACGTATCAAAGTAATACATGCCCAAAGTGGCCCGGATATCTAAGATATGAAAATGTGAGTCCAGAAACTACTACTAATAGTGACTTGATCAGCTAGATTGAAGGAATAGAGTGATTGGTGATTAACTAACTAAATCGTAGGAATTAAAATTGAAGTTAATGGTTGTGATCACAGAATGAATGAGTTCCTTAGGATTACGATTTTACCATGGTTCACATTGCAATTAATATCATTTCATCAATATATATATCTCCTAACCTTGGACCTAGGGCCCTATAATCAAGATTTACCCTCCCTTGTAGCATAATTCACTACCTAATCTAATATAAATCCCAATCTCATAGCAATTTAATTTTTAGTTAGGTGTTTTAATGACTTCTCTAGGTTATTCCCTTCACAACTGTAGGCCTTCTCTTGATGTGTAGTCTAAGCTATGTATTTCTATGACCTATCGAACCCTTATCCCTATCTTGAAGCAGTTAATAGTCTCATAAATCACCTATGGTGATCACTCATAGGAATTTTGTGAAATAATCATAGAGGTATGTCTACAAATTAAGAGAATTTTGTATTAATTCATAATTGTCAATTACAATGCAAAATCGGGCTGCTCTGGGTCCTAAGGAACAAAGGGGAATAGCCCCACATGGTTTCCATCAACATACACATGAGAGAAGAAAAGAAAAATGTCAAAAACATTAGAAAACTAAAGTAACCCTTAAAGAAGTTGGTCTAGGTGACTCCCTCTAATAAACAGAGCGATTTATTGTCCTCGGATGCAAATATGTCCACCAGAGGTGCCTGACTCATCCAGAACATGGCCTTTTTCTCCTCTTCCTCCTCTCTTGACTCTCGATTATCCTGTAATGGAAAAGAATGTGATCCCTAGGTCTGGCCTCCATCCTCCCTAGTCATAGGATTGACTTGGGGAGTCATTAAGTCGTGATCATCAGATTAACTGTGATCATTATCTGGCCTGATCATGACAAGTTGGTACCACCAAAAAAGAGTCAGTGGCACCAGGACTATCCTAGTGATGTGATCCTTTGTGAAATGTCAATACTACTGACATGGGTGTCAATAGCACTGAGATGCTCTCTGACATCTCTTTTTGAATTTTTCGGTCCTAGTCGGTACCACCGAATATTGCATCAGTAGCACCAATTCCGTTTTAGAGCGCTCTTGTTGAAATGTCAATAGTACTGATTTACCTATGGGTACCATCAAGTTTCTTTGATTCAAACTTGTTCCTTTTCTTCAAATGTTGGTACCATCAACACACATATCAGTAGTACTAAGCTGAGTTGATTCTTGTCAATTTACCTGAAATTAAACGATAAAAACATAATCTCCCCAATTAATGATAATTTAACATTGAATAGTAAAAATAATGAATATTTAATCCATAAGAGTTTCATAGGCTAATAATGATAAATAATACACAATTAACATATAAGTGCACAAAATACATAATAAAATATCTTGTGAAAAGTGACAATTATTTAGTGCATCAGATGTCTAGAAGAAGAGAGGATATGCGATTGACTTCTAGATATCATTTGGGAATGGGGGTCAGAACTAGAGTTGAATGGAGATGGAGAATGGATATGGGATGGTTGACGAATGTTGTTGGAAGAATTTTTGAGGTGGTTTCTATATTGGTTGAGAATCTTCAACCCATCCTTCACTTTCTTGACAAACCTCTTCAATTTTTGTGGAGGATTAAAGGTAGTAGAGTTAGATTTTCCATTTTTGAAAGGTGGAGCATAATAGTGTTGGAGATGGATATTTGAGGGTGGAAATGGGTTGGAAACCAGAGATGGAGATAGAGGAAAGGTCCCCCGGTGGATTATAATGGAGGTTGAGGTAAAAGATTTGGAGATTGGGAGGAGTTGGAGTGTTTTCTGAGGTCGTTGTGTGTGATCCATGGTCATCTTAGCCTGTGTCAAATTATAAAGACCCGATCTTTACGGTCGAATTTTTAAAAATTATATCAAAAACATAAACCATATTTATTACAATCATGTGTGTACATCAGAGTCGCGGAAGCTTACAAATATGATTACAACTTTTAATAATGAAATTCATTACTATCTAGTCTTCAACGGAGGACTACCCAGTACATGTCTCTTCAAGTTCTTCCATCTACCACCTGCCCATGAGTTCCCAAAGGGTACGAAACCACACATGGACCCCGTTGAAGGGGAAATAATGGTCAGCAAAGTTGGTACTAAATCCAATCATTGAACTATGTATGAAATAGGATTTAGATGAGTAATAAAAATGAGGAAAAGACTATTTGACGAACCAAGGATAACAAGAAAAAATTCTAATATCAAATTCAAAATGACATATCTTTCACAAAATCATTACTAAGCAAGGTTCAATATTTTAAGTATGTAAATTCATCCAAGCTATTCACAAAGTATATTAATTAAAGATGATCTATTTGACAAGTTTTGGCACCTTCCTATCATCTCTTTTTTAGGGATAAGTGTCTTGTGTTCTCACACTCTAGGAGAGAACGACACTAGTACCTTATTAGCTATTCTAGTTAACTGGGGGACAACTAATCCCTATCCACTACGTAGGGTTGTGGGGTACTTGGCCCACTCAAGTGAGTCAAAGCTCTATAGGGCCAAAGCCCAAGGGACCAAAGTCCACAGGGAGTCAAAACTCCAATAGAAGTCCAATGTCAAATATTACCAACAATATTTCATCAATTGCAAAATGAGAGTTGTGAACTTTCAAGAATAAATAAAGGTTTCAAAACTATATGGAATTTACCATCTAAGACTCCAGTTGCTTATTCACAATGTGTCTCCAAGACGAGATAACTACATTTCAGAACGATCTCGTTACGAGTAGGATTGGAATCAAATATATTCATTGGACTTATTTATTCAATAGGCTTAATGTTCCATGTTTTCTCATTATCTTCTATTCTAGGTTTTCTAGTTAGATTATATTTATAATCATTGTTTCATACTCAATTGATTTGTCACATTTTATTTAAATTAAACGATGAATTGCTATCTTATCTTATGCAATATAATACTATTTAGTTACTAGGATCAGTTAGGTCTATTTACCAATATACCCTTATTAGAAATGCCTAGGATTTAATTTCAACATACCTCGAGATACATAAACTATATATTGGAATTTGTTTATGCTCTTAAATACAGGACGGATCTAGATGAAGGAAAATAGAATAATACAATACATTATTTATTTAAACAAAGTTTGTGTAAGCATATTACCATCTATCGATATGTATGCATGAGAGTAAAATTGTTATTTGTTTACTTTCTCTATACAATGATTTATTTTCAATTATGTCCATCTAGGTAAAACATTTGTAAGATTGATATTATATTCACAATTACATGCATATGAACATAACTATATCTCTACTAGTGTATCAAGGGAGGGAATCCATGTATAATCTTTTCATTGAGTATCATTTGCGATTTTTGTAATATAATATTATATAAGATCAATTAGGTTTTTATATTTTCTCTATGTTTCCAGTTAAAATAGGTTGATCTAGGTTAAGAGGCTATCATAGGTCAAAATTTTAGATTCAACAATGTTCTAGTGTGTATGTTTTTATGGTTTTGACCTATAACAAGGGTAGAGCTTTCATATTAGATGAAATTACTAGTTTATAATTCATCTTCTTATTAATACATATATCCACAGTATATGACAAACGTTACGATTCTAGATAACTTAGACCAAACTATGCTTATGACCTTGTTTTATATCTATATGCTAATTAGTTATATAAAAATATACTTAGGACTAGCACCCTAATATGTGTACATACGATGTGTTTTTAAGTGATTACACAAGGTAGTTGAATTGTTATTAAATATTGCACCATGGTTAACATCATTATTACCTTATTACTAGTATTGATATATGTACACATAGTTATGTAGTTAATAGGTCTAAACAACTGATTTATAGTAGTATATACAACAACTGATAGATTGTTATCTTCCTTGATATTAATATGCCTATTTAATAATTGATTTATCCGTCAAAGAGAATTGGAAACGTACAGGAGAAAGAGTCAATAAATTACCTAGCATCTATGAATGATGGAGAACTGATCTGCAGATGATCATTCTAATAATCTAAGATGGACTGATGACACCCATCCATTTCTCGTCAGTCTGCAGATATCCACCAAGTGCTGGATCTGCAAATCCTCACTGTGGTTCAGTAGACTGCAAACATGACAATAGATTCATATGTATGGGAGGGTGACTCCAAATTCAAACACTGGAATCATCTCTACCTTTGGAAGAGTGTGAGGTAGTGCTTCCTAGAGTCGAGGTGGATGTCTTCCAAAAGTTGTGCAGGGTCAGCTTGGTGGCGGTGGTTGGGTGAGGTGATGCTGTGAGGAAGCAAGGAGGAGGCGGAGGAGTACTGGCGAGGTTGAGGCTGTGGGAGGTTATGTTGTTGCTGATCGCAACTCTGACCTGTAGATTGGCGGAGCAGATCTAGGTAGCAAGGTTTGCAGGTCTGCAAAGACTGTGATCCCTATAATGATGAGGTTTGCAGAGATCAATGACCAAGTATGCAGGCTTCAGGTAGCAAGGGGTGTCGAGATTGGGATCAGGTTTGGCGAAAGCAGGTCGGAGGGGCTGGCGGTGTTGCCGCGGTGAAAATGGTCGTAGCTATAGACAACAATAGAGAAAGGAGGAGGTCGAGCCCAGGTCGACGATGCCGCCGCTTGGAGGAGGGACGAAGGTGTTCTATGACTTGATTGAATGAGGATGCAACCCATCCCACCTTCGTCGTGATGGGGTACTATCGGGAGCAAGGTGGTCTTGATAGCAGATCGGAGAGGAGATGACTGGGAAGGAGGTACGATGTTGGAGGCTTGTTCCTGAACACCAGACTGCGCGTTACTGCCATCAGCGAGGAGAAGGGAGACCAGGGAGTCTGAGGGTGAGTAGGGCGGATGATGGTTTATTGATGGAGAGGTTCCAGTTCACTGTTGCAAGGGTGGTGATGGTTGCTGATGGTGTTGTGGTGGTGGTGGTAGTGACGGTTTGTTGTGGTGCCTGGTGAGGCCCAGACGACTATGTTGGCGGTCTAGAGGAGGATGAAGGAAGAGACGAAGACCTGTTATGGATAATAAGTGTAGGTCTGTCGTCGTATTGGGTTGCCTTGTCAATGAGGTAGCTAGTAGGGCTGTCAATGGGGAGGGTATGAGGAGGGTAAGGTCTTGCCCTTATCCTTACCCTCTTTGGGGGTACCCTCTCAACAATCCCCTTACCCTTACCCTCTTCTCCACAGGGTAAACGGGGAGGGTAAAGGGTAAGCGGGCAATTTTGACCAAAAAGAAATGTATACACATTGTGTGTTGATTTTTAATAATTTTATAACTAATTTATTGATACCAACATTTAAAATATTATATCTAATTCAAAATCATATGTTTCTCTGTGTAAAGTTAAGTCAATTCACACAATAACAATTTTTATGCATATATCATTTTTTTTCCTTTGCATAAGTATGCATAACCTTTATATCATGTGCGGGTAAAAGGGTATGGATAATGTCTATACCTTACCCTCTCCTTATAGTATAGCGGGGAAACAGGGAACGGGTAAACGGGTAAAGGATAATAAAAATCTCTACCCTTACTCTTACCCTCCAAGGTATGGGTAAGGATAAACAGATAATACCCTCCCCATTGACAGCCCTAGTAGCTAGGGTAGTTATAGGGTTGTGGGTATTAGGGTTTGATCTGGAGGGTCTCTTTGAGGCTATGGATGTTCTTGAACTAGCTGGTGGCGGTGGAAGATCTTGAAGGCTTCTTATCTGCTGTTTCTTCCACAGGTGGTCGACCTTAATGCCTGGCGTTTTGGTCTTCCTCTCTCCATTGTCTGACTTGCCGCTAATTGATGGCCTTTAAACCGCATGTGTGGGGAAGTGGAGTTCGATTCCATATTTTATTTCTTCTGTATTGATTATTCTATATTCATTATTGGTTGAATTTATTTCATTTCTATATCTGGATTTCCATATTGCTTAATTATTTCAATAATTATTAAATTAATTATTTTAAGAGGGAGAGAGGGTTAGAGGGTTAGAAAGGGGGAGAGGAAGGATCGTCTCGTTGCTTCTCTGGCCGGCAAAATGGCCGTGCGGATGGCAGCACAGCGTGAGGTTAGGATAGAGGGATGAGATGTGCAACCCCCAGTCAAACGCTCATTTGACCCATGAATGAGCATTGGAGTTCAATACCTTGCCTTTTATATTAGTATTTACCTCTGCCATTATGTCTCCTAAGTTATTATTCCGTTTTGATTCAACTTTTGAATGGTGATTCAATAGCCAATGATCTAACTATTAAAATATTGTCTCTTGGTTTACTAGTCTAAGATAGTAAAAAATTATTTACTCTTTTGATTAATTCCAAAAATCCATAGTACCTTTTTTTGTGATTCTAAATCCAAATATCTATATGGAGTTCGGTATTTCATTGTGGGTTCCAATTTGGATGATTTGATCAAACTGGGTATAATTGCAATACAGACGCTCAATTTCAAAATATTTCACATGTTGCAAACTATTTCAAGGAGCTTGATAATAAGGATTTTTTTAATTAGAAGAAATTTTTAAAAGAGTCTAAAAATTGAAAAACTCGGTATGTTACACAAATGGATAGGATTGTGGTGAAACCCCTTGTTCTCTTTCACTTAAAGAAGTGTGATGCACTTCCCACATGTACACCCAAATCAATTGATTTGATTAGATGTTCGCTAGGTACACAATAGGTTCTTTCAAGTATATATAGCCTGATTTGACACACTCTTCAACAAACCCAACAGTGCACTTGCGCGGTAGTAGTATACAGAATGGAAAGTTAGGGTCAAACCTAAGAGAGGAAGAGGGCACTCGAGATATGTTTGGCTTGGATAAGTTCCTACAATGGATTCTAGGGTTTAAGGGTATACCTTACACTAAGGTGATCAAACATGCAATTAAAGAAAGGCAAGAATAAGATATTATTTAACCCTAGGAAATAAAGTTCTAATTAACAAGGAAGGGAAGCTAAGCAAGAAAAGAGAAATGTATATAACGCAAGCAAGAGAAAGTTAACATTATCACTGAACTAACAAATCAATCCTAATTATCAACCTCAATATGGAAATTAGCTAAACTAGGAAAAAGAGATACTACACTACCAATTAGCCAACTATATCAAGCAAAGGACTATATTAGGAACTACAAGCTTAAGTAAGCACAAGATAATAAGGATTAGCATTGAGTGTCCTATCAAGGTATAAGTACCATGAACAAATGAACCAATTAAGTATGTGAAAGACCTAACTAAGCTAACACTCATTAAGGAAGATAGCAATTAGAGTTTTAATCAATTATGGGAAGTGTTGGCCATTTGGGTAATGTGATTATCTACTAGGTTGGGGGTCATAATAGGCAAGAACAACTCATTCATGTATATTATGAAACCAAACAACAAGTCAGATGCTAGGGAATCACCCTGAATTGATAACTGGCCATGGATAGAATAGGGTGTGTGTAGGGGAAGTAGTCCCTATAACCCCCTATATAACCTTGTGAAGCTCATTTGATTAGGGCTTAGGTGGAATTCAACTAATATTTAGAAAGTATAGGCTTCTAGTATAAAATATCTTAGAGAAATAGTGGGTGAGGGTAGTAATGGAGGTGGAAATGAGGGTTTTGTGCCTAACATCACCTATCATCTTTCCTTTAGGTTGCTCAAAGCCAATTGCACTAAGTGATTCTAAACTAGATACCTAGATCCCTCACTTAGGTGTAGGATAATGTGTTGATATGTAGGAATATGGATATCTAACTAGGGATCCACTAGTTGTGCCTAAGAGAAAATCTTGAAATAGCTACATATAGGCCATTTTCCCCTACAACCTAGATGTTTTGAAGCAAAAATCAACAAGAAATCTATAGGAAATGAAGTATAACAAATCATTTTAAAACTAAAGTTTAGTGTTTAAATATCACTTCCCCCAACACAGTATCAAAGTCACATTTTAACCCCACACAACCCACTTAAGGGAATAGCTACTCATAGTAAAAGATATGGAGAAAGAAGTAGAGGAGTGTATAGACATAGAAACTTGGTGAAGACTTCTCATTCAGCTTTAGTTGGAGAAGCACACCCCTCGTTCTCCTTGGTGGATGGATGGAATATAATGGTGGGTGGAAGTAGACAAAACCCTAGAAAACTAGAGTTTTATGGTGGAAGATAATGGAAATGGAGTAGAGATACGTGGAAATGAGGGGGGAAGGTGTATGTGGTGCCTTAAATGCTTGGAGTGGTTAACCTCTAGCTTCGAGCCATCACATTTATATGTATAGTTTCCTAAGAAGACTAAGGTTAAGTGGGAATAAATGGGTCAAATGATATCTAGGAAGTAGTATGGTTTGGGTGGCAGCACAATCATTCTGGACAGAATGGTCGCGGTGGTGGAATGGTCATTCTAAGAATGAACAATTGTGGTGGTGAAGGAAAATTATCAAGTTGATTTCTGAGTTTTTAAAAGTTTGTAGCACGAACATGGTCGGTAGGTCGGCCATGGTGTTTGTGAGGTGGCACGGACATGTTGGGTAGAACGAACGTGGTGGTAGGGTTGGGGTGGTCATTCTTCTCAATATGGGCCTTTTAACTTCGTGGAATCATGGTCGTTTTTCCTGGAACGGTCGTGTTGTGATCTTCTTGGCAAATATGTGTTCATGGAATTGTCTTGAATCGATTCTTCACTGGTCATCATTTTGGCTTTTGGTATGGTAGCACGGCAATTGCATGGTACCACAACTATGTTGGGGGTTTTCTAGTGCACTTCCATATTCTTTCATGATTGATGAAACTCTATTATTTGGATCGATCCTTGGTCACAAGGGGTAGGTTGAGGAATCTCTTAGACTCACTTTAGGCTCCTTCAGTGGTAGAGAAATCCTTAGATCATCTTCCTTCTCTCCTATTCATCCAAATCACGGTCAAGGTACCTAAAAACATGCAACAAACCTCTATAAGTGAAATTGATAATAAAACATTTATTGGGAGAAGTAATATGCATCCCAACATATTTAGATGTGATTAAAGGGAAAATAACTCAATATGAAGACCTAAGTTAGGGTTTTTTCACCACCTCAAACTTAAAACATACTTGTGCTCGAGTATGCTCCAACTTAGTCTCTCTTCCATTTTTCAACTAGCAAAAAATGACAAAGGCATTGAAAAAGATGTATATTGAGTAGATGGAATGAATGATGACTAAGTACATGTATTTCACCTCTTTTCTCTCCTCTTTCACAAGCCAATTGTGATCAAAGAACTGAGCCTGCAAACTTCAAATATAGAGTATGAAACACACAATCAATTCATATGGTTCTTGTATAGCTTCTTCTAAACTTCTCCATGAGAGTTATGATCAATGATTACTAGGAGTGTTGTTTTACCTTCATGTATTCAATATCACACCTCAAACCATTCTAGGCGACACACATGGTCATATACAAGGTGAAATGAGATAGGTTTGATGTTTCCTAGATCAATGGTCATGAAAATAGAATAAGGGGGTTGATGTAAGCTATTGAAGTGCTATAACGTACGAGCACTCTTCTTTTCTTAATTTATATGTTATAACACAGGAGCATCTTTTATTTTATTTTTTATTTTTTATTTATTTTTTATTTACTTCTTGGTATAGTTGGGGCATATGGTGGTAATAATGAAGTAAAGGGGATATATATGTCCACCCAAACATTTTTAGGGTGGCCAAGGCTAATGCATGCACTTTGGCATACTTTCATGAGGTAGAAAGGTAAGAAATGGTGAAAGAAAAATGAGTCAAAAGAAGATTCACAAGTGTGGTTTTGAACATGAGATCCCATGAATGAGGATTATTATAACATACTTCATGTATTAGTGGCACACCACATGAATTAAATAGATACAAAAAACACATTTCTAGCATTAAATCTGACAAACCTTAAGCATTTGTGGCTCTCTTGGATTACAATTCAACCAAGCATTTCACAAGAATGAAAGAGGTGATTCACATGTAGAAAGTAAAAAGTTGATATCATTCGTTAATAGACCATAAGAATATGACATGCATTTTTCAAAGGTCAAAATCTTCAATTTCAATCTATCATAATAGAGATTAAGCAAGAATCATACTTTTGGGCAACAATGATCATGTTTGGGAAAAATTGGCCAAAATGGAGCCAAATTACCTAAACCACATCTAAACCTACACAAAAAATCAATCAACAACAAATAAGAAAATCCTATGTAAAACACGCAAGAAACTACCAAAAACATGCAAGGAGTTGAATGGAAAAATGAGAGAAAAAATTGAAAAGTACACAAATATGTAAGAAAATAAAGTAGATGTGTGCATGTATGCAAAGCAAGAAAAAATCTAGTCAAGATGAAGATTTTGTAAGCATCAGCCATTACAAAACAAATTAGGGTGGAACAAGAGGAAACAAGAATATCATAATGAAATTGAGAAGAGAGGGTGTGTACACCCCTACCTCCACAAACATTAGAATCATGTTGTCCTCAACATGACACTGAAGTCTGTGAGTGATAGGGTAGATGCCGCTATTGTTGTGGATTATGTGGAGGTCACCTATATAGTGGAGGGAACTAGAAGTAACTTGCTTAATAATCCAACTATGGAGGCAGGTGTATATCCTCGTATCCTAATAGTGCACCCTCAAAATCCTCTACCAATTGCGGTTTTTTCTAAACTTGCACATGCTAAAAGTGGTACATGTTGTTGACTAGTGATGCATCTGCTGCTAATCCAACCACATGGCATCATGTGTCTTTTGAATACCCTCCATCTACGCTTGTATGCAAAACCTATTATATGCATTCACTATGGGATGTTATGCATAAAAGTCATGCTCACTATATTTGTTGTGGTAAGGCTGCTCAAGAATCTGTTGCTGCTCTATGATATGTCCCCCTTACCCCTTAGATAACCAACTGGTGGTTCCCTAAAGTCCACTTTGGGTTGTTTTATTTCCCAATTGGTAATAACCACTATGAAATCACCCTTTGCCTCTATAGTATCAATAAAAACATTGGAATAGTAGGGTAGCTCTAAATTTCCAGGGTACTTGAGATTCATGTTGTATATGATTTTTTTAATAATTTTGGGAGATCATCTAGGACCATGAAAGGTATTTCAAATAAATGTACTTGGTCCCTTCATCTTTTATGAGCCCTATAAATCACAAACTAGGGCTAGAGCAATGGTAATGATCAGCCCTCCCATGATGGAAGGATTCTTGCTTTTGAAAGTAATCATCTTTAGAGGGCTTATCATCATTATCCCTAGATTGATATGTTTATTACTTTCCATTGAGGCCATCACAAATAGGTACTTTTGCAATCAGCAACCCTAAATACCATAATGCCCACAAAATGTATTAGCCAAAAAAATTTGAATGTACCTCATGACAAAGTTGTGTAGTTTGGTTTTTTTGTTCCCTACTACAAAGGTATCTTGGACCATGAACTTATTCCATGTTTTTAATAATTCTACTTTTATTTCCTATTAAAACTTCCCTTCATTAAAACAATTTGACATTTCTGGAGTGGGAGCAAACATGTGGTTGAGTTGGGAGGCCATCTACACATTTGTGGAGACATTAAGTTTGAACTGGATTACATCATCACCTCAATAGTCTACCTTATCCAATGACCCAAAGAACTCATGGGTGGTCTCAACGTGGGTTTGTAGGATCGCTGTCGGCAGTTTGTATAAATCTCTTTTTTAACAACCCATTTTCAAATTATCCATCTTATTAGGGCCTACTTGGATGATTACATACTTAACTAGAATGATCATTGGTTAAGCTCGATTCATGATCATAGTTTGATTATGATGTTTTAAGCCTATTAACAAAATCTAAACATGCTTTTATTTTTATTAGGGTTTGAAAAGTTAAAACCCTTATCGGACAAATTGGGTCCTAACTTTCCAAACCCTCGTTATCCAAATAAAAATCATTTTAGATTTTGTCAATATGTTTAAAACATCATAATCAACCTATAATCATGAATTGAGCTTAACCAATGATCACTTTGGTTAAGCATGAAATCATCCAAGCAAACCCTAGTTCGATGGCCAATTATAAAATAGGTCATTAAACCCTTGGTTTTGAGTATTGGTTGAATAGGTTACTAATCCCCAAAGCTTGCATGGTGAAACTACATGCATAAATTTTCGCAATCACCCTCCTTGTAGTTCACTTGGGTGGAGAGGCTCCACAAATACTTTTATCCTCATTCCTCTGCCAAAAGTATCTCCCTTGGTCTATTTTCCCAAATTCATTATTCTTTTTTTTCCAACATTATAACCATGTCCACCAGCTCAACCTCTATCTCCTTGTTTTCCATTCCCTCTCCTTCCTCTTCTCAATAATCATGTAACCCCAAATTGTGTCCATGTCAAGGGGTACCATCTCAGTCAATTCTTCATATTCTTCTTCTTCAATCAGCAACCTCCTTCTGAGTTGTTGTGTAGTATGTGGCTACACTAAAGATGTGGAATGTCTCATTGAGTTAGGCCCTGGAGGCAGTGTGAAGATGAGGCTTTAGCAGCCTTATTGATCCTTCTTCCCCTATTCAGAGCACCGACATCAATGGAGTGGATGACATGACTTTCTACATGTAAAACAAGTGCACACCTCAAAGTAATACATGCCAATGAGGCCCTGATATCGAACATGGGGAAATGTAACTCAAGAAACTACTATTAACTACTTTCGATTAGCTAGACCAAGGAAAACTTTGATTTGAGAGTTATTAAACTAGTTGCAAGAAAAGAACATCGATTTACTAGTTTATGATCACAATGAGAAGAAATCCCCTAGGACTAAGGTTTCACCACAATTGGCATTGTAATTTCTACCCTAAGATTAATATATGTTCCTATTGATATTAGATAAAGAGACATGTAGCTATAATTTCCCTCTCTCACAACATAATACACTACCTATCCTAATACCAATCCCACTCTCATATCAATTGTGTTATTAGATAGGTGCTTTAACGAACTATTCTGGGTTATTCTCTTCACCTTCGTAGGCTTTCTCTCAAAACACGATATAAAACATGTGTTACTATGAATTTGCAGCCCTTAATCCTCCTCTTAAAGATATCAAGGATCTAATTAATCACATATGGTGTGCAACATATATGATTTATGACTATTTTATACCAACATGTCAAAAAATAAGGAGAAAAGAATATACTAATGCAAAAGATCCATGTATAGTGTACAATCAAGCTACTCCTGGGTCCTAGAGAACACAAAGATTACCTTCTCATGGTTTCCATGGACAAAAGCATGCTAGGGAGAAGGAAAACATATAGAAGATAGAAAAACTGATGAACCCCCTAGGAAAATGTGACTACGCTGCTCCACGTTGACAAACAGATCTGCAAGCCACAAATTCTACCCACCAAATGTGCCTACAACCTCTTGAACGTGTAGTTCTCCTCCTCATTCTCCTCTCCTATTCCTTGGTAGTTGTACAATGGAATAGAACATGATAATTAGGTCTCTTCACACTTCCCCAAATCCATAAGAGTGACTTCAGGCAAAATAAAACTTCTGTCGTCGAATTAAATGATGTCTTTAGATTTTCCTGGTCTCGACGTGTCAGTACTACCGACAGGGTGTCGGTACTACCGACTCCTCTAATTGTGCAGCCACCTGTCAAGTTGTCAGTATTACCAATAGGGTGTATATAGTACTGAGTTCCTTTGATAATTTTTGATAAAAACATTGTAACATTATCAGTAGTATCGACTTTCCAATTGGTACTACCAAGCTTTCTTGATTTCTTTATTTTCTGAAGTGACCATGTATCGGTACCACCGACTCCAAAGTCGGTAGTACCGAGCTGTGTAGTTTCTTAAACATTCCTGAAATGCACAAATTTGAACATAATCTCTGGAAAATTATCAAATAACTTTAAAATATTAAAATTATGCAAATTTGATGCAATTGAGTAACACATGCTAACATTAATAAATCATGCACAATTAATATGAGATTTGACCACAAAGTGCACAAAAATTAGTACAAAATAGCCTGTGAAACTGACAATTAAACAGTGCATCAAACTCCCCTAAGCTTAAATGTTGCTCGTCCTTGAGAAACACACTCTTGGATCTATTTGAGACAAGTCAGCAAAAGGACATAATAATATTAATCTCATTTCTCAACTATCCCCACTTGGCGGTCCCAAATTGACCTTCACTAATCACTGAATAATCAACCGCTCTATCGAGACCAAAAAATTCCATAAAAGTTGTCGACCCTTAGATCAATGAACACTATCAAGAGAGTAGTTAATATCATAATCAATTAGGAAT
This sequence comes from Alisma plantago-aquatica, assembly GCA_963693085.1. Classification (NCBI taxonomy): domain Eukaryota; kingdom Viridiplantae; phylum Streptophyta; class Magnoliopsida; order Alismatales; family Alismataceae; genus Alisma; species Alisma plantago-aquatica. Next base: position 65,470,985 of record OY856411.1, on the reverse strand, counting down.
TCTCTTGGTGCATTATGTGATTCCCTATTCTACATTACTATTTTCTAACTAGCTACTACGTGGAAGCATTTCTCCTTATAAGAATGGATGAGGAGAATAGTCATTTAAGTGGCATGCCAATAAGAGAAATGGATGGTATGAAATGGGAGGTTGTGGATATTCACAAGTAACATCTGAATCATTTAAGCAAAAATAAAACATAATGAACCTATATGGTGAAAAGAATAAAAAATGTATGAACCCTAATGCCCAATATTATGGATGAAATGATGCATGAAACAAACAATATCATCAACTAAATGAGAATGAAGTAAATCAAAGAGTGTATCATGTGAATGTCTCCATCTTTTTGTGAAGAGTCGAGGGCATCCTTTCTCCCTCTTAAATTTGAAACATTAACAAAAAAAAATTCCTTTTTTCATTGGCCCATTATTTTAGAATGATGGAACGTTATGCTTGGGCTTTACTACCCATCATTCATTAGTATGGATGTCTATCCCTACACTCAAATTCAAACGAAACTGAAACCCACATGATATAAAATTGAGTGATGAGAAATGCATGTAATCTACATGTACATGTTTACGCAACTAAAATTATATGCACATAAATTGTTTATGAATTATAACATTTTTTTAACTAATGCACTCAAAGAGGAACTAACTACCATGTAACCTATCATGCCATAAAAAGAGGAAATAATTCAGAATTACTTGATCATCTTATGATGATGTGTCAAAATGAACAAAAGATGAAAGGAATCACATAATTAAGAGACATTGTCTTTCATGAATTTATGATATGTCCCACTCTAATGACCTGTGTATAGGTAAACCTTAGGGTTTCTTTCTTAAATTTCCATTTAAGAACCTGTTAATTATTTGATCAATTTAGGCTAAAACACCATCTTCTTCCACATTTCATGAATAATTAATATGTCCATTCATATTAAATATCCTTAAGCTGACTAGCTCATACACTTCCTCAAGGTGAGATTACTCAAGTACTCACAACTAAGCCCACAAAAGGATTTTCAATTTACATTGCATACTTGAAAGCACGCATGATAATTTCCAGGAACAAACAAAATTTAAAATCCATGCTACTCTAGATAGATTGTGAATCCTAAAAGAAAACTAAAAACAAACTAAAGAACAAAATAAAGATAAAGTCGTTTCAATGCCCCCCTAAGCTTGAACTTGACTATGACCTCATAGTCAAAATTCAAACAAAGAAGTGCAACGGGGGTACCGGTTGCTTTGAAGGGTGGTGGCGGTGGTAGTGGTGGATCTTTGGATCATGAATATATCCCTCTTGTTGGTGCCTTTAATTTGTGTTTTTTGGCACCAAGATATGACATTCCCTCTCCTTCTTTGAGCTTTAAAATCAGCGCCCACCCACATGTGTGTGGGTGGTAGTAATAGCTTTTTTCTTGCAGTTCTTGTGACTTTTGTTGAAAAAGTCGGTAGTACCAATTTGGGTCTAGTTTTCTGTGGTTTTTATTGATAAAATTTGATAATACCAACTTTGGTGTCGGTAGTACTAACTTTTTGTAGAATTTTAACTGATAAGGAGTCAGTAGTAAAGCTATCATACTGAGAGATTGGTTCGCTCTATCTTTCTTAGGGTTCAGCCGTGGCGACTAAGAAGGTGATCTCCCAACTTTGTGGAGGGGAAGATCTCCTCCCCTCTCATGCTATGGAGGCTACTTATGAGGATAAGAGATTGGAGGGGGTAGACGAGCCTAGTCTCAGGTTCTCAATGGTGTCAATTCCTTTAAATAACATAACTTTTCTCCTCTTGAGAAGATTTATGGAAAGAGATTCATTACCATTGATGATTAGACATATAAGGTAATGGATAAATCATGGGAACATATGGCTATATTGTATGTGATGGGAAAGCACCCATATTACCACCATCTTCTTGCTTGGATCAAATGTGTGTGGAAACTAAAGGGAGGTTTCGATCTATTTTCCAAACCACTTATACACTTCAACACGGAGGAAGACAAGTGTTCTATTATTCAAGGTGGACCCAGATGGTTTGATGGGAGACTGGTAGTGGTCAAGGATTATAAAACCAGAGATGATCTCTAGAAAGATCTATTCAGTTCCCCTCCAGTTTGGATCAACATACCTATCATGGGGAGAAAATGGTCAGCATGTGTTGTTGGAATTGTAGCCAGCGGCATGGGCAAGATTCTGAGAATTGATTATGAATCAATTGGCAATGAATTGCTTAGCAAGGCTTCTGCACTGGATGAGATCAAGGCGGATGAAGATCCACCTAAGGAAGTATGGGTAAATATGCCCAATTGAGAAGCTTCTACTGTATATATCAAGTATGATTATGTCCCAGTGAGATGCCCAAACTATAAGGTATTTGGGCATGGGCTTGATGACTCTCCATTGAAGATGACACATGAGGTCCCTATAACAAAAGAAAAATCAAAGGATAAATAGGTATGGAAGGTTGTCAGCAAAAAAAAGAAAGCAAGGGGAGATAGCTTGAGCTGGGAAAGATGGTGAACAATTGATAGTCCTAATTAGTAACAAATTTTAGAACCTCAACATTGACGTTCAGAATATTGAAGTGCATGATCTCATGACTAAAGTGATTGATCCCACAATGGAAGTTCATGATTCAGTGACTAAGTCCAATGATGATACTACTGTTGTGTGATACCTGACTCGAGCAGTTGAGCCTCACACTGTAGAGGCGGGCAAGAAGGTGTTAGATGAAGGTGAGATCCCTAGAACTCCCTCCTCAAGGAAGAAGAACAATGAAGCTAGAGTGGATGGCCCATGTAGAACTCGATCCTCTAGAAAGAGTCATTAATGTCCTTTCTCATGACAAATGTATGTTGTTCTGGGAAACCACATAAAAATAGGGAGGTGAGGAAATCTATTATGGAGTCACAAGATTCAATAGTTGTACTTGTTGAAACAAAGATCAAAGCTCATGTTAAACACCTATATGAACAGTTAGTGCTCAAGGGCTGGAAATGATTGTCTAACCATGACCATGACAACAATAGGTGAATTTGTGTTGGATGGAATCCTAAAAGCTGGGGCATTATGATTATTGAGATGGATGACCAACAGATTATCATGGAGTGCATGAACAAAGGTGGTCTAGCAATAATGCTTACTACTATCCATCAAAGGAACCTAGTTGTGCAAAAGTCTAGTCTAAGGGAAGCTATAGAGAGAATCAGTATCTCTGTTAATATGCCTTGGCTGGTTATCAGTGAATTTAACAATATCAAGAAGAGAGAAGAGAAGGCTGGTGGTAGAGAGGTCCCTAGCCATATCCACGGCTCGTTTAATGAAATAGTGGATAATTCTAATTTGACTGAAATCCCTTCCATCGTAAATGAAACCTTTACATGGCATAAAATGCAAGGAGTTGCCAAGAGGATCACATGCAAACTCGATCGTGCTCTGGTCAATGATGATTGGCTCAGTCGATTTTTGGGTTCAAAAATGGAATTGAAAACTTGCTCTTTCTCTGATCATTTAGCCATCAACATTAATTTCAGAGAGCCGAATCAGAAATATAGGCCTTTTTCATTTCTTGAATTTTTTGTTGGAGTGACCAGATTGTCGAGACATTATTAAAGATGTTTGGAATCAACAGTGCTCTATGAATCCTTTATTTAGATTCACACAAAAGCTCAAACATGTCAAAATCGAGCTAAAATTGTGGCCTAAAAAGTATGTCAACTTGGAAAATCTGATCTACAGAGAAAGAAGAGAGATGGATGATATCTCCTCAACTTTTAGAAGGAATACCTTGGATGTCAATAAGATCAATACTGAGAAGATAACCTTTGATAGATTGGAAAAACTTGCTAAGGCCGAAGAGAAATACTATTGGTAGCACGGTAGGCTATAGTGTGTAGCTAATGGTGACAGAAACACCAAACTATACCTCACCATTGTTAAGAGATGAGATGCTATTAACTCCATAATTGAATTGTTTGATTGTGTAGGTAATTATCTTGAAGATGAAAGGAGAATATCTACTGAGACATTGAACTTCTTCGAGGGTCTCCATAATCAACCTCAAAAAACTAAATCTATTCCCGAGTGTGAATTGCTAAGTCATGTTACTAATGAAGACAATGAAGCTCTTTGCAAAGTGCCTGATCTTCAGGAAATCAAGGACTCGATATGGAGTATTAGCACAAACAAGAAACCTGATCCATATGGTTTCAATGGGTTATCCTATAGATCCAACTGGGATCTAATCAATGAAGATCTATCTCAAGTTATATCATATGGTTCTCTTAAGGTGGAAATATGCTTCCCCGGGTCAATCATGTCTTCTTTGATTTGATTCCAAAAAAAGATATAGTGGTCTCACCTATTTATTTTTTATCCTATATCTTGCTACTCCATGTTATATAAAATCATAACGAAGATTATTTCTAAAATATTGATTGTTGTCAATGGTCTATTCATTGAGGATTGTTCCATGCTCGTTGCTGAGTTTACTCTTAATTTCAACACCAAGAATAGTTCACTTTCTTCTTATGTACAACTTGACATTACTAAAGCTTTCGACTCCATTAGCTGGCCATTTCTATGGAAATATCTCAGAGAACTTGGCTTTTGTGATAGGAGGTATTCCATGATTAGACAATGTGTGGAAACACCTTCATTTGCCTTACTTCTTAATGGCAGCTCTGTTGGTTTCTTTAAGAACTCAAATGGTCTTTGGCAGGGTGATCCTTTATCTCCCCTACTATTTGCTATTGCCATGGTAGGCCTGAGTAGGAGCATTGATTGGGCCCATGCTATGGGGAAGATGAAGTCTTATACTATCAAACGCACCAGAGTCCTTAGTCATCTTTTATTCATGGATGATGTTTTCATCTTCGTGGAAGGAAGAAGTAGAAGTCTGAGGAATCTCAAAACCTTCTCTTAGATTTTGGGAAGTTTATTGGTATGAAGCACAATCCCTCCAAGACACATATCTATTTTTCCAAGTCCTATAGAGATAAAAAAGCACTTATAAATGCCATTGGCATGCAAAGAGATGAATGGCCTACCAAGTACCTAGACTACCCCTTAGCATGAGGAAATATTAAAAAGAGGAACTTTCATGAATGCCTAGATAAACTAAGGGATATTCTTTGCAAATGGCATGGTTCTAAAATATCTATGGCGGGTATACTGGTTCTTATCATCTATTGTACTATGGGTTTGATAAATTACTAGCTCAGACAAGGGGAGATACCATACACAATATTACATCGAATGGAAATCATGTTGAGTGATTTCCTTTGGTGTAGTTCCTCACATCCAGTAGGTTGGAGAAAACTTGTCTATCCCAAGATAGAAGGTGGTTTAGACACTAAACTACTCTCAGACTTAGTTGATTTCCATATTCTTAGAAGAGTTAAAAAACTTCTCTGCAGTAACTCAACTTGGAGTGTTTGGATGAGAAACAGATATGGGGTGAAACTCACAGTCAATCATAAGTGGGGTTTCTCTATGATATGGAGAAGGATGATTCTACTATGGCCTAAATGTGATCTAGTGGATGATAACGAGCTTTGGGAACTTTATAGACATGAACAAGTCACCAATAGCTCTTTTAAAACTTTATGAGTAAGATTACATCAATTGAAGTGGAGCCTTATAACTTATAGATCTATGTTGAATATCCTTCCTACCATGGATAAGATTCAGAAGTGGAATCCCTCTAAAGATATGATCTGCTGCTTATGGCTTAATGGAACTAAATCAGTTACTCATCTATTCAATTATTGTTAATATTGGAGGTACTTTAGGGGGAGAGCTCATCTTAAATTGAATACCAAGAAAGTTTATAGTTTGCACACCTGCCTTAGTGAATCAAGTAGGAGAGGAACTATTCATGACATTGTGGAACTATGGGATACTTCTGCATGTGTACAAGCTGTAAGGATGGAGTGCAATAGTATGAAACCTGGAGCTCAAGCTATTGACTCTTTGATCCTCTTCAACAAAATTGAAAAGGATATGAAATTCCTTTATAGCTTGTATAAAACCAAACTCTCGAATCTCCATCCTATTATTTGTAGAAATTAGGACTTCATTTGAAGCCTAATTGTAGCCTCCCTAGTGAGTAAATAGCTTACTCATTTTATTTGATTTTGTAAGCTAAATTTCTTTCTTATAGATTGTAACTTTGTCCCCCTCGAGGGTTGGAATATAATTACCAAGATTTCCAAAAAAAGGAATCAGTAGTACAGACTTTGACCATGTCTGCACACCAAACAATAGTATCAAGGTACCATTTTACATAAACTAAAATCTAACATGAAAAATATGAAATGTAACTAACAAAAACACCTAAACAAATAGTAAATGACAAAAATAAAATTGTTTTGCATCCCATAAGTTCCCTTGTTTAATATCCTAGGCTTGACATGAATGATCCTCCTTAGCCTGGGTTATCATGGGAAGGTGGTGAAGATTCATTCGGCAGTTTGAACTCCACTCTATTATCATCTATCTCGAGTGTCAAAAAACATCTTCCAATGGTAGTGACCACATTGGTCATAGCTTGGAATAGCCTTCTTAACAATATCTCTGATCCTCATATCTCATGCATGTCCATGACCACAAAATCAATAGGAAAGATAAATTTTTCGAATTTCACTAGGACATCCTCACATATCCCATATGGCCTCACAATAGATCCGTCCACCAGCTCAATTCTCATAGATTTCCTTGTCAGTTCCTTCAATCCCAACTTTCAGAATGTAGAGAAAGGAATGGATTTATGCTAGTGCTGGTGGGAAATGTTGGTTGCCTACAGAATAAGGAATGTAGAAACATCTTGGATCTTTCCTCTTAATTAGATATTTTCCCTTAATCATTGCACTCATAACTTCATCAACCTGCAAGACATATTTATCTTTTATTCATCTCTTCTTGGTGATGATGTCCTTCAAAAATATTCCATAACCCGGAATCTGTTCTATAGCCTCCACTAGTGGGATGTTGATTTGGATCTTTCAGAAGATATCTAGAAATTTCTTGAACTGCTTTTCCACCTTTCTTGGCTTCAGATTATTCAAGAGTGGGGCATGTGGCCTCTCTATACATTTGTGCAGTGGAATATAGGGCACATTAGGGATCTCCTCCCATAAGCATGCTTCGACGCCACCTTATGGGATATGATTTTGCATGTATCTTATGGATAGAATTGCAAGTGGTTTCTCATTATGAATTGTGGGTGCCTCCTTATTGATTGTGACTATTCCACTATGAAGTAGAACCTTTACCTACTCTTTCTATGTAGGCACCTTTTTTGGAACTGGAGATGGTGACATGACATTGGTGGAAACTTGAAGTTCATTGTATACTGGAGTGTTGAATCCTCCTAGTAATCCGTATAGACTATATAGAAATGGGGCTTTTGTCATGTTCACCCAATCAAGCTCTAAAGCATGTTTCTTGGGTACTCCTTTATATGATGTTTGGGCTCCTCGACGGTAGAGATAAACTTTGCTTGGTGATGTTGATGAGTTGCAACTGCATTCACGGCCAATCCTTGTTGAATGGGATTTTTTAAAGAAGTCAATTCTACTGGTAGTTGAGAAATTTGATGTTCAATGCTACGGATTTGTACACCTTGATTTTATAGCTCACTCTATGTCTGGCCAATAATTGCTTCATTTTGACTCACTAGCTTGCCTAGCATGTCCTCAATTTTGTCAATCTTGTGGGGTCCCATGTCCTGTTGGTATTTCTACCTCATGAACACACAATCCTCTTTGTCACATATGGATAATTTTACATCCTTCTAGCACAACTCCATGGTGATGAGGTCAAGCTTCTCATTCAATTCTGAGATGACTTTAGATTCTCCAACACTTTTAATGGTTGTTGGGGTTTCCCTTTCTTCACCCCACAACTAGTTCTTAGCCATATTCTTTAGGATCTCATGGCACTTGGACGGCTTATTGTTGAGGAAGAAGCATGTCCTTACAATGTCCAATGTGGTCCTTTACCCCTGGTGTATCCCTTAATAGAAAATCTCCCCTTACCCGTATAGATCAATCTCATGGTGAGGGACCTTTCTCAGTATGGTTTGAAATCTCTCCCAAGCATCAGAATATGACTCCTATACTTGTTGCTTGAAGTTGATTATCTTCTTGGTTAGCTCATTAGTCTTTTGTGGAGGGAAATAACACTCAAATAAAGCATCAATCATTTGTTCCCATGTTTCTATTTACTCGGGCTTGAGGTTAAGGAACTAAGATTTAGAACCATCTTCTAGTGACAATGGAAATAGATTCAAGTAGATAGCAGTCGTTGGCATTCGATCTATCTTCACCATGTCACAACTTTCAACAAAATTGCTGATGTGAGTCATTGGGTCTGCAATATTGTGGCCATGGAAGGCATGTTGCTTGACTAACACTACCAGCCTAGGATCAATCTTGTAGATCCTACATTTAGTGCTTGTCACTTGATTGGTCCAAGGTAAGTTATTGAGGATGATGCCTTGATCTTCTCCCAGATGGTCTATTCTTGTTCTATGTCACCCATTCCTTCTAACTGTGGATTTACTGTGGGACCATAACTAGTGGTTTGCATTTAAACCATGCACTAGCACCTAAAATTTGTGAATTCAATATGAGAACGAGATACTACTGATTGAATCAAAAGATATTTGCAATTCAACTTTGAAAAGAACAAAAAAATAAAGAGGTTGGCCTAGAATGGCCAATTGCAGCACTCATAGTGCTTGAATATGTCATTTCCACTGCAATGGTGCCAAAACCTTGACATGACTAAATTGTATGTGTAAAATGCAAGTGTATGTGTTGAAGTAATATAGGCCAATGAGGCCCCGATATCGAACATGGGGAAACATAATTCAAGAAACTACTACTAACTACTTTCGATCAGTGAGGCCAAAGAAAACTTCAATTTGAGAGTTATTATACTAATTGCAAGAAAAGAAAACTAATTTTCTACTTTGTGATCACAATGAGAAGAAATTCCTAGGATTGTGGTTTCACAGCGATTGGCACTAAAATTTCTACCCTAAGATTAATATATATTCCTCTTGATTCTAGACAAAGAGACCTTGTAGCTAGAATGACCCGCTCTCACAGTGTAATCCACTACCTATGCTAATACCAATCTCACTCTCGTATCAATTCTGTTATTAGATAGGTGCTTTAATGAACTACTATGGGCTATTCTCTTCACCTTCGTAGGCTTTCTCTTGAAACACAATATAAAACATTTGTTACTATGTATTTCCAATCCGTAATCCTCCTCTTGAAGCTATCAAGGATATAATTAATCACCTATGGCGTGCAACATAGACGATTTAAGATGATTTCATAGCAACATGTCCAAAAATAAGGAAAAAACAATATACTAATGCAAAGATCCATATATAGTATGCAATTGGGCTACTCCCTGGACCTAGACAACATGGTGATTAGCCCCTCATGGTTTCCAAGGATAAAATCATGCTAGGAGAAGAAAAAATATGGATAACATAGAAAAATCGATGAACCCCCTAGAGAAATGTGACTAGGCTGCTCCACGCCAATGAACGAATCTACAAGCTACGAATTCTACCCATCGAACATTATTAGAACCTCCTAAATGTGCAGTTCTCCTCCTCATTTCTCTCTCATGCCTTGGTCGTCATGCAATAGAACAAAATGTGATCCTTAGGTCTATTCACACTTCCCCTTAGTCATTAGAGTGGCTTCAGGTGAAATAAAACTTTAGCTGTCATATTAAAAGATGTCTATAGATCATCTTGATCCTGACGCGTCGCTACTACCGACTCCTCTAATTGTGTGGCCACCTATAAAGTTGTCGGTACTACCAACAGGGTGTCGATAGTACCGAGTTGCTTTGATAATTTTTCACAAAAACACTGTAATGTTTTTAGTAGTATCGACTTGCCAGTTGGTACTACCGGTCTTTCTTGATTTCTTTCTTTTACAAACTTATCATTTGTCATTACCACCGACTCTGAAGTCGGTAGTACCGAGTTGTGTAGTTTCTTAAACATTCCTAAAATGCACAAAATTCAAACATAAGCTATAGATAATTATCAAATCACTTGTAAACATAAAAAATATGCAAATTTGATGCAATTGAGTAACACATGCTAATATTAATAAATCATGCACAATTAACATGAGATTTGATCACAAAGTGCACAAAAATTAGTACAAAATAGCCTATGAAAATGACAATTAAATTGTGCATTAGTGGACAACGTCATCCATCTCATAATATGATGGAACACCCTCCTTTATGTTGTCTATAGGTGTGATATATGATCTGGAGACTAGAAGAGCACCGGAGTTAGGAGCCCCTCACCGATGTGGAACATGGAAGGGAACTAGGAATTTGATAATGGAGTGTTGTAGGAATTTGGGGTTATGTTCGAGGCTCTCTTTGGGGATTCAGTGTCGATGATGGCTTGGATTCCACCTTGTATCCCCTTATTCACCCTCTTATTGATCCTTCATTTTACACCATATTTCAATGCGAAATCTAGGCGGAGCTAGGTTTTCAACTTGTTGGATAGTTGGGGAGGAGTGGAGTTGTAGGTGGTGATCTGAGGGTGGAAATGGGTGTGATTGGGGATATGGAGCTAGTAGAATATTGTCAGGAGCTCAAGTAACCTTAAAGGAAGGTTGTAATGAATATTTTGAGGATTAGGGGTTAGAGTGTCACCCTAAATTGCCTGGTTCATGGCATGCCCAGTCTGTTTTGATAGTAGAATGAAGATGTTTGTGCTAATCTCTAGGACCACTTAAGTGGGCAGGCTAAGCAAGAAAAGTCGTGTTGGCCCCAAAACATCAATTTTTAAATTGTAATTTAATAGAAACCATCATTGTCATTCTATGGTAGCACGGTCGTTTTGGCCACTTTTAGTTTAATTTTATTCATTTATTTTCAATTCTTCGAAGTAAACATATCTCAATATATTTATTTCATATACAAAATATATCATCTAGACACTGACACTTCTTTGAGACCTCTTTCTCAATCTCTCACTTGTTTTCTTATCACACTTAGAAACTTCAAACAAAAAGTATTAAACACGTGTGTGTGTGTTCACTACTACATAAACAACGTTCAACGTCACTTTTAGGGGTGTCGGTTTTTTACAGAAACCGACGATGATAAATGTTCAACGTCAGCTATTAAGGAAAACTAACGTCTATATTTGAAGACCAGCCAGACACGGGTATTGCTTTTTATTCAGCGTCGGCTGTACAAAAGAAACTGACGCCTAAAATAGCACGTGAAATCCAATTTTTTGAGCGAAAAAAATTGCCCCCAAAGTGTCACATACAGCGTCGGTGTTTTACCTAGTATCTGACGCCGAAATAAGCCAAAAATTGAACATAAAGTTCCAATATGGGCGTCGGTTTTCTTGGGGTAACCAACGCTGATAATGGTTCCCGCCAAAAAATTTAGGGTAAAGTTTGTCCAATTGAATGTCTTTTTCGGACGCTTATTCTATTTAGGTGTCGGTCTTTTAAATAACTGACACCTATTGTTAACTTAACACCACCCGCTCGAGCCAGACTCTCCCCCTGTCTCTCTGTTTCATTGTCGAGAACATAGGGTTGGCGATTTGTGCTCCTGCCGCCATCACCTGTTGTGCTCCTACCGCCGTCACCTGCTGCTGCGTGCACCACCTCCGCTTTCTACCACTGCCGCCTGCTACCACTGTCGCTCCTGCTCCTGCTCCTGGCACCGTTCTTGGTCCCTTTCCCGACAGTCCTTCTCCTGCCCTACTCCCGCCTGCCGCACGGCCATGGTCAAGCCACCGCCGCCTGATCAATCCTCCACCCCTGCTCCTCACACCATCAGAGCTCGAGCCTGAGGTCACCGGAGGAGTTGCTACAGTGTCGGAGCTTGAGCATGAGGTCACCTTACTTATCTATTGATTTGTATTTATTATCTACTTGTTTTTATTCATTTATCTACTTATTAGTAATAATGTACTATTTTATCTTGTCTAATTCTCATGCTTGACCTAATTTAATAAATTTTGATGCATGTTGAAATAAGATTCAAACTTGTCCATTATGGTATCCTAATTTGATTTGATTATGTGCTTTGAACCCTTGAAACAAGCGTGTTAAAGATACATTGATGTTGAATGTCAAAATTAACTCACACGTGGGTCTTCTAAATGATTATGTGAACTCCTAAATCAGTAACATATGATGAAATTAGGTTTGTAGGTATAAGATGACAACATACATGTATTTTTTGGCCTAGAAACCCATCCAAGATTTACTCATTAGGAGTAAATCTTGGATAGTCCCCGTTTTGGGACTATTCCTGAACACCTAATCTCACTTAGGATGTAAGTGTATAATGTGTATTGGGTTTTCAAGAAAATTTCAGTAGCATTTCCCCGTTTGTTCTCTAAGTACATATGTACTTGGAGAATAGTGGGGAAATGCTGCCGAAATTTTCTTCAAAACCCAATACACATTATACACTTACTAGTGAAATTAGGTGTTCAAGAATGGGATAGGTGGTACACATTTATTATATATAAGAATGACATCACATGTATTTGTTGACCTATAAAACCATCCAAGAGTTACTTATTAGGAGTAAATCTTGGATAGTCCCTGGTTTGGGACTGTTCTTGAACACCTAATCTCACTTAGGATGTAAGTGTATAATGTGTATTGGGTTTTCAAGAAAATTTTGGTAGCATTTCCCCATTTATTCTCTAAGTACATATGTACTTGGAGAACAGCGGGAAAATGTTGCCGAAATTTTCTTGAAAACCCAATACACATTATACACTTACTGGTGAGATTAGGTGTTCAAGGATGGGATTGGTGGTACACATTTATTATATATAAGAATGATATCACATGTATTTATAAACCCTAGACCCTAATCTTGTCCTAATATATACTTGTTGTCTCTTTGATCATAGAATGGATAGATCATGGATGTCCATTTGCAATCGCTGCACCCCAGAGTTTATATCTAGTCTTGATCAGTTTATTAGATTTACCGAGGAACATAGGAAACAACCTAGAGATAGGTTCTACTGTCAATGTAGGCATTGCAGTAACAACTTGAAACTTAGCACTGGTGACGATATCAAAAGTCATGTCATGTGCAATGGGATTGTACAAGGCTATATAGAATGGCACTGGCATGGAGAGATTTCAAACCCGAAACTAGTAGATGTCGATAGCAGTGCTTGGGTGGAAGAAGAAATTGCCTCTGATAATGTAGATGTAAACGAACCAGTTCTAATAGACATCGTTGATGCGATGCTGGATAGTTGTGGGGTAGAGCACACCGATCCAACTCCCATCTTTAGAAACATTGTGCATGATGCTAAAATACCGTTATGAAGCTTAGCATTGTGTTGAGATTGTATAAGTTGAAAGCTAACAATAGATAGAGCGACAAAAGCTTCACTTCATTGTTGACCATGTTGAAAGAAATGCTTCCTGAAGGAAATGAGCTACCAATCTCAACATACCGGGTAAAGAAATTGTTGTGCCCAATGGTAATGGAGGCCAATAAGATACACGCATGCCCGAATGATTGTGTATTATTTCAAAAGGACAATGTGGATTTGAAAGATTGTCCAAAATGTGGTGTGTCACGGTATAAATTGATGACTTCGGGGGAGTCCAAAGTTGGTTCTCCTGCCAAGGTGATGTGGTATCTACCTATAATATCATAGTTTCAACGCTTGTTTGTAAATCCGATAGATGCAAAGAATTTGATGTGGCATGCAGATGTTAAGAAAAATAATGATGGGATCCTACGACATGCGTCTGATTCCCCACAGTGGAATAACATTGATCTATTGTACCCCAAATTTGGTGAAGAAGACAGGAATGTAAGACTTGGGCTTTATACAGATGGGATGAATCTGTATGGGACATTGAGCAGCCAACATAGCACTTGGCCAGTCATGCTTGTTATATACAATCTTCCTCCCTGGCTGTGTATGAAAAATAAGTACGTTATGTTGTCGTTGTTGATATCGGGCCCTAAACAACCTGGAAATGATATCTATGTTTATCTTGAACCTCAGATTGATGACTTAAAGAAACTCTAGGGTGAAGGTGTGATGACCTATGATGCTTCACGAAGAGAGACATTTCGTTTGCACGCTATGTTGTTTTGCACTATTAATGACTTTCCAGCACACGAGAATTCGTCTGGATATAGTGTCAAGGGAGTTAAAGCGTGTCCTATATGTGAAGAGAACATTGATTCAATAAGACTAAAACATGGCGGTAAGACTGTATATCTTGGTCATCGAAGGTTTCTTTCAAAATTCCATCTATATCGTAGGAAGCGCAGAGCATTCAATGGATGGAATGACGAACAGAGTGCACCTAAACCTATACCAGGGATTGTTGTTTATGAAAGAGTAAAAGACATTGTCAATGAATTTGGTAAGAGATCTAACGTGGTGTTTTGAATGCACTAACAAATTCACTCAGGGTTGAGATCTCCGAGTTTTTACCAAAACCAAAGTGCAATAATACCACCCGCAAGCGGACGAGTCTTATTGCAGTATAGTTTAGGATCGAACCCAAAGGACAATGTTTTTAAGAATCTTTTTCAGTCTAGTCTAGTTTGAATTAAGGCTAATTTTTAAAACGATTGGTTGATTTGAGGTTACTTAAACTAAAAGCAAGAAAGTAAAAGCTGAATTAAAGTTGGGTTTAGATCAATGATATGGAATCGCTGGGATGGTATCGGGTTTCACCACCGCTACACACGCAACACGTTCAATCGCAAACAAACCAGGCAAGTTATAACAATCCAAATAGAGCTACTGCAAAACCCCCCGTAAGGGCGTTAGGTTCGCGTAAGCATCACCTTAGGCATTAGATGTCTCGTCACCAACTGGATCACTTACTTATGGCTCCAAAGAAATCCCACTCTATTTCTAGTTTGGGAGTCAACCGCATTAATCGATAAGCAAGCAGAAGATTAATATATGAGCAGACATCGATGATTAACAAGAAAATACAAAATCCAACTAAGGCTGTGAATCCCCTTTATAGACGTTAGGTACACAGAAGCGTCACCGAAGGCTAGATGGCTCGTCCCCTCACGGATCATACACTTACGACCTCAAGGAATCCCATTCTATTTCTAGTTTGAGAGTCAACATGTTAAGCGACATTCAATCCTACGTTTAGAAGTTCTCATAACATAGGAAGAACCAAGATGAAAGCAAGCAATTAATAAAACTACGAGTGTAAATATTAACAACGAAATGAAGAGTTATATACATTACCTTGGAAAGTTTAATAAAATAACATGCTTGCATGGGCAACGGGGCTAGTCCCCGCACCCCAGCGAAGAGGGACTACTCGCTCATGATGCGAGAAACAAGAAGAATGAGAAAGAGAGAGAAATCTGCCATGCACTCGGTGCAGAAGGTAGTCGCAGCTCAGTGAAGAAGATACAACCTTCTACGTCATTTCGGAGCAGATCTGGATGCGAACGGGAGTTGCCAAGACAGACCGAACAGTCTCCCTCACTCCGTCTTCCTTCTCTCCTCAGCCTCCTTGGTTGCAACACGGGCAGTCGGTGGAATGGAACTGGCGTAAACTGGACTGGATTTGGATCGGAACTGCGTTCGGGCAGCCTGGCGGCGTCCGGATCCGATATCAAGTGAGGACCCTTGGGGTCCTATTTATAGGCACCGCAGTGACCCCAAACAGTCTTGGGTTATAGGAGATATTTGTTTTGCTCAAACGGTTTGGTAAGAACTGACCAAACGGTCTTGCTCTCTCGGTTTGGGTATCGTGCTACTTTTCATTCAAAATATCTAGCTCATTCGGTCTGCCCCTTCATTCGGTTTGCATGTAGGGAAAAGCAAACGGTCCCTCACGTGTATAGCTTACACGGTCTTCTCATGCTGGCTCATTCGGTCGTTCAGCAACATTTGATCATGAATTAACAAATGGCCATTCGGTTTTATTCGACATTCGGTCTTCCTGCTTCATGCATAGCAAACGGTCGCAACATAATATCCTTCATTCGGTCTTTGAGTGTAAATAACCAAACGGTATTGAGAGTATTGAGAAGCAAATGGTTTTGGTAGCTTTACGCCATTCGGTCTTGGAGAACCCGACACTGACAAACGGTCTCGGATGTTATCTTTTCCAAACGGTTTTCCAGTCATCCTCCATAAGGTCTCGACGCTGCTTGATCTTTTGCGGTCCTGGCCTATCGGTCTTCACCTCGACATCCAATTGGGCTGCTGCTCTTATCCATACAGTCGTGTGCGACCGGTCTTGGTCTGAGATCGTATAGCTGCCGACGTAGGAGCGAGCGATGGCGGTGGTGTTGTTGCTTGCTGGAAGCGGCTAGTGGTGCGGGTGGGAAACGGAGGGGATTGCAGGTAGTGTGGGTGCGGTCGACGCATGGTGCAAGTTCACCGGAGAAGATGATGACGGAAGCGGTGCTAGGCAGCGTCGAGGCAAGGAAGGTCCGAATGGTCATGGGAGGTAGATCGCCGCCAAACGGTCTCGGCTCGGTAGATGCGTTAAACGGTCTTGCAGACCGTATCTCTTCAAACAGTCTTGAGACCGCATGGGCTCAAACGGTCTTGAGACCGCATGGGCTCAAACGGTTTTAAGACCGCATGGGCTCAAACGGTCTTGAAACTGCATGGGCTCAAACGGTTTTGAGATAAATCTGTCCATTCGGTATTGAAACCGAATGGTGGAAACCGTTTGGCGAGACCGAATTGTTGAAATCGTTTGATCAGATCGATTGGTCAGAATCAAGGGTGGGTGAGGGTGGGTCCCAACTGACTGTTCTACTTTATAAAGACATGCATTAAATCAACATAATTTCGGTTAAAACCTTTATAATCGAGTCAATTAAGTAATTTTTCACATTATGATGCATTTTCATATTTAATGAGTGAAATTGTATATATAGAGTTGAATTTGTCCCAAAATGATAATTGAATTTCATGATGAATATGCATTCATCAAAATACCCCGAACATAAACGTTGCTCGTCCTCGAGTAACACAGAATCTGAAACAGTCGCCAAATGATTACTTTCAATTCGTGTGATTGCTTTCATCTTCACATCACGAATGTTTTCTTTCTGTTCAATATGACTCAGTGTCTCAACCTCCTAAGACCACTAAACACATCTTACCATATCTTCGTTCCTGAATTCGCTTCCCAAGATCACTTCCTCCTCACCTTTTCCAACAACAAGCATGTCAATGAGTTTTGTAAGAGTTCAGAGACACCCGCAGAACAACAAGATGCATTTGATCTGCCACTAGTGTTTTTTTCAGGATAGGGTAGGCATTCATTGTGCCATTAGGTAGAAAGTGGAGTGAATGGTGGTATAGAAGGAAGAAATAAATCTCTGCTCTATTCAACTCGAGATTTTTATTTGCTTTGCAATTTCATTTATTGCATTTTTTGTGTGAATCTCTCCTCTATTCGACTCGAGATTGCATTTCTTTTTGTGTGCACTTTGGCATCTTTTGTTTGCAGATCTCTCCTCTATTCGACTCGAGATTGCATTTTTGGTGGTACGCCCCTATTAATTTGTTAGGTGTATGGAAGAAGTGAATATATAGGGAAGTGGCATGCCACCCCGAACATAGGGTTTGGCACTATTTTGGCTACTTTTGTTTCTTTTTGATGGATGGAGAGGTACGAAGATGATTGAAGAAGTGTAGAAGAGAGTTCAGATCAGAATGCAACTTGATTTACAATTCAGTGCACCGGGTTGTTCTCTTTGTCGTACTCTGCTCAAATAATGACTTGATGAGGATCTTGTGGAGATTCCATGTTATTGTTCCACTAGTCAGTTAGGAAGCACGACGTGTTTGATCCCTATCAGTTCGACAGATACTTATCAATTTTGCAAAAGTATCATGATGTTAGGAGTTATAAGCTTCACAAGATGATTTCAATCAAAAGGCTTGTTTCAAAAAATTGTCCTTTTGAGGATTTACTTTGAATAAGGAGGATATAATGATTCAAAATGCATAGAAGTTTAGTAAGTGATTTTTACTAAAATAGGAAGTGTCAAAAATTCATCAAGTATCTGTTCAATTTCTTTGAAAAACGTTAAAAATTTTGAAAATTTTGAAAATTTTAGCAAGAATATGATAGTGAAAAAAAATTGAGTATGAAAAGAATGGGTGTAGGTGGAAAGTGAGGTACGTACCACCCACCCTCCACCCCGAACTTAGAGATTTGCCCATCCCGAGCAAACCCTAAATCCAAGATGGAGGAGAAAAATTATGCCAGAATGACCACCAGGTGTGGTTGCGTTCCGATCAGCGTGCATCCTCTTATCTGAAAAACTCAAAGGTGAAGGGCAATTAGTTCTTAAAATAGCATCTTGCGATGCAAATTTTATTTAATGAAAAATAAACTAGAATGTAAAAAACAAAATTGAAGGAAAATTCTAATTAGTAAAATGAATTTATTGATCGGGTTGCCTCCCGACAAGCGCCTTTGTTTTATGTCGATGGATCGATTGAATCCTTCAGTTTCACAGTGGATCCTTTGGATTGATGAGTTCCAACGTTGCTTTAGTGCCTATGTCAGTTGAGGTGAAATATCTCTTTAAGCGGTGACCATTTGTTACAAATTCACCTGACTTTTCACTCCATAATGAGAAGGCACCATGTGGAGAGATGCTCTTGACAATGTATGGTCCAGACCAGCGTGAGCGGAGTTTTCCTAGGAATAACTTCAATCTTGAGTTGAATAGCAGAACTTGGTCTCCCACTTGTATGTCTTTTCTTTTTAGATGTCCATCGTGCCAAAGTTTTGTACGGTCTTTGTAGATTCGTGCATTCTCGTAAGCTGTCATCCTGAGTTCATCCAGCTCTTGGAGTTGCAGAATCCTGGTTTGGCCAGCTTCTTTCATATCAAAGTTTAGTTGTTTAATTTCCCACCATGCCTTGTGTTCCAGTTAGACTGGCAGGGGGAAAGCCTTTCCATATATCAATCGAAAAGGTGTAGTCCCAATGGGAGTTTTATAAGCAGTTCGATAGGCCCATAGGGCATCGTTGATTTTCACTTACCAATCCTTTCGATTGCTGCCTATAGTTTTTTCCAGAATAGCCTTTAGTTGACGATTAGAAACCTCTACCTATCCACTCATTTGTGGATGGTAAGGCGAGGCTACTTTATGTGTCACACCACTCAGCAGAGCTTCAAAGCTTCTTTCAAAGAAGTGAGACCCTCAATCAGATATCACGGTTTGTGGTACTCCAAAATGGGGGGAAATAATATATTTGAATAATTTGATCACGGGTTTGGAATCACTAGTGACGGTTGGTATAGCTTCAACCCATTTTGAGACGTAGTCTACCGCCACTAGGATGTATGAAAATCCATGAGAAGATGGGAATGGACCCATGTAGTCCACCCCCAAACATCGAATATCTCTACTTCTTGCCATAGATTCAGCGACATCTCATCTCTCTTTGTTATATTACCTGTTCTTTGACATTTGTTGCATGATAGGACAAAATCGTAGGAATCTTTGGATATGGTTGGCCAGAAGAATCCACATTGCAAAACCTTTAAACCAGTCTTTTTAGAGCTCATATGTCCTACCACTGGTCCTGAGTGACATTGTTCCAAAATAAGTTGGGCTTCTTCTTCGGCGATACATCGTCTATACAGGCCATCAGCACCTAGTTTAAAGAGATATGGCTCATCCCAGTGATATTTCTTTACATCATGCATGAACTTCTTCAGTGCATTCCCGGTGCATTGTGGATGGATAACGCCAGTTGCAAGGTAGTTCACAAAATCCGAGTACCACGATATAACTTCTGATACCTTCATTAGTTGATCATCCGGAAGAGAATCGTTAATCGGAATCTTCTCTATATCCTGAGTGTGGATGTGATTGAGGTGGTCTACTACAACATTCTTTGTGCCTTTTTATCTCTTATCTCTAAATCAAATTCTTGTAATAGAAGGAACCATCTAATCAACTTGGGTTTTGCATCTTTCTTTGCCAAAAGGTAACGAATGGCGGCGTGGTCTGTGTAGACAATGACTTTTGAACCAATTAGGTAGGATCTGAACTTGTCAAAGGCATACACGACTACTAGAAGTTCTTTCTCGGTAGTTGCATAATTCCTCTGAGCTTCATCAAGAGTTTTTGATGCATAATAGATCACATAGTGTTTCTTCTCTATATATTTCCCTAAAACAGTGCCCACGGCATAATCACTATCATCACACATAATTTCAAAAGGATGGTCCCAGTCGAGAGCTCTAATGATGGGGGTGGTTGTAAGGGCCTGCTTCAGTGTGTTGAAGCTTTTGACACATTCTTCATTGAAATTGAAATTAGTATCCTTTAGTAATAGGTCCATCATTGGCTTCGTTATCTTGGAAAAATCCTTTATGAATCTTCTGAAAAATCCCGCATGGCCTAGGAAAGCACGAACTTCTTTTACATTTGTGGGTGTAGCCAGTTTAGAAATCATTTCAATCTTGGCTTTATCTACTTCAATTCCTCTATTGCTGACCCTATGACTGAGGACAATGCCTTCTTTTACCATAAAATGGCACTTTTCCCAATTTAGCACAAGATGTGCGTCTTCACAATGTTTGAGGACCAGGGAAAGGTGCTTAAGACATGAATCAAATGAATCTCCATATACAGAAAAATCATCCATAAAAACCTCCATAATGGTTTCGGTGAGACCGACAAATATTGCAGCCATGCAACGTTGGAAAGTTGAAGGTGCATTGCAGAGGCCAAATGGAATTCTTTTAAATGTGTATGTTCCGAATGGGTAGGTAAAGGTTGTTTTCTCTTGGTCATTTGGATGTATGGGTATTTGATAGAATCCAGAGTAACCGTCAAGATAAAAAAAATATTCTTGGTGAGCCAACCTTTCTAAGACTTGATCAAGGAAGGGCATAGGAAAATGATCTTTTCGAGTTGCCTTGTTCAATTTTATATAATCTATGCACATCCTCCACCCTGTGACTGTTCGAGTGGGGATGAGTTCATTATTTTCATTCTGTATAATAGTCATTCCACCTTTCTTCGGGACAACATGCACTGGGCTTACCCATGGCGAATCGGATATTGGATAGATTATTCCTGCTGTGAGCAATTTAATGGCCTTGCTATGGACCACTTCCTTCATATTTGGGTTCAATTTCTGTTGATGCTCAATAGTAGGTTTGTGATCTTCCATCATAGGGATCTTGTGCATACACAACGCTTGAATGACCCCAGTGAGTTCACTCATTTTATAACCGACGGCTTTCTTTCTTTCCCTCAATTCCTTCAGAAGATTCTCTTATTGTTCAGCTGTTAGATCGGAATTTATAATAATTGGACAAACCTTGATATCATCTAAAAACACGTACTTCAGTCCTTCAGGCAGGGGTTTCATTTCGGGAGCTTCTTGTTTTTTGCTGGTTTCTTCTGTAGCTTCCATAGCTTTAAGTTCTTCACATGTGGCTTTAACACCTTCTTTAGCAGAATCGAGGGATTTGATGCAATCCCTTACTTGTTTGTCAATAGGTCCATTGAGTGATTGGTTTGTTAGAGCAATTTCCAAGGGATCGTTTGATTCGTGATGCTCTTGGGTCAGAAGTGACATTTGCTCAATGCAGTCAATCAGATATACTTCTTCTTGCATACTTGGTCTTCTCATACTTTCAAAAACTTTGAATTTGAGAGTTTCTTTGCCTAATCTGAGCAGTAAGGTACCAGCTTCAACATCAATTAGGGCTCTTGTAGTGATGAGGAATGGATGACCGAATATGAGAGGATATCTGGTGTCTTCTTTTATATCCATAATGACAAAGTCGCATGGAACATATGTGTCCTTGCCTACCTTGACCGGGACATCTTCGAGGATTCCTAACGGGCATTTTATCGAATTGTCTGCAAGATGTATAGTCATGCCAGTAGGGAGCAATTCTATAAACCCAAGTCTTTTGCATAGGCTTAGTGGCATAATAGAGATGCTTGCACCGAGATCTGCCAATCCTTTCTTGCATGATGAATCGCCAATGTGACATGAAATTCCAAAGGATCCCGGGTCTTTTTGTTTCTTGGGCATCTTGCTCAATATGATATCAGAGGTAGTTGTCGCCAGTTTTACTATCTCATATTCTTCAGTTATATACTTCCGTGTGAGGAGTGACTTTAAGTACTTTCTCCATGCCGGTATCTCGGCCAAAGCATCCAAAAATGGTATGTAAACATGAAGTTTCTTCATAGCCTCTTTAAACTTATTGAACCGAGTATCAAGCTTCGTTTGCCTTAGATGAGCTGGGAAAGGTATACGAGGTTTATACACAGGAATATCAGGTTCCAGTGTTTCAATTTCTTCATCAGTGAGTTTCTCAGGATTTCCCTTATCTATCTCATTATCTTTTGATTGAGACTCTGGTGTTGTTGAGTCTCGGGCAGTCACAGGTTCATCCTTGTCTGTGATAACCACAGGTGTCTCTCCAAAGGGATCTGAATAGTCTTTCCCTGACCTAGTGGTGACTGCCTTCAATTGTTCAGGATGCTTAGGATTGTTCTCGGGTTGGCCGGCAAAGATTCCAACTGGTGGCTTTATGCTAGCTGTAAGTTGAGCTAGTTGAGATTCAATAGCCTTCTGCTGAGCTTGTTGGTTGGCTGTCATAGTTTGATGGGTTTGAAACATCTTTTCAATGGTTGATAGCTTGTCATCAGAAGAGACGGGTCCTGCTTGCTGTCCTTACTGTTGATTAAGATTCTGATAATGAGAGTTGTTTTGATAATTATTGTAGTTCCTATTCTGAAAGTTCCCTTTGAAATTTCCTTGATTCCCAAAATTATGTTGTTGATTATACTGAAATCCTGGCGGGCCTCTTGGTTGATTGTTCGAACTAAATTGATGCGAGTTTACTGCTCCAGAGGGGTTTCCATATTGAAAATTGGGATGATTCCTATTCTGATTCGGATTGTAATAACTTTGACCAAGAATGGTGTCAATAGCATTAAGATTTGCCATCTGAACGTTATCTCCTTGGCCACATACATTGCTCAGAACAACATCATAGAGAACATTGCATGATAAAGTGGAATGATCAGTGCTCTTACATGCTTCACAGAACAAGGAAGCAGACTTGACTTGTTCCGATTGTTGAGTAGACGATCTTCCTCTTCCAATAGCAGCAAGGGATGATTCGATATGGTCTTTCTTGGCAACTAAAAGTTTCAAAGTTTCAGCTATAGACTTGTACTCGGGAGTAGCTTCGGCCATAGCTACTTTCAAAACCCCTTTTCCAACAGATCTTCCCCAGTTGGCTTGATTTTCTACTCCCAGGGTGACGACTCTCCATGCACTGTCGTAACTTTGACGCATGAAGTTTTCGACAGATGAGGAATCTATGAATCTCTTGATATCGTCGTCTACACCTCTATAGAAAATTTCAATGAGTTGATTCTTAAGAATTTCATGGTGTGGACACTTGTGTAGTAGCTCTTTGTATCTATCCCAAGCTTTAGCAAGAGTTTCTCCCTCTGTGCACTGATGGCTTGAGCCACCCTTCGAGCTACTTCTTCTTCTTGAGCCATCCTTGCTTGATTTTCTCAGATCTGACGATGAAAGGTTCTGTCTATCTCAGGATCAAAGCTCGCTGCTAGTCTGGGGTTGTCCGAACGGTGCATGCACTATGCTTTAGTGGTACTTGAAAATTGGAAGATTTCAAGAGTGAGATTCACAAAGTTGAGTCAAATTCAAGTAGATGATCAATAGTTTCAAAAGAAAAAGCAAAATCCTAAATTAGCCTTAAAAGAACTAGATTTGACTAAACTGATTTTGTTGTCCCCGGCAACGGCGCCAGAATTCGACGTGGTGTTTTGAATGCACTAACAAATTCACTTGGGGTTGAGATCTCTGAGTTTTTACCAAAACCAAAGTGCAATAATACCACCCGCAAGCGGACGAGTCTTATTGTAGTATAGTTTAGGATCGAACCCAAAGGACAACGTTTTTAAGAATCTTTGTCAGTCTAGTCTAGTTCGAATTAAGGCTAATGTTTAAAACGATTGGTTGATTTGAGGTTACTTAAACTAAAAGCAAGAAAGTAAAAGCTGAATTAAAGTTGGGTTTATATCAATGATATTGAATCGTTGGGATGGTATCGGGTTTCACAAACGCTACACACGCAACACGTTCAATCGCAAACAAACCAGGCAAGTTATAACAATCCAAATAGAGCTGTTGTAAAACCCCCCGTAAGGGCGTTAGGTTCGCGTAAGCATCACCTTAGGCATCAGATGTCTCGTCACCAACCGGATCACTTACTTACGGCTCCAAAGAAATCCCATTCTATTTCTAGTTTGGGAGTCAACCGCATTAATCGATAAGCAAACAAAAGATTAATATACGAGCAGACATAGACAATTAACAAGAAAATACAAAATCCAACTAAGGCTGTGAACCCCCTTTACAGGCGTTAGGTACAAAGAAGCGTCACTGAAGGTTAGATGGCTTGTCCCCTCGCGGATCATACACTTACGACCTCAAGGAATCCCATTCTTTTTTTGGTTTGAGAGTCAACTTGTTAAGCGACATTCAATCCTACGTATAGAAGTTCTCATAACATAGGAAGAACCAAGATGAAAGCAAGCAATTAATAAAACTATGAGCGTAAAGATTAACAACGAAATAAAGAGTTATATACATTGCCTTGAAAAGTTTAACAAAATAACATGCTTGCATGGGCAGTGGGGCTAGTCCCCGCACCCCAGCGAAGAGGGACTACTCGCTCATGATGTGAGAAAAAAGAAGAATGAGAAAGAGAGAGAAATCTTCCATGAACTCAGTGCAGAAGGTAGTCGCAGCTCGGTGAAGAAGATACGGCCTTCTACGTCGTGTCGGAGCAGATCTGGATGCGAACGGGAGTTGCCAAGACAAACTGGACAGTCTCCCTCACTCCGTCTTCCTTCTCTCCTCAGCCTCCTTGGTTGCAATACAGGCAGTCGGTGGAATGGAACTGGCATAAACTGGACTGGATTTGGATCGAAACTGCGTTCGGACAGCCTGGCGGCGTCTGGATCTGATACCAAGTAAGGACCCTTGGGGTCCTATTTATAGGCACCGCACTGACCCCAAACGGTCGGGGGTTAAAGGAGATATTTATTTTGCTCAAACGGTTTGGTAAGAACTGACCAAACGGTCTTGCTCTCTCGGTTTGGGTATCGTGCTGCTTTTCATTCAAAATATCTAGCTCATTCGGTCTGCCCCTTCATTCAGTTTGCATGTTGGGAAAAGCAAATGGTCCCTCACGTGTACAACTTACACGGTCTTCTCATGCTGGCTCATTCGGTCGTTCATCACCATTCGATCTTGAATTAACAAATGGCCATTCGGTTGTATTCGGCATTCGGTCTTCCTATTTCATGCGTAGCAAACGATCTCCACATAATATCCTTCATTCGGTCTTTGAGTGTAAATAACCAAACGGTCTTGACAGTATTGAGAAGCAAACGATTTTGGTAGCTTTACGCCATTCGGTCTTGGAGAACCCGGCACCGACAAACGGTCTCGGATGTTATCTTTTCCAAACGGTTTTCCAGTCAGCCTGCATACGTTCTCGACGCTGCTCAATCTTTCGCGGTCCTAGCCTATCAGTCTTCACCTCGGCATCCAACCAGGCTGCTGCTCCTGTCCATACGGTCGTGTAAGACCGGTCTGGGTCTGAGATCGTGTAGCTGCCGATGTAGGAGCGAGCGACGGCGGTGGTGTTGTTGCTGGTGTTGTTGCTTGCTGGAAGCGGCTAGTGGTGCGGGTGGGAAACGAAGGGGATTGTAGGTAGTGTGGGTGCGGTCGTCGCATGCTGTGAGTTCCCCGGAGAAGATGACGACAGAAGTGGTGCTAGGCGGCGTCGAGGCAAGGAAGGTATGAATGGTCATGGGAGGCAGATCGCCGCCAAATGGTCTCGGCTCGGTAGCTGCGTTAAATGGTCTTACAGACCATATCTCTTCAAACGGTCTTGAGACCGCATGGGCTCAAATGGTCTTGAGACCGCATGGGCTCAAACGGTTTTGAGACCGCATGGGCTCAAACGGTCTTGAGACCGCATGGACTCAAACGGTTTTGAGACTGCATGGGCTCAAACAGTTTTGAGACCGCATGGGTTCAAACGGTCTTGAAACCGCATGGGCTCAAATGGTTTTGAGATAAATCTGTCCATTCGGTCTTGAAACTGAATGGTGGAAACCGTTTGGCGAGACCGAATGGCTGAAATCGTTTGATCAGATTGATTGGTCAGAACCAAGGGTGAGTGAGGGTGGGTCCCAACTGACTGTTCAACTTTATCAAGACCTGCATTAAATCAACATAATTTCGGTTAAAACCTTGATAATCGAGTCAATTAAGTAATTTTGCACATTATGATGCATTTTGAAATTTAATGAGTGAAATTGTATATATAGAGTTGAATTTGTCCCAAAGTGATAATTGAATTTCATGATGAATATGCATTCATCAAGATCATAATGTACTATGGTCACATGGAGTGACAATTCTTCATTCAAGAGGAAGTCAATATTTTGGGATCTTTCTTATTGGAGTTCTTTGGCAGCCAGGCATTGTTTCGATGTCATGCACGTTGAGAAAAATGTCTGTGATAGCGTCATTGGTACTCTGTTGAATATACCAGGTAAGACTAAAGATGGGATAAAATCCAGACTGGACCTACGTAAAATGGGAATAAGGTCAGAATTACCAAAATTACGTGAAATGGGTAATAAAAGAGCATACTTACCTCCCTCTTGTTACACGTTGTCTAGAAAGGAGAAGAAAACTTTTTGTGAATGCTTGTAAACTATTAAGGTGCCACAGGGTTACTCATCCAACATCCATAGATTGGTATCAATGAAATATCTAAAGTTGATAGGTCTTAAATCTCATGATTGTCACACTCTAATGCAAAAAATATTGCCTGTGGCAATTTGATCTATATTGTCGAAGCATGTAAGGTTTGCAATCACCAGACTTTGTTTCTTTTTCAACAGTCTGTGCAGCAAAGTTATTGACCATGATACTCTCGACAATTTGTAAAGAGAAGTGGTTGTTACCCTATGCCAACTTGTGATGTATTTCCCTCCTTTGTTCTTTGATATCATGGTACATCTTGTTGTCTACTTGACTAGGGAAGTGAAAATGTTGGGACCAGTTTTCTTGCATTGGATGTATCCCTTTGAATGATACATGAGCATTTTTAAAGGTAATGTTCGAAACTGTTATCGGCCTGAAGGGAGTATTATTGAGGATTATGTGGTGAGAGAGGTTATGGATTTTTGCAAAGGATTTCTGAGTGGTAATGACACTCCTGTTAATGACAAGAATATTGAGGAGGCAAAGGAATTTTGGGATCATGGGTGAAAGTAATCAGCCGTGAGTAGTTGGAACAAGGTCACTTGTATATTTTACACAACATGGACGAAGTGATTGTTTATATAGAGGAACATACCAATTTCATCAAGGGACAACATCCTCGAGCCAGTTCAATGTGGCTTGCTAGAGAGCATAACAAGACTTTTACTAAGTGGTTTGAAGATAAAGTCTTACATCAACTATCTCAAACACGAGATGATATTATAGAAACTATCAAATGCCTCTCCTTTAAACCAAAATTGAATCTTATGTCTTATGAAGGGTTTGACATTAATGGGTTCACATATTATACAAAGTGCCAAGATGATAAGATTGTCGTCCAAAACAGTGGTGTCACCCTTCAAGCGTCGACTATGTATTTTGCAAGTGCAAAGGATAAAGAGTCCACGTGAAGCTAAAATGTCATATTACGGTGTCATTGAAGACATATGGGAGTTTGACTACATAGATTTCAAAATTCTTCTCTTTAAATGTAATTGGGTTGCAAAGGAGTTATAGTGGATGAATTGGGTTTCACTTTAATGAACTTTGAAAAGATTGGCGAGAAGGGTGAACCATTTGTATTGGCATCACAGGCGAAACAAGTATTTTATATCGATGATCCTGCAAATGATAAATGGTCGGCTGTTCTTCATGGTAAAAGACAGTTCATTGAAGATCTTATAGATGAAGAAGAGTACTATGATAAGTATGATGACTCTAGTCAATTCTCAGTTGGGTTGCCAACTCCACAAAATATTGAAGCTAATGATTAGTTATATGTGCGAGGAGATCACAATGAAGGATTGTTATATATTTTTATAAAAGATCACAATTTTAGAGGCATGCATGTTTATATATTTTTATATGTTTCATTTTTCAATGTTTCATTTTTATATGTGAACTATGTAAAATGCTAAATGTTTTCTTTTTTAATATCAATATCATTTTTAGATATAATGTTTCATTATCTTCTAGTTAATACAAATGCTAAATGTTTTCCTTTTTAATGACATTTTCAGATGGCTGACCATGGGCATGATGATCGTGATGTCATGATGAGCATTATGTCCACAATGAGGATGATGTCCATGATGAGCATGGCGAGGATACCAATGTAAGTTTTAAAAACATATCCTATATTTCTATAGAAATTCATTATCTTCTAGTTATGTCATATATCCTATATTTCTATATTGGGCTAATTCAGTGTGTTTATTTTGTCAAATTTTAGGTTGATGATGCACATGTACCCTCTGAAGCATTGGAGGCACTTGATGTGCATAACCAAAAACTTAATAAGAAAAGGGGCATCACTCTGCTGAAGAAGTTAACAGCGCTAAGGGGCAGTCAATCTGGATTGGCTGTGGAGTTTGATAATGCAGGAAATGTGATTGGAGTGAACCGCAATAATTTTGTAAACTATCTTGGGGTTGTCACTCAAAGCCATTGTGGTGTTAAGTATGATAATTGGCATAAAGTTCCTCAGGTGAAGAAAGACATGATATGGAAGGATTTATGCATGAGTTATTATTATTTGCAATTCTATTTTGTAGATTACAAATTCAATTATTTGCAATTCTATTTTTGGATACTAGTTAATAGCAATTCTATTTTACAGAATCTATTTGCATTAGATGATAAGCTGTATCATAAAAGCATGATGCAACACGCTGGAAAGATGCCAATGAACTATAGGACAAATCACAACAGAGAATACATAAAAGATGGTGATAAGAAGAAGAAGTCAGCCCTTGAATCGTGGAACTGCCTGGAAAAAGAAGATTGGGACACATTTGTTGCGTCAAGACAAACTAAAGAATTCATGGTATTAAGCGTCACTCTCAATTTATTTAATATACGTTGTATTCACCTATTCAAGATTAACCTTTAGTGTTACTAACCAAATCAATGTGCATATTATCTAGGCTATCAGTGAGGTGCAAAGAGAAAGTCGTGCACTGAATGTGCTTGACCACACAATGGGTCTAAAGGGCTATGCAGCCATTTTCCAAAGACAACAGGCAGAGTCTGCTACTACTCAGGATTCCTCTACTACATGTACCACACCCATGCCTCACCATGATGTCTGGATAGCTGGGAGGAAAAGCAAGAAGGGTGAAATAATGAAGCACGTAACTACTGCGGCGGCTGCGAAAATGGTAAAATACAACTCTTAGAGAAATCGTTTGAATATTGATTATTTGTGGTGTTTACTTACCAATTTCTATTGATGGTGATTAGCAAGAGCTGCATGAGCAGAGGAAATATGGCACGTTCATCCCTCAGGGAACAAGGGATCAATTGACAGTTTCTCTGGGTAACCCAGAGCATCCTGGATGTGTTAGGGGTGCAGGCACTGGTGTAGGCATAAAGCGTTCTTTGGGCCATCCCATTGCAAACCTGTCCCAAGAGCGGGACTTTCACAAGAAGAGGTAACCTATTCTTTTTTTAGAATGTTACTACAAAAGGGAATTTAATAATAAGAAGCTAATGTTTCTTTTATCTATGTATAGGAGAATAAGAGAGTCGAGGATATAGTTGCTAAGAAGGTCAAGGAAGAAATAATGTGGTGGCAGGCATCGCAGGCTTCCAATCAGCCTATGGCGGCCCGCTCTTCTCCTGATGCACAGGCCGAGAGTAATCATGTAGACCCACCACCTAGCATGTCTGCTGTAAGTATTGTTTATGACATAGTAGCTAGTCTTTTCAAGATGATATGTTTTCAAGATGATATGTATATATGTATAATATTCTTTACGTAAATTTGAAGGCATTGAAGCCATGCTTCTTAAGAATGGATGAATATATTGTTGTAGAGGCGCAGGCTTACCCACCCCTTCCTGGGGCAATGATTCACGGGACTCCAATACCACAGGGTTACGTTCGTGTGATCCTGATACATGTATTCCCCGATTGGAGGGAAGTTGCATTGCCATGCCCACCCGGATATTGATACACTTGCTGAGGCAGAAGGCGGGGTGACATTGTGGCCCAAAGTAGATGTCGTCTATACTACTAAAATTGTAAGATAAATTTACATTACGTTAAATCGTTAATGTGTATATCTGAAATTATATATACAGGTTAAAAAAAAGACACTCAGAGCATCTAGGCCTCCACCTCCACTTCCTGCATTACCAAGTTGGGTTCCAACTGACCTAGAATTCCCGTTAGGTCCTTCTTGTAAGGGAATGGCCGTATGGCTACGCTCACATAATATACATTGCCCTATAGTTGTTTCTTTAGAAGCGGATTATGTAGGTCAATCATACGAAAGCTCTCTATTTATACAAGATATTATTGAGTTGTTTATCTATGATTGGATGAATACATCAATGATATAGGCATGGATAAGGTGAGATGTTGTTTATACATCCATATACCTTGTGTAGGATCCAGTGATCCGGTTTCTTATATATTAATGCATACATAATACATGTTTTGCAGCTACT
This sequence comes from Alisma plantago-aquatica, assembly GCA_963693085.1. Classification (NCBI taxonomy): domain Eukaryota; kingdom Viridiplantae; phylum Streptophyta; class Magnoliopsida; order Alismatales; family Alismataceae; genus Alisma; species Alisma plantago-aquatica. The sequence continues at coordinate 65,440,110 of OY856411.1, read as the reverse complement.
TAGTTGAAATTCAATGTAAAGAAAATGTATTTGAACATGTGGGATTTTTTATTCCATCATTGATTAGTCTGGCAGCTAAAGACCCTGATAGCGTTCAACAATATTGTTATGATGCTTTTAAAATTTTTAGTCAAAAACAGAAGACGATAATAATAGCTCCATTCAATGTGAAGTAAGTTTACTTTGCTTATAATTTGGACTTAAGAAAATTACATTTATATTGTGGATTTCGAGTTATTAATTTTTAACTTTTTTACCTCTAGCGCTAAGCATTGGGAGTTACTAGTTATTCTCTCTGGGTCGTTTACTGTCTATTATCTAGATCCTACAGGGAGTACATTGAATCTAAAAATTGGACACGTAATGAGAATGGCATTATTCTGGTGAGAAATATTTCATTTTTATATTTGTTAACATATGTTATTACATTACTATTTAATTATGCAATTTGCTGTGTTACATTAACATATAGGGGTTTGGATGCGTTCAAAAAGGCTGGAGGAAAGATCCCCAATAAAAAGAACCAGCCAATAATTTGGGAGAACCTAAAAGTAAGTTCCCGACTCTAATGTATATGTTATTTATGTGAACTGTGCTTATTTGTATTTTTTAATATTTTGTATCCAGTTTATAGTGTGCTAGACAAGACAATGGTTGGGCATGTGCATACTATGTGATGTGGTTTATGGATATGATTATCAAACATGCAGATGAAATCAATGCCATACCTAAGGTATTATATATAGTCTAATTAGATAGTATGAAATATATCAATCTTATTTATATATTATATATATATATACATCATTCTCTTTACAGGTGTTTAAAACTGACCCTATAGGTAAAGCCTTAAAAGATGTACATGCTCCATATATGATGGAAGTATTAAATGACGTAAGATAAGAATGGGCAAGATCCATACAAGTAGTGGGGACTGTAAGATATAATTGGGATGCTAATAGCCATGATGAATGATATTTTGTAAATGAATTTTTCTTAATTGTCTCATGTGTTTGAATGTTTCTACATGTCTAAACGTTTCTACATGTATCTACATGTCTGAATGTTTATACATGTGTTTATATATGTCTGAATGTTTCTACATGTATCTACATGTTTCTACATGTGTGAATGTGAAAATAGAATTGATGTCTGAATGTATCTACCTATGTGTGAATGTGTGAAAATATTATTTGTTGATTTTGCATGTTTGTGGCATGTTTGTTGGCTGATAACAATGGATGTCATAAGCCTGCAGTTCAGAACTGAACTGTAGGCTTCTGCATCATGTTGAAAATCCACAACAGGCCTGCAAACTGATAAGAAAAAAAACAATAGGTGTTGGTTATTTGTAGAAAATCATCATAAAAGGCTTACATCATCGGTTATTTTCTAAAAACTGCCGCCTTATGCGACTAGTAGATAACCATTAAACGCAGGTGTAATGGCGTCGGTTATTAGTAGAAAATTGACGCCGATTGTGGTGTAATGGTGTCGGTTAGTAGTAGAAAATTGACGTCGATTGTGTCCTAGATGGTGCCCTTTTTGTGGCACGAAAGATTGTAGTGTAGGTTTATTTACGTAAAACTGACACCAATGGGGGCCATGCTGACACGTTTTTGGTGGCACGAAGGGTTTGGGCATCGGTTGGAAAACTGGAGCTGAAGAGTTTGACTTTTAGCGGCGCCCACATAGGCGTCGCGTTTGAACCGTCGCTAAAAGGGCTTATATAACCGACACCAAAGGCCGGATCTGTAGTAGTCGTTTTTCTTGAAACATGTATGAAACAACCAATAAGTATCAAAATGTCAAGGTTGGGTGCAAAATATACCAAACCTAGGTGGGTTGCCTCCCACTAGTGCTAAGTTTTATGCATTTAGCTAGGCTTCTTGATAATTGAGTCACTCATCCTCTTCAAAACCTCAAACATCATCATCATAGTAGATTGCTTTTTATGTGCATTCTAACACATATGTTTCTCAAAATGAACTTCCTCAAGTCATGATATCAAAATTCCCATTCAATAGTTGCCTTCAATATTCCTCCATTCCCTATGAACTCATTAGCACCTTCCTTCTCACAAAACACAATAGCATCAAATGGGTAACATGCTTGACTTTATAAGGACATTCCCATCTTGATCTTAAATTCCCTAGGAAGAACTTCATTCTTGAGTTGTACAACCATACCCATTGATTGGGTTCAAATGCCTTCTTCTTTATCAAGTTCTCATGCAAGAACTTCACTCTTCCATTGTAGCTACTAGACAACTCATATGCTTCATGCCCCAGTTCTTCTAATTCATTGAGATGTAGATTTCTTCTTATCCCTGATTTTTCAATGTCCATATGCATGGCTTATAAATTCCACAATGTCATGTATTGCAATTATACTTGAAAGTGATAGCTCCTTCCTTAAATGAGCTTGAAATTAGTAGTGACAATTGGGGTTTTAAATGCGGTCCTATGTGCCCACAAAGCTTCATTGAGATGGAGTAACAAATCCTTATAGCCTGACCATCTTATGAAGAATGATATTTATAACTGTGTTTGCTAACTCAACATTGTCACTCATTTGATGATGCTAGGGAGTGACTACACGATGGTTCACACCATGTATTGTCAACAAACACTTAAAGCTTCTACGAATAAAGTGGCTTCCAACATCAGTTATCAAAACTCTTGGGACTCCAAATTACCTAAAAATGTCATACTTCACACAATCACACACCACTTTATGGTCATTGGTTCTAGCATAAATGGCTTCTACCGATTCAAAAACATAATCTACAGTCAACAAGATGTACACAAAGCCCAAAGATGGGGAAATGGGCCCATGAAATCAATGTCCCGCACATCAAACACCTCCACCACAAGAATATGGGATAGAGGCATAATGTCCCCTTTGAGAGTGTGCCAACCTTTTGGCACTTCAAGAAAGTTTGAAATAGTCACGTGAATCCTTGAACAAGGTTGGCCAAAAGAAGTCACATTATTTAACTTTGGCAGTCATCCTCTTTCCTTAAAAAGGGCATCCCGATATGTTGAAATGGAACAAGTAGAGTATGACTTGTTGCTCATTATCCATAATGGACCTCCTTATGAGTTGTTTAGAGCAGTACTTGAAAATACGTGGGTCATCCAAAACATAATCTTTCACTAAAGAAAATAATCTCCTTTTTCTTCTTTAGTCCATGTGTTTGGTTCTCTCCCACTAGTCAAGAAGTTGGTTGTGTGCTTTTATCATGACCTTTGGATAGAATAAAGCAAGAGCAGTTTCTCTTGGGTCATTGCCTCCTTTATATTGTTCACTTTATCATAAGGTTCTTCAATGCAACAAAGGTGATTGACTGTTGAATTTTCAACCCCTTGCCTATCAAAAATTTCAATATCAAATACTTGAAGCATGAGGATCCATCTTATCAGCCTAGGCTTTATATATTTCCTTGACATGAGATATTCAAGAGTTGCATGTTTGGTGTGCATGATCGTTTCGTTTATTAGGACATATGAATGGAATATGTCAACAGAAAAAATAACGACAAGGAATTCTTTCTCGGTGGTGGTGTAGCTTCTCTGAATTTCATCAAGAGTTTTTCTTGCATAATAGATAGAATGAGGCACCCAACCAATCCTTTGGCCTAGAACTACCCCAGTTGTCATATCAGGTGCATCATTCATGATATCAAACCGTAAAGATAAGTCAAGAGGATACATAACAGGAGAAGAAATCAACATATGGTTCAAGTGATTGAATGGTGCAATGCATTTGTCATCAAAATTGAACTCAATATCCTTCTCAAGAAGTTGGCACAATGGTCTAGATATCTTTATCTTTGTTCAAACAGCAATAAAAATATGCATTCCCCAAGAAAGAACATACATGTCTTATGGTGGAAGGAATAATCAAGGTAGAAATGAGTCCCACTTTTACATTTAAATTTTAATCCTAGCCTTAGATACTCAATGACCAAGGACAATTCACTTGGAAACTAATAAGTGATTTTTCTCCCATGATAACACCAAACAAACTTTCACATAACTTTGCAACATAACTATAAGGTGGGATAGTTAATCATCAAAAGATTTCCCAAAGATAGAAAAATCATCCATGAAGATTTCTAAGGATGAATCAAGCATATTTGCAAAAATTGTGGTTGAGCATTTTTGAAAATTTGGGGGGATTGCAAATCCCCAATGGAATTCTTCAATTAGCAAAAGTACCACTTGTATAAGTGAAGGTGGTTTTCTCTTGATTGCCTGGGTACACTTATTGTTAGAAAAACACATAATAATCATCAAGAAAACAATAAAAAATGTGTATTGCAAGCCTCTCTAAAATTTAATCAAAAGGTAGAGGGAGTGGTCCTTCTTTATTTTGGCATTAAGCTTCTTATATTCTACACACATCTTCCAATTGGACTATTCTCTAACTGACATCATTTCTCCATATTCATTAGGTGCCATAGTGATCCCACTCTTTTTGTACATAACATGGATAGGACTCACCCACGGGCTATCAAAAATAGGAGAGATGATCCCCCATCAAGTAACTTACCCTTCTTGACTCACAACCTCTTTTAGCTTGATATTCATTTTTATCTACAGTTCATGACTTGTCTTGCATGATATTCAAGACAGATTATGTGCACAGAAATGGAGGGGTGAATACCTCTAAAAGTAGGCATATACCACCAATATCTCAAATATTCTTCTTTAGGATAGATATGAGGGCATATTCTTGGTTTAGTGAAAGAATAGAAGAAATTACCATTGGGAGGGTGTCTTTGGGACCAAGAAATGCATATTTTAGACCTTCAGGAAGTTCCTTTAGATCAAGGATAATGGGGCCTTCAATAGAAATCCTCAAAGGTTTGCTAGAAACATAAGTTTGATCTTCATTCATAGAAACTAGCATAAGCTCACTCTTTTATTCATCATCATCATCTGGTAGGTCAATAACAAAGCCATGAGCACTACTTTCTGTGGTAGTCTCAAACTAGTAGGTATGAATTCTTAAAAAACATCCTCTAAACAGTCCAAAAGATAACAATATTCCTTAGTAGAACCTATTACCTCGGCTTTGGTGGATGCCTTGAAGATGTCCAACTAGGAATTCATGTGCATGAAGTTCACATACACATTGCTAGTTCGCACATGTATAACTTCATCATTTGTGGATAGGAAGGGTATTCCCTAGATAGGAACTTTCCTTATGCCTTTTTCCATATCAAGCTCAAAGAAATCAGTAGGAAAGAAAGAATACGTGTCATCATCAAGCCTCGCCAACACATCATCATTTCACCCTTGAGGTGTCTTTACAGAATGGTCAGTCAACTACAAGGTGCAGTTCCCCGATTCCAAATTTCCCAAATTCATCTCTTCATGGACAATCCTTCATTGATTTTGATTGAAGTTTTATCCATCTTCCTTCCCTTTTTCCATATTTTATTTTACTAACATTAACCCAACAAAATATTGATGGAGTTCTCCTTATATTTCTTTAAAATCCTTTTTTCTTGAATTAGCATAGCTTTAATTCCTTGAAACTTCCACTTTTCATATATGGTGTTATATTTCACATGGAACTGAACAAACTCAAGAGGAAGTATATTGATAATAATATTCTCAAGGAATGACTCACTCACGTCCATACCTATTGATTTTAATAATGCTGCTTTTTTTGGCCATAAATATTTCATGATCATGAATGGGTTGTGACCAATAAAACTTCTTGGTAGTCAATCCATTTATTAGACTTCCTATAATAGATTTATGAGTTATATCTAACTGTCACTCCTCTTTAATTTTTAGCATGAATTTACTAGCATTTTTCTATTTTAGGAATTTATCGCTTAACATCTTCAATCCATCGTCATTCACATCAAATTGAAGAATAGCATGTTGGACCTTTCCTAAACGTCATAAAATATCCTTTCAACTTTACTATGGGTCTATGTGATGTTTGCCTAAAACTAAAGCAATATCCATATCCATGATGCCCAAAATGAAAGTATATTTGTTCAGACCAATCCAAGAAGTCCATTGAACTTGATCATTTAATTGTCCATGCTAAAAATCCAGCATAGGCTATAAAATACTACACAAGTCTGTATGTTAATGCTTTGTGTAACAATTAGATATTTTTCAAGGAAGCACTATAATGTATAATGCATTTATGTCCATATTTAGGGATAACACAAACACATATATTTAGCAATAATTATGCAAACAAACTTTTATCAAGTATTTAAGTTTATGTAAATCTTATCCTTGAATATACATTCACATTTACTCATTTGATTATTGTACATTAAGTTTTTATAAATTTCAAAAATGGTCCACCTATGGATGACGTAATAGCAATTAATAAAATTCCCAATTGTTCCATCAAACTTGACTATCATCGTTTATATTATGAAAAATTAAAAGACAAATAGTTTAATGTGTACATATGTGTATATTTAGAGATGGAAACTTTGTTGACAACAAAACTTCACATAAACATTCAACTAATTTACATTTAAATCATGTAATCGGGAATACTACTATGAGAATCAATTTGTTGAAATATTAGATATGATATCAATGGTAAGAAAAAATCTAAAAATAAACTCGGGTCTTTTCGAATCTGATTCGATTTATCTAAATATTCATTCCCATATTATGAATAAGATGTAAATATTTACCTTGATCCATGACTAGGATTTATAGTGTTGTCTTGTAGTAGAGGCTGAGTGGAATATTTCCCTCTTCATCAACAACAAACACCTCCACTTGTTGCAACTCCTGATTATTATAGCACCTTCAACTGGAAAAACCTTCCATTGCAAATTTTCCTAATCTCTCCTTTCATTGCCTTTCTTGATATCTATATGGTGAGAGAACAAATGATTGTGACAAACCTTGTTCCCACCATACTCTTCTCCTTTTATAGAATCCTCCATAGCCACCATATTGCAGATAATCACCAGTAGTTGGGTAAATGAGGTTATTTGGGCTCTAGTCTAACCACCATTTCAGTGGGTAGAGGATAACTAACACATAGTGGGGTTAGTGGGTGTCCCTTCACCTAGGAATTAAATATTAACTTCCTTGGAGTTATTGGGTAGTCAGTAACCATCCTAAGTTTCTCTGTGCTTAAAGATAGAGAATAGCCACATTTAGTGTCTCTTCACCCAAATGTTAGAGAATTACCTGCTTAAGCATCTCTTCATCCAATGATTGGATAGTAATTACCTTAAGCAACTCTTTGTCAAAAGGTTAGAGAGTAACTACCTAAAGCATCTCTTCATCAAGGGTTATATAGTAACTATCTTAAGCATCTCTTTGTAAAAAGGTCAGAAACTAACTACCTTTACTAGAAAGTAGGTATCTCTAGAACTAACAGAAAGGGAGTGAAGTCTACATTCGAAAAACCACCACATTAGAATCAATTCAACTACAAACATATAAAATATATTACATGGGCTACATAGGAAATAACCACACATATTTTGCTAATAAGTGTCAAACATGGTTTGGATTTAATTTATCTCAGGCTATGAATTGTGCACTCATATGATCACTTGGAATAGATATGTTTTGCATAACAAGTAGAAGTAAGTGTGGTAAGCATGTGAGTTTCAATCAAAAAATCATATTACAAATAAATAATAAAGCCATGTCTTTAATATGCAGACATTTCTCTATGTAGCTTGAAATACATTAAAAAACTAATTTTATATTTATCACATCACTTTAAGAACAAATTGAGCATCTTATGTGCTAATCATGTGAACTACAATTAACCTTTCATGCATACATAAGATATGATTCATGACATCAATAGATATATACATACATATATTGATATTTACAATTAACCACATAAGTAATATTTATCTTTCAATTATTCATTCCAACTTGTACTTGAAAGAAAAGGCACATTCTACCACCAAGTTTTTCCTATATGTTAAAATCATAAGATTATGCAAAAATAATAATGTATTTACATATTGATACTTACTAAAAGATTGATTGTTGTTAACATATCAACTTGACAAGAGAAAATATCTTCTTATTTTCAAGATAAATTAAATCAGTGTCATCAAGGAATCCTCATTGTTGTGACATTATATTCATGTTATTGATATGAATGCTTCCATCCATTTCATGCAATTTCTAGTGGCTTCTCATTTTTTATACTACCAATTCATAGACAATATAGACTGAAATAATTGGTTGATCTCATTTTTTTTGTTTCTTATTTGAGATGAACAATTATAACCATTAAAATCACATCTATCTATCTTTACATCATGAAAACAAGTACATTATGAAATATATTGACGAATACATATATTATTATATTTCCTGAAAAACAGTTACATACAGTGGAGCATTGTGTCTAACTATTAGAAATTGTCTATAGATAACACATTAAACTCTATTGGTTCTTATTTTTTTTGGCATTTGATATCTATGCTCATTTAGTTGCCAGAATAGTACTTAGTGCTAAGCAATGTCATTGAGCCTCTCAATGTTATCATTTTTAGAAAGGTACTAAGGCCTACATTAATTGCATTGTTAATAAACAAATGTAGTACTTGATAAAAAATTGACAGACTTTTCATCTACTAAGCAAAATCTCATGTATCAAGATTTTCCATATGTTGATGTTCTAGGGTTTATCATATCAACTAATTTGCATAAAAATATGAGATGTAAGTAATAATCAAGAGGAAACTAGACATGATAATATTTTTATAGAAAAATGTGTTAAGTGGTATTGATGATCTCATAAATGTCTGAGTTTTGTAGAAATTGTTTGTTGTGTACCTGAATTATACCCGTTGTAGACAATGTTTTGCTCTAGACTAAAAAAGGGTTATAAGAGAAGGATTTCTCCCTCCCTCACCCTTACCCGGGCGGAGGCTGGATGCTCGGGAGAGTGGTAAATCAAGGTGGAAGTTGGGATTTGAACTCGAGTTCCTTCATGAGGGGACACTGTGCTCGACCACTTGGATCACTCCTTGCCGACTATTTCACTCTAGACTATATTTCTTGTAGACATGATGTTTTTCTTTTCAATGGATGTTGGCTTGATGACAACCTTTATATCTTTGGATGATTTCACTCTAGATAAATCCACCTATAATTGGCCGTGAGAAAATATGGATTGAGGTAAATATACTTCCACTTTATCTAATGTTTTTCCTTGAGCCTTATTGATTGTCATCGAAAAACATAATTGGATGGGAAATTGTCATCTGTTGAATTGAAATGGTAAGTTCTCATTCTCTTTTATCATCAATAGGGTCCTTGCGATAAATACTTCGTTCTTTCTTGTTAACCATGGCATCAATGACATTTGTATTGAAGTTTCTACAAATAAGTCATGTGCCATTACAAAGACTAGAAAAAGGGTTGATGTTTCTTAGCAGCATGATTGGACAATTTTTCCTAAGCACCAACTCGGGCGATGAACACAACAGGAGTTAAATAATGTAGAAACTCTTCTTCCTGATATTGTTGGTTTTGTTAATAGTTGAATTAAAACTAAGGTATTCCTTCTTATCTCCTGGTAAAATTTCAATTAGTAGATCATTTATCTCATCAATAAACTCATTTTTTGTAGTTATAGTTGCATGATTTGTAAGGTAATAGATGTTGTCTTGGTCACTGGTAAGTTTTAGGATTATTGCATGTATCAATTCTTGCTTAGAAGATGTTTTATCAGTAAATTGGATCACCATGAAGTTAGGAATTTCAAATTGATCATGCATTGTGGCTTCATGTTGGTTGTTACACTAACGAGTTTCAATCATATAAATGGTTTTTTACTCAACCAACAAATTCCCACAAGTATACGAGAGTAGTTGTAGGTGGGATAAAACACAAGGAGCTTAAGTAACTAATTAAATGCAATAGTTCTAAGTTTCAACAATCTTGACCTTTTTCAAAGAGTGATTTCATTGATTAAACTAAAATTTCAGAATTAAACTAAAACAGTAAATGGATTACTTGAAGCGGTTTGATTTCAGATTTAAAACAATCTTGACCTTAGGATTTCAGTAACACATCATAACATGAATTAGGAACATGAATTTAAACATACCAAGTACTTGTAAAGGAGAGTAGTATGTTATACTTCAACTCACAATGTAAATACAATGATCCTAACTCAATACATCACTCTCGTGAATGTATTTCATTTTGGATCACAAACTTACTCCTTAACTCCATAATTTCCACTCTCATGGTAAAGGAGGATTTTCTAAGAGAGTAACTCCTTACTCCCCTACCTATCTTCTCAGATTAAGCAAGAAAGCATAAAATATGCATACATAGTGGCCATCCATACATGCAAGAAGTAAGAATCGATACCCAAAAGGTAGAAATGCAAGAATTTAGTATTTAGAATGAATTATCATGTTTCATACATGTCTTGGAATGGGAATTACTCTCCCATACCCAAGAATTTGGATCTACTCACTCGTGGCTATGAAACACAAGTAATAAGATGGAAATATGTAGTTTTTCATGATAGAAACTAAGGTATAGCTAGAGAATTCGAAATGAAAGAAGGAACAAGGAGAAACTCCAACAAGTAGATGGAGTTTCATTTCTGAACAAATCCTCTCCAGCAACCTTCTCTCTCGAGTAGGTTGAAGTCAAACGGGGAAGCTCCAGCTGCAACAATGAAGAAAATGGAGAGGAAAGGAGATCTTCTCTCGAATAATCGCCTTGTCTTCCCCAAATTCACCCTCCTCATCTCCTCTCTGTTATCTCATGAACATATGCTCCAAATGATCCATGATAACTGTCCCAAGGGAGGGAGATTTGTATTTGTCCAAACGAAATGTTCAAATTCAAATTATGTAGAAAATTAGTCCACTTACAGTGTGTGGATTGGTCCACATATCGTATGGATAAGTGCATCTTAGCAGCTGTTTGAGAGACCCAGACTTATGGCGTGTAATTTGGTGGCACACCGTAAGTCCAAGTACCTGATCCAATTTCTCTAAAAGTGCCTTACGCCGTGTTTCTGGGCAACACGGTGTGTGTTTGCCTTTGAGAATTTTATCTGATGAGACCTTACGGCGTGTGTAACTGTGTTACACATTGTAAGTCCTCCCGTTTCTTCAATATTCAACTCCAGTTGCATGACTCCAAAGAGAAATGCCTAATATGCGCATTTGAGGGCATTTTCTTGTCAAAATAAATGAAATTGAATACATGTGCATCAACAAGCAGCCAAGAGTAAGTATACCTCGAATGCATGAAAATCAACATGAATATGAATGAAAATGAGTTTGAATGCATAAAAATGCATGACAAACAAGATATAAATATGATATGAAATGTGCACATCAAATAATCCCTAAGCTTGAACCATTTTTTGTCCTCAAGCAAAAAGAAATAGATGTAGGATGTCAATCCCAATCATGGGCATATTTCATATCTTCATTTAAGAATAAATAAAAGATTAATATCATGCTAACTCTATTTCACACATGCAACTAAATTTTATCTCTCAAAATAGAAATTTAGTTTTAGGATTTCATTCTATTTATCTTCAATAAGTCAACTATATATCAGTCATGAGTGACAATCATGATAGAGCCAATAAAATGATGATATGCCAAAAGTTCCATTGATAATTATGATGAAATGAAAAGAAAGTCTCTTAACATATATGTCCACTTGCATTGTCTTTATCATACGAATCAAAACATCTATTAAGATTCATGTGCACGATACTCGACAGCTGAGTACAAGCTTACACACACGTGGAATACCGATTGGGGATTAATTTCCCTCTTTCTATGCATCGCCAACCTTCATTGAGTTGGTGGACACATGTGCGACTTAGCCATATTTTAGGGTTCACTAAATTTTCAAGAACACCCCCTTTTCATATGATTTGGGTACCTAATGTTTGTTGTTGTATTTGATTGTTGCACTTTCCTTGTTTTTAATTGGGTACCACATGGCCCTTTTTCTACACTTCCCTTTTTGTGGTTATTGCCAAGCAAGTTTGAGATAGAAAAGAAGAAATTCAATCACTTATAGAAATATTCTCAATTGGAGCAATGAAATATTGATTATAATATTGGCAACATCATGCTAATGGCTTATCAAAGCTCTATAGTTCACAAATTCAAGATTTTTGAATATTTACTTGGATTGAGCAATAGAGACAAAAACTTCAGTTCACTTTTCAACATGATATGGGATGTGGAGATGTGAGCAATGATAGCCAAAAAATTTCAGAATATATGAATTAAGCCAATTAGTTGTCTTAATATCCTTTATCTTCTCATGTAAAGATGGTTCAAGAAAAGGGAGAAAAGATAAGACACAATTTCATTCATTCAAGATTGATTTTGAAACATGGCATGTAATGCTAGAAATCAAAATACATAAGCAAATTTTTGGAGCAAATGACAATGGAAAGGAAATGACATCAAACAAAATGCTGGAAATAAAAGATACAAGACTACCAGCTTTTTATACCCCCCTAATCTTGGAGATTGTAGTGTCCTCTTTTCTCAAATCAAACTCAGAAGTGAAACAACTGGGTACCTCATGGTGCACTGAGAAACATCAGAGAGAGGGGTCAACACCCCCTGTGGTCCAGGGAATATGTCATCAACAAAAGCATGAAGGGGATCCACTGAGGAAACAAAAGGCTTATGTTGCTGTATAGGGGGTTGTGGTAGAGCATAATGACCCTGAGATAGATGCCAAGCACCCATGCGAGACACCATGTTGTACATATCTGCCATTGATGTGAGAAGCCACTGTACTGCTATTGTAAACCTCCATAACTATTATGTAGACCGGTATACTACTGCTGTAAAATGGTGCACAATTCTTGCAAACTGTTGTACTACTATTGGATACATGCATACTAAGTCTGAAGTTGTGTGTACTGATCCTGCAAGGCAGTCATTCTCATGTCTTGTCTGTTGAAATGTTGATGGACATAGCCATAGAGCTGGCGCATGTCTGTATACCTCCATGAGAGGTCAATCTATGTCCCGATAGATGGAGGAGGTGGAGGAGCTACTGTTGGTGGCCTCCTTGTGGTCACGTCGTGCGTCGGAGGAGGTTTATAGTGTGATGAATGGTCATTTTTCCAAACTGCTGGTGTGGATTTCACGGCGTGAGGGCTAGGAGACACGTCATGGGGCAGATTTGTTGGAGAAGCTCAGCGGCAGCATGAGTCAAGGGAGAAGGAAGCGGCGGCGGTTGTCGAATCAAATGAAGGTAGAGAGATCACACACGGTGTGAGTGTGAGAGAAACCCTTTCAAACTAGGCTTTATAACACCTTCTTGCAAAATTTTACGTCCTATAAATCAAGACACATGGCGTAAGGTCTAGTTCAACTACCTTTGTGAGGACTCCAAAATTCAAAAACCATGGCGTGTGGAAAGGTCCATCACAACGTAACTTGCTCAAGTAGCCACACCGTAAGAATGGAAGCCACACCATAAGTTTGAACTACCTATGCCTTCTATTGAATTTCATTAATTAATTGAACATACCGTGTTGATATGGTGTTATGTCATGTTGTTCTGACACACATCGTGTTTCTGACTTCCATGGTGTGTTGTCTGAGTTATTGTAGCTTGTAAAATCTTGAATATGCCACTACACGCCTTAATGTGAACAACATGTTGTTTTTGGTGATAAACTTCAAAATAGAACTACACACCATGTGAAGTGGGAATTACACTGTATTTTTTTCTGCCTCATAGCACTACAAATCTGACTGAGTCACACAGTGTAAGGAAGTAATAAACACTCCTTGTTTGTCATAGTTTCTTTAGATTTTTGTTAAATTTTGATATTTTCTTGTGTTATGTTAAGTACCTAAAACAACAAATATTTGGGATATGATATTTGTACGAATCTTAGAGAACTTACACCATGAAGTTTATTTTGGATAAGAATTAAAAAACTAGAAAGGAAAACAAAAACAACTATCTAAATGTGGGGATAACTCCCACAAAGGTCTTCCATTTAATGTCCGGAAGCAGACTCTTCTTTCTTCTCATGGGACTTCAGAGTAGGATCAAGATGCCCCTTTTGAAATTAGTTCTCCTTCATCATAAAGCTTGCATCAGTGTCCATTGACTTTGAAAACTCCATCTTTACCTTGCAATTCAAGAGCTCCATATGAAAATATCTTCATCACAAGAAACAGACCAGACCACTTAGATCTCAACTTTCCAGGGAATAACCTCAATCTCGAGTTTAAAAGAAAGACTTGGTCTCCATCTTTGAAATATTTTCTACAGATTCTCTTGTCATGCCAAGACGTTGTTCTTTCCTTGTAGAGCATTACATTCTCATATGCGTCTAATCAGAGTTCCTCTAACTCTTGCAGATGCAATAGACATTTCTCACCGGCCTTCTTCATATCAAAGTTTAGGAACTTGATAGCCCATAGAGCACAATGTTCTAGCTCTAGTGGAAGGTGACAAGACTTACCATACACTAGCTTGAATGGAGTTGTGCCTATGGTAGTCTTGTAGGTTGTCCGATATGCTCACAATGCATCGTCTATCTTCAGAGCCCAATCCTTCCTTGAGCTGGACACATTCTTCTCTAGAATACCTTTCAGTTGCTAGTTGGAGACTTCTACATACCCAGATGTTTGAGGATGGTAAGGTGTAGAGACCTTGTGAGTGCCTCCATACTTGTATAGAAGATTGTTAAACAGTCACTCAACAAAGTGTGTTCCTCCATCAAAAATCACAGCTCTACGAACTCCAAACTGGGGGAAAATGATTTTTTTGAATAGCTTGGTTACAAATTTTGCATCTGGTTCTTGGGTTGGAATGGCCTCAAACCATTTATAAATGTAATCACAAGCAACCAAGATGTATTGATAACCACAGGATGATGGGAAAGGTCCCATATAATCAACTTCCCCACACATCAAATGTCACAATCTCCAAGATGGAGTTAATAGGCATTTCATCATGCTTTGATATTCCTCCAACTCTTTGGCATTTGTCAGATGCTTTGACGAAGTGGCTGACATCTTTGAACAAGATTGTCTAATAGAAACTGGCCTGGAGAATCTTTGTTGCAGTCTTCTCTCCTCCAAAGTGACCTCCGTAAGGAGAGGCATGGCATTCAAAAATGATTGTGGTAATTTCCTCTTCAGCAACACACCTCCGGATGAGCCCATCACTCCCATGTTTGAACAACAAGGGGTCATCCCAATAGTATAACTTTACATCATGGAAAACTTCTTCTTCTGTTGGTATGTCAAGTCTGAAGGTTGTTGTCCTGTATCAAGAAAGTTTGCAATGTCTACAAACCATGGTGCTGGTGTGTATGATATACTGTAGAGTTTCTCAAACAATAATTGATCCTCAATAGGCAATGAATATCCAACATCTATGGTCAACCTAGATAGGTGATCAACAACGTTGTTCTCTATTCCCTTCTTATCCCAGATCTCAAGGTCAAACTCTTAAAGAAGCAATATCCAGTAGATGAGATGAGGTTTGGCATCTTTCTTAGTAAGCAAATACTTTATTGAAGCATGATCTGTATACACAATTAATTTGGATCCTACCAAATACTGTCTAAACTTGTCAAAAGCGTACACTATGGCAAGCATCTCTTTCTCGGTGGTTGTATAGTTGATTTGTGCCTCATCTAAGGTCTTGGTTGCATAGTGTATGGTGTGAAGAATCTTATCCTTTCGTTGTCCAAGAAGTGCTCCCGTTGCGTAGTCACTCGTATCACACATAAATTTCAAAGGAGAACTCTAGTTCGGTGGTTGGATGATTGGGGTTGAGACAAGAGCTTCTTTGAGCTTGTTGAAGGTTGTATGGTAGTTATCGTTGAATATGAACTCGACATCTTTTGCAAGAAAGGAACACTATAGTTTTGTAATCTTGGAGAAATTTTTAATGAATTTCCTATAGAACCCTGCATGTCCAAGGAAACTACGGATGTCCTTGACTAGAGAAGGAGTAGACATCTTCTCAATAGCTTCCACTTTGGCCCTGTCAACTTCAATACCCTTATTAGAAACAATATGGCCTAGTACTACACCAAGTTATATCATGAAATGGTACTACTCCCAGTTTAGTACTAGGTTAACATTTTTGCAACAGGCTAAGACTTTAGAAAAATTGCACAAACAATGATCAAAGGAATCTCCATAAACGCTAAAATCATCCATGGATATTTCCATTATGTTTTCAATGAAATCAGATAAAATAGCCATCATGCAACACTGAAATGTTGTTGGGGCATTACAAAGACCGAAAGGCATGCGACGGTAAGAATAGGTTCCATATGTGCATGTAAATGTAGTTTTCTCTTTGTCAGGAGGGTAGATTGGAATCTAGAAAAAATCAGAATACCCATCCAAGTAGCAAAAGTAAGAATGGTTCGCAAATCGCTCAAGCATCAAATTAATTAAAGGCAAGGGAAAATTATCTTTGTGAGTTTCTTTATTCAAGCATCGGTAATCAATACACATACGCCAACATGTGACTATACATGTTTGTATTAACTCGTCATTATCACCCTTAATGACAGTTTCACCCCCCCCCCCTCTTTTTAGGTACCACATGAATGGCACTAACCCAGGGGCTGTCACTTATAGGATAAATGATACCAACATCTTTCAACTTAAAAAATTCCTTTTTAACCACTTCAAGCATGTTTTGATTTAAACATCTAGGTGGTTCAATAATAGGTTTAGCATCATCCTCCATGTTTATTCTATGCATGCAAATGGAAGGATGGATTCCCTTTAAATCATAAATAGAGTAACCAATGACATCTTTATATAATTGTACTTTAGCAAGCAATTTATTTTCTTGTTCATTAGTTAACTCATCATTAATTATGACTGGAGAAGTAGAATCAGGGTCAACAAATGCATACCTCATCCCTGGTGAAGGGGTTTGGGTTCTACCTTTCTCCTAGATGTATTTTCTTTGGCTTTATCATCAATAAGTAAAGTATCTTCATTAATAGCATTTGGCTGAGTAATAGAAAATCCTCTAAAATTTTCATAGTCATCATTGGTAGCTACATCATCATGACAATAGTTAAATATCAAATCAGCATCATCATGGTCTTCCTCCATAATAGAGTCAATAGAATCAATAAAACATAGCTCTTCCACTTGTGAAGGTGTCTTCATGGCATTAAACACAGAAAAATCCATGGATTCTTCACCAACCCAGAGTGTAAGCTTTCCTTCACAGACATCAACAAGGCATCTAACAGTCCTCAAGAAGGGTCCCCAAAGAGAATGGGATTGGAAGGAACTTAAAGCATGTCTAAGACAACAAAATCACAAGGAATGTAGAATTTACCGATTTGCATCGGTACATCCTCTACAATACCTTTGGGATATTTGATTGAGTGATCGGTTAGCTGGATGGCCATCTTTGTAGGCTTCAAATATCCAAGATCTAGCTCCTGCCATGAAGTAGAAGAAATGAGACTAATGCTAGCTCCAAGATCAACAATACCTTTGTCAAATGTGGTGTTACTAATCTTGCAAGGTAGAATGAATGCTCCCAAGTCATCTAGCTTCGCAGGAAGTCTATTTTGAATGATTGAACTCATTGTCTCAAAAAGCATGATGGTTTCAACTTGGTCTATCATCCTCTTCTTAGCAAGGATGTCCTTTAGAAACTTGGCATATGAAAGCACCTCAGCTATGACTTCAGCCAACGGAAGTTTGACATGGAGTTTGTTTAGGATCTCCATGAATTTTTTGAACTTTGAATCCTCCTTATTTGCAAGTCTTTGTGGAAATGGTGCACTTTCTTTGTAAGAAGGTGGTACCTGATCTGTACCTTTTCCTTTGTCATCAACGGGGGTGTCAATCTTCTCTTAATCAGCAACCTCAACACTCTTCTCCTTGGGTGGAGAAGGTCTTTAAATTTCAGCTCCACTCCTCAAGGTGATAGCATTTACTTGCCCTCTTAGATTCACCTCTGCTTGGCTAGGAAGAGAATCAGGTGGTGTGTTCTTTTGTTGCACCAAATCTTGTTGGGAAATTTGGTTTTCCAACATCCTTGTATGAGTGGAAATGCCATCCACTTTCATGGAGAGTTGAGTAATTGCTTCTTTCAATAATTTGTCATTGCTCTGAAACTCTTCATTTTGTTTTTCTCGAGTGGAGATGAAACTCTATCATAGTCTCCAAAGAAGATTTATGGGGTTGTATTGCTTTTGGTAACTCCTATTGTTGTTGAATCCCAGTGGATTTCTATTTGTTTGCCTATTGAAGAGTTGTTACTATTGCGGTTGTTGTTGTCCTTGTTGAAAGTTTTGAGCATTTCTTGTGTTCTTATAAGAGAAATTAGGATGATCTCTCCATCCCGTATTATATGTGTTAGAGTAGGGATTGTATTGTTGTTTGTTCCCATGTATCCCAACGGCATTGACTTGCTCTTGGTTCTCCACATTCATGTTAGGAGCACAACAAGTAGAAGAAGTATGTCCAGTAAGTCCACAACCTTTATAAATTACCTCAACTTCTTAGATTTGCATTGTAGTCATCTTCTCAAACTTTTGTGTAAGGACATCAAGCTTACCTGCAATTAGATCAACTGCATCAACACTATGCTTTCCTCCTTACTTTTTTATTGAAGAACTCAGTATAGAAGATGGTTGTTCTTTCCTATCCAACCCCCATTGGCAGTGGTTGAGTGATATATCTTCAATGATATCATAAGCCTCCCTATAAGTCTTATTCATTAAGGCTCCATTAGAAGCAGCATCCACTGTCATGCGAGTGTTGTAGAACAATCCATTGTATAATGTTTGAAGTTGCAGCCAATTAGTCAATCCATGGTGAGGGCAAAGGTGGTGTAGGTCTTTGAACCTCTCCCATGTGTCATACAAAGTTTCTCCATCTAACTAAGAAAAGTTTGTGAGATGGCTTCTCAGTTGAGTTGTCTTGCTTGGTAGAAAATACTTTACAAGGAAAGCATGTAATAGTTGGTCCTAGTTATTGATAGACTTATTAGGCAGAGATAAGAGTCGCACCTTGGCTCTATATCTCAAGGTGAAGGGAAACAACAATAGCTTTATTCCATCAGTGGATACACCATTGATTTTGAAGGTGTTCATGTACTCTAGGAATTCAGCTACATGAAGATTTGGATCTTCGGTGGCGGTACCTGCAAAATGGGTTTGCTGGGTCATCTATATCATAAAAGGACTAATAGAGAAGTTGGTTGCCTCTATTCTAGGTAGATCAATGGCTCCACAAATGTTTGTGGCAACCGACATGGTGAAGTCCTTCAAAGGATGATTGTCCTCCATGGTGGGATCTTCTTGTGTGGCTTCTTTAAAGGGTGAAGAAGATGGTGGTGGTGGTGATGATGGAATACCCTATAGCAGTGATTTCTCTTCTCTTATTTCTCTCCTCAAACTTGGATCTAGAAGCGCAGATGGTTGAAGACCCCTCTTCGAATGACGCATACAACCTGAAAATAAGTAAGAGATATTGAGAACACAGCTAAAAAGTATTATGAAAATTCAAAAATAGAAGTGATTATCTAGTCTCAAATACTAGTTACCACTTTTTACTCTAATTAGATTAACCGTAGCTCCCCGACAATGACACCAAAAACTTGTCGATTGTTATACTAACAAGTTTCAATCATATAAATGATTTTTTACTCAACCAGCTAATTCCCGCAAGTATACAGGAGTAGTTGTAGTCGAGATTGAACACAAGGAGATCTAGTAACTAATTAAATGCAATAGTGCTAAATTTCAACAATCTACACCTTTTTCAAAGAATGATTTGGTTGATTAAACTAAAATTTTAGAAGTAAACCAAAACAATATATGGATTACTTGAAGGGAGTTTATTTCAAATTTAAAACAATTTTAGACTTAGGATTTCACTAACACATCATAACATGAATTAGGAACATGAATTTAAACATACCAAGCACTTACAAATGAGAGTTGTATGTAATACTTCACATAACGTTGTAAATACAACGATCCTAACTCAATACATCACTCTTGTGAATGTATATCATTTTGGATCACAAACTTACTCCTCAGCTCCATAATTTCCACTCTCGTGGTAAAGGAGGAATTGCCAAGAGAGTAACTCCTTACTGTCCTACCTATCTTCTCAGATTAAGTAAGAAAGGATAAAACATGCATACATAGTGGCCAGCCATACATACAATAAGTAAGAACTGATACTCAAAAGGTCAAAATTCAAGCATTTAGTATTTAGAACGAATTATCATGTTCCATACATGTCATGACATGGGAGTTACTCTCCCATGCCCAAGAATTTGGATCTACTCACTCATGTCTATGAAACATAAGTAAGAAGATGGAAATCTACAATTTTTCATGATAGAAACTAAGGTATAGCTAGAGAATTCAAAATGAAAGAAGGAATAAGGAGAAACTCCAGCAAGTACATGAAGTTTTGTCTCTAAACAGCTCCTCTCCAACAACCTTCTCTCTCGAGTAGGTTGAAGTCGAATGAGGAAGCTCTCACTGCAACGATGAAGAAGAATGGAGAGCAAAGGATGTATTCTCTCAAATAATTGCCTTGTCTTTCCCAAATTTACCCTCCTCAACTCCTATATGTTCTATCGTGGAAAAATTCTCCAAATGATCCATGATAATTATCCTAAGGGAGGGTGAGTCATTTTGTCCAAATGAAATGTTCAAATTCAAATTCTATAGAAAATAGGTCCACTTACAGCGTGTGGATTGGTCCACACATCGTGTGGATAAGTGCATCTTAGCAACTGCTTGAGAGACCTAGACTTACAGCGTATAATTTGGTGACACGCCGTAAGTCCAAGTACCTGACCAAATTTCACCAAAAGTGTCTGACGTCATTTTTCTAGGCAACACGACGTGTGTTTTCCTTTGAGAGTTTTATCTGATGAGGCCTTACGATATGTGTAAATGTGTAACATGTCGTAAGTCCTGCTATTTCTTCAATATTCAGCTCCAGCTACATGACACTAAGGGGAAATGCCCAATATACGCATTTGGGGGCATTTTCTTATCAAAATAGAATGAAATTGAGTACATGTGCATCAACAAGCAGCCAAGAATAAGTATACCTCGAATGCATGAAAATCAATATGAATATGAATGAAAATGAGTGTGAATGCATAGAAAATGCATGACAAACAAGATAAAAATATGATATGAAAAGTGCACATCACTTGATGTGTAACATTCCCAATATAAAGTAAATATTTGCTAAAACAAAGATTTGATATCGTTCTCATATTTTCTTTCAATTGTAGTTTCTCAACATGTTTCCACAACTTTCATTTAACAAAATGTGTTGTAATAGTCTGCTCTTTTTCTCCTTGCGGTACAACTAGAAGAATTTATCTGAAATCACTAACAAATATAATTGTTTTTCCTCTAAAAAGTAATATATTGCTTGTCATATCTTGCAATAAAAGATCCAATGATTCAACTGCTTATTTTTTTTTGCAATATATGTTTCATCCCAAACAATAAGCTTAGTTCTTCTAAGGAGTTCCCCAAGGATTCTTTGCTTTGAAATCATGTATTTTTTTTATTATTTAATGGTATCTTAGATCTTGAGTATGCAGTTCTGCCAAAAGATAACAAAGATGTTGCTAAACTAGAAGATGTAATATCAAGTGTTATTTGACCACTTGATCTTACTTTGGCAACTAAAGAATGATATAAGAATGTTTTTCATGTTCCTCGTGGACCTCAATAAAAAGACTCCTTGTCTACCAGCATTCACTCAATCAATAATTATTTTAAATGCACAACATTGATCATAATTAAGTTGAGATATTGCTAGCATGTCACCATCAGATGTTGTGATCATTATTTATTCTTCTACCTCTTTCTATAACTTTTCATGTTCATCGTGAACAATAGACAGAAAATCAAAGTCTGATAATGGCTTACCCATTGATTTTAAACATATATTGATACTCTTTATAGCACTATTGCAATTTTTGTCCAACTTTATCTATGTAAATATTAGAAATCCCCACTCATTTAATTCTTGAATTTCTCCTAAAAAATAAGAGGTTTGACTGGTAGACAATAGACCATTATAGTAGACAATAATTGTCAGAGTCCAGAATGCATGTGATATATCAATACTTCATCAAGACATTCTTTGATGTTGTTGTATTTCTAGTAAACCCAATTTTTCAATTTCCTCTTGAAATGCATTGTATTTCATCCCGTTCATAGTCTTCAAATGATCAAATACGATTCAACAAATAATACAAGTAATAGCGCTCACCTTCAATAAGCTTTGCAAAAATGAACCTTCTGATCGAAACTCATTGCTTTCTTCTATTCTAGCATTTAGAGGCTTATTCCAAACATAATTCTCAAGAGACTCTTTGTATAAGTAATTTTTTTGGCTTTTTCATTGATGCAATTTGTCCTAAAATATTATATAAGCATTGTTCTTGAGAAATGTTCATTTTCTAAGATATTTGATAAAACATGGTTTTCATGTAATATAACAGTGTGTTTACCTCAAGCTGAAGTTGCTAGCATATCACATATGGATGCATTTCATTCATAGGAAATTCGTAAGTTCTCCATGTTACCTCATGTGGTGACACCCACCGTCTAGATACAAACTATGCAATTTCATCATTCATGTTCTTATATTGTTTTTTGTCCACTTAAAACAATATGCAATCATGTTCTTTGTTTATGTATTTCTATAAGTACTTTACTATTTTTATTATAGGAAATATCTCAACATTTACATGTCAATTACAATTAGCTAATAAGTATGATTACATGGGACAATCCAAAGATTGTCAATCATGGTGAAACCAACTCTCTCCAAATGACAAGTTTCTCTTCTTCGATATTGAGGGTAAGAATTTTTTGCCTAAGTAGGTATCATACAAAAATCCTTTGGATACTTCTTCTTGCAGTCTCCATTCTCCATGCAAACGCTTATTTGGTTAAGGTTCCACATGGACCATGAACCATATGTTATAAAACTTATATAGATGTGAATTTGATACTTTTTTTAGTATTTAAGCAGATACATATCCATCATATACATCAGGTGTACTAATCCTTTAATCATTTTCCAATATGATCTAGAAATGTGCATGTGATAGTGCTCTTTTTTATATTCTGTCACATACACATAAGAAATCGCATGTCCAAATATATTTCTTTTAAAAAGATCAACTTTCAACTTTTTTAGTTTTTCTTTAAAGTTTCTAGCAAGTAGATCAGGCCAACTTTGTGCTTCTTCAAATCTTAAACATTTGTTTCTTTACTTCAATTCTTGATGATTTGCATGTAAATGTCAGAAAAATACCAAGCTCTCCATATCTTTGAACTAATGACATGGTATTGAAATATTGTTATCTTATATCTCTAGGACCACTAATAAGAGAAGCTCGAAGAATAACTCTTTCTTCAACTTTGATGCCAGATTTTGTCCTTGATTAATGTTGTAAACAACTCCTTGATACAATCAACACGAATCTTTTATTGATCTCTTCTAATATGTCCAACTGACTGCTTTCAAGTTTAATGTACATATCAACGATATATTGTTGCAAAAGTCTTATAAAATGACACGAGATTGATTTGTCATAATCTCCAATTTGTATTTTACAACAATAATATTCACAACATGAGATTTGTTTCCTTTCCTTTTACTTGTTTCTTAGA
The DNA here is from genome assembly GCA_963693085.1 of Alisma plantago-aquatica. Lineage (NCBI taxonomy): Eukaryota > Viridiplantae > Streptophyta > Magnoliopsida > Alismatales > Alismataceae > Alisma > Alisma plantago-aquatica. Next base: position 65,416,410 of record OY856411.1, on the reverse strand, counting down.
GCTAAAAGACAAATATAAAACAAACTTAATAGACATTATTATTTTTGAATTAATATGTCAAGTGATTTATGTGTATCTTTCTCTTCTTGTTTGAGAAGTTTAGTTATATCATTAATATAAGATAGATCAAACATGATTGATTAATCATCCTTTGTCCTACTTTTTGCCTTATCATGAAACAACAATGGATACTACAAATGATCATAACATCCATAGTAATAATTAATATAGTCCCTACTATCAAGATTAGTGTAAACATGAATATCTCGTTGAAAATTTATTTATTGTCTTTGTCATCTTCATTTTCTATATAAATAGAAACCACTTGTGAACATGTTGATGCATTCACAATTCCTTGATGTATACTTGGACTTGACGTCAAAAATATTTGAACATTCTCTAAGTCTTGTAAATCTTTCAAGCTTTGAAAGACTTTTGAGTATGGGTTTGCATGTAATGCAGTAACCAACATTTTGACAACATCTTCTCTCAATCTTCATGGTTGATGTAGACTATGTTCTATATCATGATCAGTGATTGCAGATCTAATGGGTGTCCATCTTCATGTATCATCTAATTTATGAAGTGATATATTTGTCCTTGTACTTTGAAAATATATATCCCTCTATTTCTCATTGAAAGGATTTTTTCCTCATTCACACCCATAGATGTAAAAGTAAAAATGTTGTTATATGTACTTAAAAATTGTCTAAAGTGAATATCCTCTTTCTCAGTAGACGTATATAGATGATGTAATCATGTTGGGATACTATTTGTTGCAATAAAAATGTCTCCATCATAACAACAAAATGTTCTTATCTCATACCATGACAATGCGTGCAATGTTCACAACTAGGAAGTACATGTGGTTCTTTAGGTATAGACAAATTTGTGATGAATTTTTTCTCTATATGCTCACTTCTTATCTTTACATACGATAAGGAAGCTAAAGAAAAATTTGCTTCACAAAAGCTTGATGAAGACCCAATTTCCCACACAGTAAAAGTCTCATATTGTAAGTTTTCAATATTTTCGTGACCTAACGATGAAGCAACATGAAAATCCAATGAATCTTTTGTGTTTGTTGTACTTGAGCTTGATTCTTTTATACATTCAATTGAGGTTCATTGTTTTCTCTTGGCATAATTATGTCTGCTTTTTCAAGTTGTGATGTCTTTTTCTCCTTTGAAAGATTAGCATAATACCTCTTTGATATTTTCATTTTTCTTCCTTTTGACAGATCTGAATACTTCATCCTATGTACATAAAAAATAATTATTTGATATATATGTGTATATAAACATATTTGTATATATTAATTAAGTTACAAATAGCAGTTTTTTTTTACAAATGTATGATTTTTTACAGATGGAAATGCATACAAAATGGATACATATGCTATAGTAGCTACATTGAAAAATAATAACTAATAGATCAAAATACATGCATAAACAATATAAAAAATAAACTTTGTTATGAATGCATTAAAAATTTAATATTAAATAATTTTGATAGAATGTGCTATTAAAAATGCACCTAAAGAAGAAAGGACATGATTCAATGATTAGTATTTATTTTTATATTAATTCAAATAAAGACATAACATTCAAAGTAAGATTATATAATGTCAACAAACAATATGACTAGTCAAACATCAAACTAAATGATAGGTCTTGAGTGAAAGTCAACCTAGATACTACCTTTGCAATATGCTTAGCCTCCAAGTTATTCTCCCTAAGTTGTCTATAGGTGGGGCTAGCAAGTATGTTTACGGAACATATTAACTTAGTAGAAGGTTGATCTTGATATCATATTTGTTGTCATAAGTTGTAGAGTTGTTCTTGACGATAGTATGATGATGTTATTCTACTCATTGCAACATGTCGACCCTATGTAAGAAATAAGAAAACAAAATCAGAATTAATATTAAAGTATGCAAGCCAAATGAAATGAATAATTCTACGCATAACCAGCCATATACCCGAGGTCCTATCCGGACATCGTAATGCCCACCTGCTCACCCAACTACTTGTTGCGCCCCAATGCATATTTAAAGTAATATCTGTGGCACTGATTCTCCATGTTTCAACATGCAAAAGCCATGCATGAAATTATTATCTCGCCACCAAATATAAATCTTGTAAAGAGGCGAGATCACCCCTTTACTAAACTTTAAAGGAAATACAAACATCCACAATTTAACAAAAATTTAGACTTTGAGGATGATTGCATAATATTCCAAGTAAATCAGCATGATTCCAGATACATAATAAAATGTCAATAGTAGCGGAAAGAAAGAAATAATAAGCCTTCTAATGGCTTTTTTTGTTTATTACATCATTGCTTTCTAAAAGAAAAGATAAGATAGATAAGAGGATCTAGCTATAGCAACCTAGCCATCCTTCTTGACAAGCTAACGATCAACAGTAGAGGGAACCTTTCTTCAAGCCCTTCCTTCACCTTGCTCAGCACCAACACCTGGGTGGTTGGGAAGACACCCAGCAAGAGGGAAAACAAAGAAAGTATGTGTTACAAGACTATTCTAACAATGGTAAAGAAAGTTGTAACAAGTAAACTTGGCTAGATATATGGTGTAAAAAGAGATATCAAGGAGTATGAGGTTCATATAAGGAAACTTGCCATTAACAAAATAAATAAAGGTTTTAGCATGTCATTTAATATGTCTATCTAACTAAGTAGGGTTGAGGCACCTACCCGACCTCTAACCTTAGGTGAGGGAAGAATTAAAAACATTTCCGAATCACCTACAATTTTTAATGGGGAGAATAATAAACATTCCCCTAGAGCAATTTTATACATGCCCTCTATGGGTGGTTGTACATAAGTACCACTACTTAAAGATTAAATAGAACATTTAATTTCATGCTAATAAGAGATTTATGGCCAGAATAAGCAAAAGAATATATAGCATGGCAGTGGGGTATGAATACCCAAACATGAGAACACTTTATCTACATTTGAGGAAAATAAGCAATTTAGGTTTCAAGATTCAAGGGTTTAGATAAAGTTAAACCTCATAAAGAAAAATAGGTAATGGACTAATGATTTCCCAACTGATAGGTAGATGCACATTCAAAACACATACTAAACACATACCTTAGCCTCAGGTGTTCTAGAATTCCCTTTTCAACTCTTCACACGAATTATAAACCCAAATTACCTAATACATCATTATATTCATAAATTAGAATTACATGTATTCATTTAAAAGATTGAAAACCCTACTTCACTAACTTTTTGCGCAAACTCTCGATTCAGACTTCAAAAACCTCATAACCATCTTAGTTAGGTTTTCCTGATCAAAATAACATATAATATTGTATATTTTGGAAATATAGGTTCTTAGGGTTAATTTTAGTGATTTTAAGATAATTAAATCGATTTTAAAAACACATTTTCGCAAACTTCAAAACCAGATCTCAAAAATATTTTTATTCAATAGATCTCATTTTCCTGATTTCAAAACACTATTTATTTACTATTTTTGACCAACGGAATAATTTATAAAAATTAATTCACCTCGACCAATCACAGCCTGCCACGTAAGCAAGCCCAGATGGGCCGAGCGGTCGGGGGCGCTCGACAGCGGTGACGCGCGCCTTGCGGTCACCCGCCACCGGTCGCGATCGGTCAGGCGATCAAAAACCAACAGGAGGGAAAAGACGCGAGCGTCCCTCACGCGGAGCTCAAGAGAGGCACGCGGCCAAGGGCAAAAATGGAAAAACGGGGACTCGTCTTCTTCCCTTGCTCGCGACCTGAGCAAGGAACAGCGAGAGACGAAGCTCGGCCGATTAGGGCAAAATCGTGATTCTCAACGAAAACTCGCGTTCAGGTAGTCGAAAGAAAGAGGATGAAGTGACGAAGTTGGTAGTACCTTCAATTGAAGACGAGGTTGACGGAGAATAGAAGGAGAAGCGTCGCAAGCTTGGGACTTTTGGCTGCTTGTTGGGGGTCGAAACGTCACGAAAATCCAAATTGAAGATACGAACAGGTTGCTAAGGTGATGGCGGTCGCTGGGGTTGTGATATTTATAGGCAAGGAACCCTAGACTAGGATGTGGGTAGGAGCAAGGAGAAGTAGCCGGCGGCTAGATTAGGCGTTTCTCAAAAACACATCTATTCCCAAACTTTTTGGGATAAATCGGTTCGGAAACTTGCAAGGAAACCAACGCAAGTTATTTGAGCGAAAATCATCGAGTAAATCTCGAGATATATCGATTTTAAGAAAATGCAAACAAGGAACTTGTTTCCTTGTTCGACTTGAGGTAGAAGACGATCGAGAACCGTCCGATCAATGGACCCGAGTCCATCAACGACTCTGAGCCATCCGATCTCGCATTGGATAAGGGAAAAATCCCTTAGCAAAAGTCGATTAAATTCATTTAAATCTTTAATGCTTTTCTCTCTCTTTATTTGGAGGCTCAAACGTTGCCCAAAAATTATGAAAATTTATATCCTGACTTATTTCGACGCGTAGAATCCAATTATGGAGTTAGTTTTGCATTTTGAGAAAGTTTGATAGGTGAAATAATTAATATATCATTTTCTCTTTCCTCCTTCAAAAGAGGTGATAACATTATCCAAAATTAGTGTAACTTCACCCATAAGTCTCCTTAAAGGTTTGGAACACGATTTTGCAATTATCTTCACAAGTTGAAATTATCTTTATATTTATTAAATAAATAGAACATTCTACACACCTCTCTCCTACTTTACTCATTATTCATATATTATCCAAATTAGTTGCAAATTTGCACAGAGGCTTATTTTTATGTTTAGAATACGAATTTGAAATTATTTTCCTGATTTGAGAACATTAAGTATTTTATTTCTCTTTATTGGCATATTTCCTATATTCTTTTGATAATGTTATTAATATTTATATTTATGTTCCATTTTAAATGATACTTGACCCTTAAGTTACTTTTTGCTCAAGGAAACGAATTAAACTATCAAATTATCATGATGGTTTCAGATTATAATATCTATTGCAAAAATCTTTCTAATTATCTTCTGTACCCATAAATTCCCACATTACCTTTAATTATTACATTTATCTTCTTCCTTTTATGAAATTCGGATTTTCTTCATATCTCTCATATTCTAGGATATGCTAGAAGGTTCTAGGACGAATTATTTTATTCTTTTCATTACTTAATGTGAAATTGCATTTTAGACCCATTATCTAATTCTAACTGAGGCATTTGTGTATGCAACCTAGAAATAAGAATATATGGGAAAACATGTATCCAATAACCATCTTAATTTCTTTTAAATCAAAACCAAGGACAAATGGAACGAAAATGAAGGACAAAACTTATAGAAAAGAGTACAAAGAGGTACATAGGGGATTTCAGTATGTTACAACACTCCACCCCTTAAAAAGGATTTCATCCCCGAAATCTCATACAAAGAGGGAAGGGTGAGTACGTAACATCTCATCTCTCAACTCCCAAGTGGTTTCTTCTAAACCATGTATCTCCACAAAACCTTCACTAACTCTATCTCCTTATTCTTCAGCTGCTTTACTCGGCAGTCAAGGATCTTCACAGGTAGCTCTTCATAAGTCAGATTCTCATTAATCTCCACAGGCTCAATAGTGAGTACATGAGATGGATCCTTTACGTACTTCCTCCGCACAGAGACATGGAACACATTGTGAATCTTATCATAAGCAGGAGGCAAAGCTAGACGATAAGCACAATCCCCTACTTTATCCAAGATCTCAAATGGTCCAACATAGCGAGGACTCAACTTGCCTTTTACTTTAGATCTTGCAATAGAACGTATAGGCTTGATCTTTAGAAAAGCATAGTCTCCCACTAGGAAGCTTACATCAGACCTCCTTTTATCAGCATACATCTTCTGTCTGTCTTGAGCAGCTTTCATCCGTTTCTTTATCAACTGTACCTTCTCAAGCATCATCTGCATGTCATCAGTCTTCACTAGGGAACGTTCACCAACATCATCCCAGTGCAAAGGTGAACGACAAGGTCTACCATAGAGAGCTTCAAAAGGTGGCATACCAATACTGGCTTGGTAGCTATTGTTGTAAGCGAACTCTGCTAATCGTAGATATCGATCCCAGGCACCACCCCAATCCATCACACAAGCACGAAGCAAGTCCTCCAGAATCTGAACTGTTCTCTCGGACTGACCATCAGTTTGCGGGTGGTAAGCAGTGCTGAAACGCAGATCAGTACCCATCTCTTCCTGAATTTGACCCCATAAACGAGAAGTAAATTTCGGGTCTCGATCAGAAACTATCACAGCAGGGACACCATGCAGACGAACTATCCACTCCACATATAACTGAGCCATCTCCGCAACTTTATACGTGGTTTTGAAAGGCAAGAAATGAGCTGATTTTGTAAGCCGATCAATCACCACCCAAACAACATCATAACCTCTCTTGGACTTAGGGAAACCGGTAACAAAGTACATTGTGATCTTCTCCCACTTCCATTCTGGAATCTCAAGAGGATGAAGAAGACCACCAGGTCGTTGATGTTCAATCTTGACTTGCTGACATGTCAAGAACTTTGATACAAACAGAGCTATATCATTCTTCATGCTCTTCCACCAGAAGCTTCGCTGTAAGTCCTTGTACATCTTGGTTGTGCCAGGGTGAATAGTGTACTTGGAACCATGAGCTTCACTCAGAACCTTTTGTCTCAGATCACCAACATCGGGTATCCACAACCTTTGTCTAAAGCAGATAGCACCATCCACTCCGACAGAGAAGTCAGATTGCGGTTTCTCAGATAAAGCTTTCAACTCTTCAAGCTCGGAACTCTCCAACTGTGCAGACACGACTTCTGAGATCCAGGTTGGTGTAATGGTCAAACTGGCCATATGAACACACAACTTATCTTCATCCACTGAATCAACAGGTTGAGGTTTCCAACTGGCCACATGTTCAAGGTTTTCCCACACAGAACATCTCAGAGCAGCACAAACAACATCCTTCTTGCGACTTAAAGCATCAGCTACGACTTTTGCTTTACCAGGATGATAAGTGATGGTGAAATTGTAATCTTTAAGATATTCCATCCACCTACGTTGTCGCAAGTTCAGATCCTTCTGAGTCAACAGATATCTCAAACTCTTGTGATCAGAAAAGACTTCAAACTTCTCTCCGTAGAGGTAGTGTCGCCAGATCTTCAAAGCATGAACTATGGCAGCCAGCTCCAAATCATGCATAGGCCAATTAGCTTCATTAGGTTTCAACTATTGAGAAGAATAGGCGATCACCTTTCCGTCTTGCATCAGAACACACCCTAAGCCTTTTCGAGATGCGTCGGTGTAGATGACATAGGGTATGCCCTCAACAGGCAAAGCAAGCACGGGAGTAGAAGTCAGACTCATCTTCAACTTCTGAAAACTGTCCTCACATTCAGGGTTCCATGAGAACTTGACCTCCTTTCGAGTCAACTTGGTCAAAGGTAAAGCCAACTCAGAGAAGCCTTTGATAAACTTCCGATAGTAACCAGCTAGACCAAGGAAACTACGGATTTCAGACGGGTTTCTCGGAGCATTCCACTTTGTCACAGCTTCCACCTTTGCAGGATCAACAACTATATGTCCGGCAGAAATCATGTGACCAAGAAACATAACTTCCTTTATCCAGAACTCACATTTTGAGAATTTTGCATATAATTGATTTTCTCGCAATGTGTTGAGTACAATCCGTAGGTGCTCGCGATGTTGTTCCAATGTCTCAGAATAAACCAAAACATCATCAATAAACACCACAATGAATTCGTCCAGATATGGGCGGAATACTGTGTTCATCAGGTCCATGAACGCAGCAGGGGCATTTGTCAAACCAAAAGGCATGACCAAGAATTCATAATGCCCATAACGAGTTCTGAAAGCTGTCTTCGGAACATCATCATCCTTCACACGCATCTGGTAGTAACCACTTCGCAGGTCCATCTTAGAGAATACAGTGGTTGACTTCAGCTGATCAAATAGGTCATCGATGCGCGGCAACGGGTAACGGTTCTTCACTGTTACTTGATTAAGCATGCGGTAGTCCATACACATCCGCATTGAACCATCCTTCTTCTTCATGAACAGGACAGGAGCTCCCCAAGGAGAGACACTGGGGCGGATGAAGCCCATGTCGAGAAGCTCTTCAAGCTTCTTCTTCAACTCAGCCAGCTCAGCAGGGGTCAAGCGGTAAGGTGGCTTCGAGATCGGTGAAGTTCCAGGTATGAGCTCGATGGAGAATTCCACCTCGCGCGTTGGCGGTAAACCAGGTAACTCCTCAGGAAAAACGTCTGGGAAGTCCTTCACCACATCAACATGTTCTAGAGCAGGAGGTGTAGCCTCAATAACTATGGAGGCAAGAAAAGCTCTACACCCTTGCGAGACAAGCTTTTTAGCTTTAATGGCAGAGATGACAAACTATCGCTCTTCTCGCTTCTTGCCCTTGACACATATTTTACCCTCATCAGGATGAACCAACCTAACCTTGGATTCCTCACAGTACAACACAACTTTATACTTCTTTAACCAATCCATCCCCAAGATGATGTCAAAGACGGTCATATCAAGCACGACAAACACTGTGGGGAACACTAGCCCAGATATACAGAGGTCCATGACAGGAGTTTGGAGGTACGAGGAGCAGATCTTACCACTAGGGGTTTTTACATCTAACACATGATCCATAAACTCATATTCTATATCAAGCATAGAGGCAAACTGACTAGATATGAAGGTATTGGAGGAACCAGAATCAAACAGTGCTTTCAAAGGATGCATATTAAGGTGCAGAGTACCTTCAATCACTTCATTGCCTTCGCCCTCTTCCTCAGCATTGAGAGCGAACACTCTCCCATTCCGCCTTTCCACTGGCGGGCGCCTCTGGTTCTGGTTGTTGTTGTTGTTGTTGTTGTTCCACAGAGGCGGGTTCTATCTCGACTGTTGCGGCTGCTGAGCATTATTCTGCCCTTGCTGGAAACGGGGGCAGTTGGGTCGGATGTGCCCAACCTGGCCGCACTCATGGCAGGTTGGTGGAGGACGGTTGCCAACACGAGAAGGTGCATTGTTGGCGGGACATCTTCCAGGAGGATGGTAGCGATTGCATCTGTTGCAGCGATCACGTCCACGGTTCTCATGCTGGTTCGGATTCTTCCTTTTGTTGTTGTTGAAGCCACTGGAAGCTTGAAATCCCGGGTAAGACCCAATGGCGAGAGCCTTGTCCACCATTTGTTGAAATGTGAGTGGCAGCTGTGGAACGAGGCTTCGTCCAACATGATAGTTCAACCCTTCTAGGAACATGGTTGCTCTCCTGTCAGCTCCAAGGTCGGTGGCGTAACCTTCTAGCAGCAGAAATTTCTGAACGTAGTCGGCCACGCTCATACTACCTTGCTTGAGACTGTAAAACTCAGCCTCCTTCTTCCTCAGGAAAGCAGGGCATATGTACTTCTCCCTGAACAACTTCAGAAATTGGGACCATTCCATGGAAGAGGTGTCCCGAGTGCGGGCAACACCATTCCACCAAACGCACGCCGGTCCATCCAGCACGTACGTCGCGAACCGAACCTTCTGGTGAGGAGGGCATGTCATACCCTCGAAGGTCCGATCCAGGGCCAACACCCAGTCGTCGGCTTTGTCCACCATGTTAGGCTCACTCTCACCCTTGAAGTAGGGTGGCTGCATCTTGATGAAATCAGTGAGGGTAAACTCCCTCGGCTTGGTGGCGACAGCAGCAATGGTGTTGAGTTGCCCCATCATGGTGGAGGACAACAACTAACGTAACATCGCCAGTTCTTGCTCAGGAGTGAAGGCGGGAACACCAGAAGCTGATTGGTTAACAGTAGGAGTCGCAGGAGTGTCGAGGTTGTCAGTGGTTGACTCCTGGTTTGTGTTGTCAAACAAGTCACCTCTCCTGAAATTAGGGTTAACATATTAAATTCTCAGGAGTAAAGAATCTTATATGAGAGGGAAAAGAAATAGAGATGAGAAAAAGGATAACTAGAATGCTATTGCCTAAAAGCATACTATTTCGGGCAGTTCGTTTCGGCGCAGGCCAGGCCGGATCATATGGGCACGGGAGTCCCCGTATGCCAAGCTAGTGGATCGGAGGAAAATCTTTCCAGCCCCCATGCCCTGATCCTTTCTAGACACCCTTGCCTCAACTGCATGCCCTAATAGTCGCCTAAAGGCTCTGATACCATGTTGTAAAGAGGCGAGATCACCCCTTTACTAAAATTTAAAGGAAATACAAACATCCACAATTTTAACAAAAATTTAGACTTTGAGGATGATTGCATAATATTCCAAGTAAATCAGCATGATTCCAGATACATAATAAAATGTCAATAGAAGCAGAAAGAAAGAAATAATAAGCCTTCTAATGGCTTTTTTTGTTTATTACATCATTGCTTTCTAAAAGAAAAGATAAGATAGATAAGAGGATCTAGCTATAGCAACCTAGCCATCCTTCTTGACAAGCTAACGATCAACAGCAGAGGGAACCTTTCTTCAAGCCCTTCCTTCACCTTGCTCAGCACCAACACCTGGGTGATTGGGAAGACACCCAGCAAGAGGGAAAACAAAGAAAGTATGTGTTACAAGACTATTCTAACAATGGTAAAGAAAGTTGTAACAAGTAAACTTGGCTAGATATATGGTGTAAAAAAAGATATCAAGGAGTATGAGGTTCATATAAGGAAACTTGCCATTAACAAAATAAATAAAGGTTTTAGCATGTCATTTAATATGTCTATCTAACTAAGTAGGGTTTAGGCACCTACCGGACTCTAACCTTAGGTGAGGGAAGAATTAAAAACATTTCTGAATCACCTACAATTTTTAATGGGGAGAATAATAAACATTCCCCTAGAGCGATTTTATACATGCCCTCTATGGGTGGTTGTACATAAGTACCACTACTTAAAGATTAAATAGAACATTTAATTTCATGCTAACAAGAGATTTATGGCAAGAATAAGCAAAAGAATATATAACATGGCAGTGGGGTTTGAATACCCAAACATGAGAATACTTTATCTACATTTGAGGCAAATAAGAAATTTAGGTTTCAAGATTCAAGGGTTTAGATCAAGTTAAACCTCATAAAGAAAAATAGGTAATGGACTAATGATTTCCCAACTGATAGGTAGATGCACATTCAAAACACATACTAAACACATACCTTAGCCTCAGGTGTTCTAGAATTCCCTTTTCAACTCTTCACACGAATTATAAACCCAAATTACCTAATACATCATATATTCATAAATTAGAATTACATGTATTCATTTAAAAGATTGAAAACCCTAATTCACTAACTTTTTGCGCAAACTCTCGATTCAGACTTCAAAAACCTCATAACCATCTTAGTTAGGTTTTCCTGATCAAAATAACATATAATATTGTATATTTTGGAAATATAGGTTCTTAGGGTTAATTTTAGTGATTTTAAGATAATTAAATCGATTTTAAAAACACATTTTCGCAAACCTCAAAACCAGATCTCAAAAATATTTTTATTAAATAGATCTCATTTTCCTGATTTCAAAACACTATTTATTTACTATTTTTGACCAACAGAATAATTTATAAAAATTAATTCGCCTCGACCAATCACAGCCTGCCACGTAGGCAAGGCCGGATGGGCCGAGCGGTCGGGGGCGCTTGGCAGCGGTGACCCGCGCCTTGCGGTCACCCGCCACCGGTCGCGATCGGTCAGGCGATCAAAAACCAACAGGAGGGAAAAGACGCGAGCGTCCCTCACGCGGAGCTCAAGGGAGGCACGCGGCCAGGGGCAAAAATGGAAAAATGGGGACTCGTCTTCTTCCCTTGCTCGCGACCTGAGCAAGGAACAGCGAGAGACGAAGCTCAGCCGATTTGGGCAAAATCGTGATTCTCAACGAAAACTCGCGTTCAGGTAGTCGAAAGAAAGAGGATGAAGAGACGAAGTTGGTAGTACCTTCAATTGAAGACGAGGTCGACGGAGAAGAGAAGGAGAAGCGCCGCAAGCTTGGGACTTTCGGCTGCTTGTTGGGGGTCGAAACGTCCACGAAATTCCAAATTGAAGATACGAACAGGTTGCTAAGGTGATGGCGGTCGCTGGGGTTGCGATATTTATAGGCAAGGAACCCTAGACTAGGATGTGGGTAGGAGCAAGGAGAAGTAGCCGGCGGCTAGATTAGGTGTTTCTCGAAAACGCATCTATTCCCAAACTTTTTGGGATAAATCGGTTCGGAAACTCGCAAGGAAACCAATGCAAGTTATTTGAGCGAAAATCATCGAGTAAATCTCGAGATATATCGATTTTAAGAAAATGCAAACAAGGAACCTGTTTCCTTGTTCAACTTGAGGTAGAAGACGATCGAGAACCGTCCGATCGATGGACCCGAGTCCATCAATGACTCTGAGCCATCCGATCTCGCATTAGATCAGGGAAAAATCCCTTAGCAAAAGTCGATTAAATTCATTTAAATCTTTAATGCTTTTCTCTCTCTTTATTTGGAGGCTCAAACGTTGCCCAAAAATTATGAAAATTTATATCCTGACTTATTTCGACGCGTAGAATCCAATTATGGAGTTAGTTTTGCATTTTGAGAAAGTTTGATAGGTGAAATAATTAATATATCATTTTCTCTTTCCTCCTTCAAAAGAGGTGATAACATTATCCAAAATTAGTGTAACTTCACCCATAAGTCTCCTTAAAGGTTTGGAACACGATTTTGCAATTATCTTCACAAGTTGAAATTATCTTTATATTTATTAAATAAATAGAACATTCTACACACCTTCTCTCTCCTACTTTACTCATTATTCATATATTATCCAAATTAGTTGCAAATTTGCACAGAGGCTTATTTTTATGTTTAGAATACGAATTTGAAATTATTTTCCTGATTTGAGAACATTAAGTATTTTATTTCTCTTTATTGGCATATTTCCTATATTCTTTTGATAATGTTATTAATATTTATATTTATGTTCCATTTTAAATGATACTTGACCCTTAAGTTACTTTTTGCTCAAGGAAACGAATTAAACTATCAAATTATCATGATGGTTTCAGATTATAATTTTTGTTGCAAAAATCTTTCTAATTATCTTCTCTACCCATAAATTCCCACATTACCTTTAATTATTACATTTATCTTCTTCCTTTTATGAAATTCGGATTTTCTTCATATCTCTCATATTCTAGGATATGCTAGAAGGTTCTAGGACGAATTATTTTATTCTTTTCATTACTTAATGTGAAATTGCATTTTAGACCCATTATCTAATTCTAACTGAGGCATTTGTGTATGCAACCTAGAAATAAGAATATATGGGAAAACATGTATCCAATAACCATCTTAATTTCTTTTAAATCAAAACCAAGGACAAATGGAATGAAAATGAAGGACAAAACTTATAGAAAAGAGTACAAAGAGGTACATAGGGGATTTCAGTATGTTACAACACTCCACCCCTTAAAAAGGATTTTGTCCCTGAAATCTCATACAAAGAGGGAAGGGTGAGTACGTAACATCTCATCTCTCAACTCCCAAGTGGTTTCTTCTAAACCATGGTATCTCCACAAAACCTTCACTAACTCTATCTCATTATTCTTCAGCTGCTTTACTCGGGAGTCAAGGATCTTCATAGGTAGCTCTTCATAAGTCAGATTCTCATTAATCTCCACAGGCTCAATAGTGAGTACATGAGATAGATCCTTTACGTACTTCCTCAGCACAAAGACATGGAACACATTGTGAATCTTATCATAAGCAGGAGGCAAAGCTAGATGATAAGCACAATCCCCTACTTTATCCAAGATCTCAAATGGTCCAACATAGCCAGGACTCAACTTTCCTTTTACTTTAGATCTTGCAATAGAACGTATAGGCTTGATCTTTAGAAAAGCATAGTCTCCCACTAGGAAGCTTACATCAGACCTCCTTTTATCAGCATACATCTTCTGTCTGTCTTGAGCAGCTTTCATCCGTTTCTTTATCAACTGTACCTTCTCAAGCATCATCTGCATGTCATCAGTCTTCACTAGGGAACGTTCACCAACATCATCCCAGTGCAAAGGTGAACGATAAGGTCTACCATATAGAGCTTCAAAAGGCGGCATACCAATACTGGCTTGGTAGCTATTGTTGTAAGCGAACTCTGCTAATGGTAGATATCGATCCCAGGCACCACCCCAATCCATCACACAAGCATGAAGCAAGTCCTCCAGAATCTGAACTGTTCTCTCGGAATGACCATCAGTTTGCGGGTGGTAAGCAGTGCTGAAACGCAGATCAGTACCCATGTCTTCCTGAATCTGACCCCATAAATGAGAAGTGAATTTCGGGTCTCGATCAGAAACTATCACAGCAGGGACACCATGCAGACGAACTATCCACTCCACATATAACTGAGCCATCTCCGCAACTTTATACGTGGTTTTGAAAGGCAAGAAATGAGCTGATTTTGTAAACCGATCAATCACCACCCAAACAGCATCATAACCTCTCTTGGACTTAGGGAAACCGGTAACAAAGTCCATTGTGATCTTCTCCCACTTCCATTCTGGAATCTCAAGAGGATGAAGAAGACCACCAGGTCGTTGATGTTCAATCTTGACTTGCTGACATGTCAAGCACTTTGCTACAAACAGAGCTATATAGTTCTTCATGTTCTTCAACCAGAAGCTTCGTTGTAAGTCCTTGTACATCTTGGTTGTGCCAGGGTGAATAGTGTACTTGGAACCATGAGCTTCACTCAGAACCTTTTGTCTCAGATCACCAACATCGGGTATCCACAACCTTTGTCTGAAGCGGATAGCACCATCCACTCCAACAGAGAAGTCAGATTGCGGTTTCTCAGATAAAGCTTTCAACTCTTCAAGCTCGGAACTCTCCAACTGTGCAGACACGACTTCTGAGATCCAGGTTGGTGTAACGGTCAAACTGGTCATATGAACACACAGCTTATCTTCATCCACTGAATCAATAGGTTGAGGTTTCCAACTGGCCACATGTTCAAGGTTTTCCCACACAGAACATCTCAGAGAAGCACAAACAGCATCCTTCTTGCGACTTAAAGCATCAGCTACGACATTTGCTTTACCAGGATGATAAGTGATGGTGAAATTGTAATCTTTAAGATATTCCATCCACCTACGTTGTCGCAAGTTCAGATCCTTCTGAGTCAACAGATATCTCAAACTCTTGTGATCAGAAAAGACTTCAAACTTCTCTCTGTAGAGGTAGTGTCGCCAGATCTTCAAAGCATGAACTATGGCAGCCAGCTCCAAATCATGCGCAGGCCAATTAGCTTCATTAGGTTTCAACTGTCGAGAAGCATAGGCGATCACCTTTCCGTCTTGCATCAGAACACACCCTAAGCCTTGTCAGGATGCGTCAGTGTAGATGACATAGGGTATGCCCTCAACAGGCAAAGCAAGCACGGGAGAAGAAGTCAGACTCATCTTCAACTTCTGAAAACTGTCCTCACATTCAGGGTTCCATGAGAACTTGACCTCCTTTCGAGTCAACTTGGTCAAAGGTAAAGCCAACTCAGAGAAGCCTTTGATAAACTTCCGATAGTAACCAGCTAGACCAAGGAAACTACGGATTTCATACGGGTTTCTCGGAGCATTCCACTTTGTCACAGCTTCCACCTTTGCAGGATCAATAGCTATATGTCTGACAGAAATCATGTGACCAAGAAACATAACTTCCTTTATCGAGAACTCACATTTTGAGAATTTTGCATATAATTGATTTTCTCGCAATGTGTTGAGTACAATCCGTAGGTGCTCGCGATGTTGTTCCAATGTCTCAGAATAAACCAAAACATCATCAATAAACACCACAACGAATTTGTCCAGATATGGGCAGAATACTCTGTTCATCAGGTCCATGAACACAGCAGGGGCATTTGTCAAACCAAAAGGCATGACCAGGAATTCATAATGCCCATAACGAGTTCTGAAAGCTGTCTTCGGAACATCATCATCCTTCACACGCATCTGGTAGTAACCACTTCGCAGGTCCAGCTTGGAGAATACAGTGGCTGACTTCAGCTGATCAAATAGGTCATCGATGCGCGGCAACGGGTAACGGATCTTCACTGTTGCTTGATTAAGCATGCGGTAGTCCATACACATCCGCATTGAACCATCCTTCTTCTTCACGAACTGGACAGGAGCTCCCCAAGGAGAGACACTGGGGCAGATGAAGCCCATGTTGAGAAGCTCTTCAAGCTACTTCTTCAACTCAGCCAGCTCAGCAGGGGCCAAGCGGTAAGGTGGCTTTGAGATCGGTGAAGTTCCAGGTATGAGCTCGATGGAGAATTCCACCTCGCGAGTTGGCGGTAAACCAGGTAACTCCTCAGGAAAAACGTCTAGGAAGTCCTTCACCACATCAACATGATCTAGAGCAGGAGGTGTAGCCTCAATAACTATGGAGGCAAGAAAAGCTCTACACCCTTGCGAGACAAGCTTTTCAGCTTTAATGGCATAGATGACAAACTGTCGCTCTTCTCGATTCCTGCCCTTGACACATATTTTACCCTCATCAGGATGAACCAACCTAACCTTGGATTCCTCACAGTACAACACAACTTTATACTTCTTTAACCAATCCATCCCCACGATGATGTCAAAGACGGTCATATCAAGCACGACAAACACTGTGGGGAACACTAGCCCAGATATACAGAGGTCCATGATAGGAGTTTGGAGGTACGAGGAGCAGATCTTACCACTAGGGGTTTTTACATCTAACACATGATCCATAAACTCAGATTCTATTTCAAGCATAGAGGCAAACTGACTAGATATGAAGGTATTGGAGGAACCAGAATCAAACAGTGCTTTCAAAGGATGCATATTAAGGTGCAGAGTACCTTCAATCACTTCATTGCCTTCGCCCTCTTCCTTAGCATTGAGAGCGAACACTCTCCCATTCCTCCTTTCCACTGGCGGGCGCCTCTGGTTCTGGTTGTTGTTGTTGTTGTTGTTGTTGTTGTTGTTCCACAGAGGCGGATTCTATATCGGCTGTTGCGGCTGCTGAGCATTATTCTGCCCTTGCTGGAAACGGGGGCAGTTGGGTCGGATGTGCCCAACCTGGCCGCACTCATGGCAGGTTGGTGGAGGACGGTTGCCAACACGAGCAGGTGCATTGTTGGCGGGACATCTTCCAGGAGGATGGTAGCGATTGCATCTGTTGCAGCGATCACGTCCACGGTTCTCATGTTGGTTTGGATTCTTCCTTTTGTTGTTGTTGAAGCCACTGGAAGCTTGAAATCCCGGGTAAGACTCAATGGCGAGAGCCTTGTCCACCATTTGTTGAAATGTGAGTGGCAGCTGTGGAACGAGGCTTCATCCAACATGATAGTTCAACCCTTCTAGGAACATGGTTACTCTCCTGTCAGCTCCAAGGTCGGTGGCGTAACCTTCTAGCAGCAGAAATTTCTGAACGTAGTCGGCCATGCTCATACCACCTTGCTTGAGACTGTAAAACTCAGCCTCCTTCTTCCTCAGGAAAGCAGGGCATATGTACTCTCCCTGAACAGCTTCAGAAATTGGGACCATTCCATAGAAGAGGTGTCCCGAGTGCGGGCAACACCATTCCACCAAACGCGCGTCGGTCCATCCAGCATGTACGTCGCGAACCAAACCTTCTGGTGAGGAGGGCATGCCATACCCTCGAAGGTCCGATCCAGGGCCAACACCCAGTCGTCGGCTTTGTCCACCATGTTAGGCTCACTCTCACCCTTGAAGTAGGGTGGCTGCATCTTGATGAAATCAGTGAGGGTAAACTCCCTCGGCTTGGTGGCAACAGCAGCAATGGTGTTGAGTTGCCCCATCATGGTGGAGGACAACAACTGACGTAACATCGCCAGTTCTTGCTCAGGAGTGAAGGCGGGAACACCAGAAGCTGATTGGTTAACAACAGGAGTCGTAGGAGTGTCGAGGTTGTCAGTGGTTGACTCCTGGTTTGTGTTGTCAAACAAGTCACCTCTCCTGAAATTAGGGTTAACATATTAAATTCTCAGGAGTAAAGAATCTTAGATGAGAGGGAAAAGAAATAGAGATGAGAAAAAGGATAACTAGAATGCTATTGCCTAAAAGCATACTATTTCGGGCAGTTCGTTTCGGCGCAGGCCAGGCCGGATCATATGGGCACGGGAGTCCCTGTATGCCAAGCTAGTGGGTCGTAGGAAAATCTTGCCATCCCCCATGCCCTGATCCTTTCTAGACACCCTTGCCTCAACTGCATGCCCTAATAGTCGCCTAAAGGCTCTGATACCATGCTGTAAAGAGGCGAGATCACCCCTTTACTAAAATTTAAAGGAAATACAAACATCCACAATTTTAACAAAAATTTAGACTTTGAGGATGATTGCATAATATTCCAAGTAAATCAGCATGATTCCAGATACATAATAAAATGTCAATAGAAGCGGAAAGAAAGAAATAATAAGCCTTCTAATGGCTTTTTTTGTTTATTACATCATTGCTTTCTAAAAGAAAAGATAAGATAGATAAGAGGATCTAGCTATAGCAACCTAGCCATCCTTCTTGACAAGCTAACGATCAACAGCAGAGGGAACCTTTCTTCAAGCCCTTCCTTCACCTTGCTCAGCACCAACACCTGGGTGGTTGGGAAGACACCCAGCAAGAGGGAAAACAAAGAAAGTATGTGTTACAAGACTATTCTAACAATGGTAAAGAAAGTTGTAACAAGTAAACTTGGCTAGATATATGGTGTAAAAAGAGATATCAAGGAGTATGAGGTTCATATAAGGAAACTTGCCATTAACAAAATAAATAAAGGTTTTAGCATGTCATTTAATATGTCTATCTAACTAAGTAGGGTTTAGGCACCTACCGGACCTCTAACCTTAGGTGAGGGAAGAATTAAAAACATTTCCGAATCACCTACAATTTTTAATGGGGAGAATAATAAACATTCCCCTAGAGCGATTTTATACATGCCCTCTATGGGTGGTTGTACATAAGTACCACTACTTAAAGATTAAATAGAACATTTAATTTCATGCTAACAAGAGATTTATGGCAAGAATAAGCAAAAGAATATATAACATGGCAGTGGGGTATGAATACCCAAACATGAGAATACTTTATCTACATTTGAGGCAAATAAGAAATTTAGGTTTCAAGATTCAAGGGTTTAGATCAAGTTAAACCTCATAAAGAAAAATAGGTAATGGACTAATGATTTCCCAACTGATAGGTAGATGCACATTCAAAACACATACTAAACACATACCTTAGCCTCAGGTGTTCTAGAATTCCCTTTTCAACTCTTCACACGAATTATAAACCCAAATTACCTAATACATCATTATATTCATAAATTAGAATTACATGTATTCATTTAAAAGATTGAAAACCCTACTTCACTAACTTTTTGCGCAAACTCTCGATTCAGACTTCAAAAACCTCATAACCATCTTAGTTAGGTTTTCCTGATCAAAATAACATATAATATTGTATATTTTGGAAATATAGGTTCTTAGGGTTAATTTTAGTGATTTTAAGATAATTAAATCGATTTTAAAAACACATTTTCGCAAACCTCAAAACCAGATCTCAAAAATATTTTTATTAAATAGATCTCATTTTCCTGATTTCAAAACACTATTTATTTACTATTTTTGACCAACGGAATAATTTATAAAAATTAATTCGCCTCGACCAATCACAGCCTGCCACGTAGGCAAGGCCGTATGGGCCGAGCGGTCGGGGACGCTTGGCAGCGGTGACCCGCGCCTTGCGGTCGCCCGCCACTGGTCGCGATCGGTCAGGCGATCAAAAACCAACAGGGGGGAAAAGACGCGAGCGTCCCTCACGCGGAGCTCAAGAGAGGCACGCGACCAGGGGCAAAAATGGAAAAACGGGGACTCGTCTTCTTCCCTTGCTCGCGACCTAAGCAAGGAACAGCGAGAGACGAAGCTCGGCCGATTTGGGCAAAATCGCGATTCTCAACGAAACTCGCGTTCAGGTAGTCGAAAGAAATAGGATGAAGAGACGAAGTTGGTAGTACCTTCAATTGAAGACGAGGTCGACGGAGAAGAGAAGGAGAAGCGCCGCAAGCTTGGGACTTTCGGCTGCTTGTTGGGGGTTGAAACGTCCACGAAAATCCAAATTGAAGATACGAATAGGTTGCTAAGGTGATGGCAGTCGCTGGGGTTGCGATATTTATAGGCAAGGAACCCTAGACTAGGATGTGGGTAGGAGCAAGGAGAAGTAGCCGGCGGCGAGATTAGGCGTTTCTCGAAAATGCATCTATTCCCAAACCTTTTGGGATAAATCGGTTC
Source organism: Alisma plantago-aquatica (assembly GCA_963693085.1). Taxonomy (NCBI): domain Eukaryota; kingdom Viridiplantae; phylum Streptophyta; class Magnoliopsida; order Alismatales; family Alismataceae; genus Alisma; species Alisma plantago-aquatica. The sequence goes on along the minus strand of OY856411.1, from coordinate 65,396,083 downwards.
GGAAACTCACAAGAAAACCAACGCAAGTTATTTGAGCGAAAATCATCGAGTAAATCTCGAGATATATCGATTTTAAGAAAACGCAAACAAGGAACCTGTTTCCTTGTTCGACTTGAGGTAGAAGACGATCGAGGACCGTCCGATCGATGGACCCGAGTCCATCAACGACTCTGAGCCATCCGATCTCGCATTAGATCAGGGGAAAATCCCTTAGCAAAAGTCGATTAAATTCATTTAAATCTTTAATGCTTTTCTCTCTCTTTATTTGGAGGCTCAAACGTTGCCCAAAAATTATGAAAATTTATATCCTGACTTATTTCGACACGTAGAATCCAATTATGGAGTTAGTTTTGTATTTTGAGAAAGTTTGATAGGTGAAATAATTAATATATCATTTTCTCTTTCCTCCTTCAAAAGAGGTGATAACATTATCCAAAATTAATGTAACTTCACCCATAAGTCTCCTTAAAAGTTTGGAACACGATTTTCTAATTATCTTCACAAGTTGAAATTATCTTTATATTTGTTAAATAAATAGAACATTCTACACACCTTCTCTCTCCTACTTTACTCATTATTCATATATTATCCAAATTAGTTGCAAATTTGCACAGAGGCTTATTTTTATGTTTAGAATACGAATTTGAAATTATTCTCCTGATTTGAGAACATTAATTATTTTATTTCTCTTTATTGACATATTTCCTATATTCTTTTGATAATGTTATTAATATTTATATTTATGTTCCATTTTAAATGATACTTGACCCTTAAGTTATTTTTTTCTCAAGGAAACGAATTAAACTATCAAATTATCATGATGGTTTCAGATTATAATATTTGTTGCAAAAATCTTTCTAATTATCTTCTCTACCCATAAATTCCCACATTATCTTTAATTATTACATTTATCTTCTTCCTTTTATGAAATTCGGATTTTCTTCATATCTCTCATATTCTAGGATATGCTAGAAGGTTCTAGGATGAATTATTTTATTCTTTTCATTACTTAATGTGAAATTGCATTTTAGACCCATTATCTAATTCTAACTGAGGCAGTTGTGCATGCAACCTTGAAATAAGAATATATGGGAAAACATGTATCCAATAACCATCTTAATTTCTTTTAAATCAAAACCAAGGACAAATGGAACGAAAATGAAGGACAAAACTTATAGAAAAGAGTACAAAGAGGTACATATGGGATTTCAGTATGTTACAAATCTACCACCTCAATTTTCTATTTCCATCTAATGATTCTCTCCATTTTATTTCAAATTTCGTATATAGATGCAAATCATCTCAATCATCCCCCTCCTTATTCATTTTCGCCCAAAGTAAGTATTGTACGTGCCATTTGTTCATGTTGAACCAGTTCTGCCCAGCACTGAGTAAGTACTGTACGTACTATTTGTTCATGTTGAACCAGCTCCGCCCCTCTGATACAAATAATAGGAAATTGTACTTTTGCTTCTTACAGAAATGATGAAAATCAGAATGGGGTATTGTACTTACTAAAATGATTTGGCAGGTATTGTACTGTGAATTTGACAAATTTAAATCAAGAGTAAGGGAGTGAGTATTGTATTTGACGGAAATTAATAGGGAGGGGGAGTGAGTACTGTACTTAGCAGAAATGATTTGGTAGGTATTGTACTGTAATTTTGACAAACTTAAATCAAGAGTAAGGGAGTGAGTATTGTACTTGGCAGAAATGAATAAGGAGGGGGATGTTTGAGGAGATTAAAGTCTTATTGAGTAGCGTAATTAAGTTTGTTATTGATATGAGTATAATAATTAGGTACGGTACTTATTGTTGATTTGTATACGTGATTAATGGTTTGTTGGGTGATGTACTTTTGCTTTTTGCAGAAATGAAAACCATAATGGGGTATTGTACTTACTGAAATGATTTGGTAGGCACTGTACTGTAAATTTGAAAAATTTAAATCAAGAGTAAGGGAGTGAGTATTGTGCTTAGCGGAAATGAATAAGGAGGGGGAGTGAGTATTGTACTTGGCAGAAATGATTTGGTAGATACTGTACTGTAATTTTGACAAGCTTAAATCAATAATAAGGGAGTGAGTACTGTACTTGGCGGAAATGAACAAGGAGAGGGATGTTTGAGGAGATTTGCTACTATATACGAGATTCAAAATTTTGAATTTGAATGTTTTTTATAACCTATGATGGAATTAAATATCGAATGTTTTTTATAACCTATGATGGAATTAAATATCTGTGGGTGGGTGGATATATTCTCTGCACTTTGCATGTGTTTTGCATGAATTTTACATGACTTTTGCATGAGTAGTAATACAAAATGGCTGCAGGCTGCTTGTTACATTTTTCCGAGATCCGGATGGGCTGGCGGGTGGGTGAGCAGACATGGGGTAACGTTACTCAACGAAATATGCAGGTACATGTCGTTCAATCTACGTACACAAATTCAGAAGACAAAATCATTAATTGCATTTAAAGTACGCAAGCTGACTGAAGCCTGAACGACACGCATGTCAAGTTCAAAGAATACAAACGCCAGCTAACAAAAAAGAGACAGTGTCATTTGACAAAGCATCTGTCTAACATTTTTGTGGGTGCATACAGGCGATCAGGATAAATGTACAGATACATAACGTTCGTGAAACAAGACAGCATTTAATTGAAGTCACAGAAGATTATAGCAAATTTAACATTTATTGGATGGTGGTTGCTTAGTTGCTATATTAACAATAAGGTTGGCGGGTAATTGGGAATCTGACTGTACTACCAAAGACACGCGCTACCTTGCCATTGTGGTTGTGTCTGCAACAGGATAACTGTGGCACAGAATACTGGCCAATGAATCATGGGAAAGAGAAGAAGGATTTGGACGGCAGTGACCGGTCTGTGATGGAATCAACCATATAGAGACATTTTTCTCTTTGGTTTATTGGCCGATAGGCAGCATCAACATAAGCATATACTCAATAAAACCCTAGTGGTAGGAGAAAGGAAACAGAGGAAAGGAATGGAAACGGCAATAGACAGCAGGCCTTACAATTATCTATTTGCAGTCCACAGGAACCCTCACCTCTTTTTCTTAGTTCCTCAATGCAGGAACTTGTCGCTACATGTGAAAAGAACAGGCTCAATAACTGCACAGTGAAACAAATTTGTATTTAATAAACTATAGACCAACGATTACCTAGATGGACCAGAGACCGTAAAAGCAACGAAGTACACGGATGAAAACATGCAAGGACGATGACTGCGCCTACGGATCATAAAGGCCGTGGCAAGGACGAAGTTATGCGGTGGCAAAAGCTAAAGATATCTAGTTTGGTACGTCGCAGCACTGCACGTCATGACTCATAACTACTCCCATAGAGCTTACTCCAAATGCATCGCCATAGCAATCATGTGAAGACCTTAGCATTTATTACTAAAAGTTTGAATCATTCGCGTAACAAGAGCACAGACAACATGAACACATAGCCGTTAATATGTGTGCATGGAGTTCTGGAAGGGAATAAGATGACTGTGTCACAATTGGAATTCACCTGCCACTTGGAACAAACAAATTTTTTACCAACTATTCTAGCATTGGTAAACTGCCTCAAACCCGATAATATGACACGCGATGCTCTACATCTTGTGGAAAGTAGATAGCTGTGTTCGGGAATTGTTTCCAGAAGTAACAAGTCATTTGCAAGAAGATTTTGCAAAATAGCGAAAAACAAGCCCAGGATCAGCGCAAGTCACACTGAGATGGTGCAGACAGACCGACATGACCATTATGTCAATATGTCTTGACTGCTTTCCCACGATGGACCTTTGCATTGTGTTTCTGTAATGTCTCCACAGCGGACTGTCCCGGAACAGACTTGACTTCCTTGTTGCACGTGTAGCAGAAACCCGGGATAACTGAATAAATGGTAAAGGCCATGTTAGTTTGTGCACATATGTTGAATGCTTGATTAGATTTATCCAAATGAAATTCAAGTAATTTGAGTTAAGATATTGAAGTTGTACGAAAAACAGAATGAATAAAAGATGGTGGTAAACTAAAATAAACTTTTAATGATCTAAACAATGACTAAAATCCTAGTGAGTCCGATTAATCAATGTAAAATGCAACCTACAGCTGTCTACTTAAAACAACAGATTTACTCCTTAATCATGCTTGCTGCACTGAAGCGTGGGGCAGTTTTCTTTATCTAACAAATTTTGTTTCCATATATTATCATATTTCTTAAGAAGTAATTTGTGATGTTTACACTGCGGGCTAGAAGATTGTACTTCTCATGTATAGCTGAGATCGAATTGTTTGTACCTAATTTTATTGTCCAAATTTCACACCTTCTCATCTATAGTCAAGGAGGGACTTGTAGTTACTGTTGGATAAATTGGACATTATGATAAATCCCTTTGTTTCGATGATGACAAACATTTCATTCTTATTATTCTAACGAGCTACTTGAGTGTGCAGGATTATGGTGGATGACAAAGCAACTAGGGAAATCACGAGCTTACATATTTACTTTCATGCAATGTAATCACTATTGTAAAAACTTGTACAGTTATATAATGTACAAGTACTTAGATTGCATGTAAATCAAGCGTTAGATCTTCCCTAGCTACACACCATAGTTAGACAAGTCATCCCTTCCAAAAGGATCACATTATGCACACTCATAAACACACTTAGTGGTTTAATTAAAAGATTGAAACAGAGTCAATCTCGGTCGACCACACTCCTCGACCGAGACACTCTCGGTCGACAAAATTCTCGACCGAGATTGACCAAAAGTAGCCGTTAGACACAGCAGTTGACAGTTGCAAATAAACGTTAATCCAGAGAGCCTGTCGGTCGACGAATCCTCGACCGACTGGGCATCTCGGTCGACGAGTCCTCGACCGAGATGGTCTCTGACAGCAACTGCAGAATTAATTAACTAGCCGTTGCTAATGCGCCTAACTTATTCCTAACGGCTAGTTAAGCACTAGGAACCCCCTAGAAGTTGTCTAGAACGTCCTTAAGCATACATAGGTCATTCCTATAAATAGGACATGCCTTAGGTCACCAAAGGATATCCAAGATATACTTGTGCTATACTTGAGCTTGAATACACACTTGCAATCTGTTTTAGAGCAATAGAGCAATTCCTACACTTGCCATTCATTCCTATTGCTCCCATTTCGTGCCCTATAAGCTAGTATCTCCTATCCACTACAATCACATTGTCATACACATTGGTTAGGAGATTTATACGCTTGATATAGGCAAATCAAGCCTTGTGCTTAAAAGGATAAGTTGTAATTTCTGTTTTCCTTTCTTGTTCCTGTTTATCTTTTGTACTCTCCTTGCTACTCCTAGGGTTGGAGGCTGCGGATTGGAGAGGGTTGACTTCTCAGGTGGAGAAGGGGACTTCAAGCTACTTCAAGAAGGCTATCGCACGGGAAGCTACTTCAGAAGGCTGGTGCAACGGGAGTTGGTGCATCTACTTCAAGGGAAGGCTGCTTCGAGTTGGGCGATTACTTCTAGGTGAAGGCTGCTTGAAGGGTTTAGGGAAAAGAAATGTATTTTATGTAAAGTCCTTGCGAGGTAATAAAATAATTTCTTTTCAAATCCCGGTTGGGTAAGCAACCGGGTAGTGGACTGACTACCTTAGTATTTGCTAAGGCTAGGAACCACTCTAAACCCTTGTGTCTCCTTGTCCAATCTTTCTCTGTGGTTGCTTGAGTTTAAATTAATTTAAAATTATCATAAAACTCTATTCACCCCCCCTCTAGAGGTTTTCAATTGGTATCAGAGCAGGCTTCAAGGAGCCCTAACAAGGTCTTGAAGAAAAGATGGGGGATGGAGTGCTCAACAACCTCAACATTGAAGGAACACTTGTTGCTAGGCCTCCACCATTCGATGGAACAAACTACCAATATTGGAAGAGGAGGATGCAATTCTACTTTCAAGGAATCAACTGGGAGTTATGGAGAATGGTGTCTACTCCATATGTGCTTCCTCAAAACGACTTTGCACATTGGGATGCAAATACGGTAAAACTAGCCCAATTGAATGCAAAAGCTGTAAGTATTTTATATTGTTCTATTTCAGTAGGAGAATTTAATAGAATATCAAATTGTGATACAGCTTATGACATTTGGAATAAACTATCTATAACTTATGAGGGTACAACCCAAGTTAGAAATTCAAAAGTTAGCATGCTTAAAACGAAATTTGAACATTTTCGCATGGATCCAAACGAAACTATTAGTGAAATGTATTCAAAATTTTCTACTATTGTTAATGGTTTGAGTGCTTTAGGGAAACCTGTTCTTGAGGAAGATCAAGTATCAAAAATACTTCGATCTCTTCCTCCAAAGTACAAACCAAAGGTGACAGCTATTGCAGAAGCAAATGACCTCACTCGCCTCAAAATGGAGCAACTCATCGGAAACTTAGAAGCTCATGAGGCAGATCTAGAAGAGGAAGAAAGGAGAGAACATGAACGCCAACATGGGAAAAAGAAGGACATTGCTTTCAAAGCTTCAACTAGAGACAATCATGACACAAGTGAAGATGATAGTGAAGAAGAAGAAACCCTCGTTGTAAATGGTAAGAAATATAAAAGTGTTAAAACTAATAAAACTTCTAGTGTTTCTTCTTCCAGGTGCTTTGAATGTGGCAAGAAAGGACATATGAAAGGAGAATGTCCAAAACTTAAGAAAGGGAAGAAATCATCTCACAAAAAGAAAGAAAAAGCATATCGAGCTGCATGGGATGATTCAAGTGATGATAGCGATGATGAAGAAGTAGAATGCCTCATTGCTACAACAAATGAAGACGAAGAAGAGGTAAGTCTTTATGATCTACCAAAAGAGGATTTAATTGCAAGTCTTCAAGATACTCATGAAAAATACATTGAATGCAAGAAGAAATTTAAGAAGACAAATAAAGATTTAAATGCTAGAATTCTTGCTCTTGTATCTGAAAATGAAAATCTTAAAAAGGAAAATGAAGATTATGCTCTTAAGATTAAATCGGTAGAAGCAAATTGCAATCTTCTTTCCTTAGAAAAATCAAATTTGCAAACTCAGGTTAATGATCTCCAGAAACAACCTATTCTATGTTCACATTTAGATTATGATAAGGTTGTTAAAGAAAGAAATGCCCTAGTATCCAATTTAGATCAAGCAAAGAAAGATATTGCTAGGTTGCAAAGAAATGTAAATGAGTTAGGAGGAAATAACCTACTTGACAATATTCTGAAAATTTCCTCTAGTTACAATGGAAGGAAAGGATTAGGATACAATCCAAGAAGAAATAAACCCAAAAGAGCATCCAAGACTATATTTGTACCTAGGAACACAATTCCTAGAAATGAAGTTGATGCTATTAGTTGCCATTATTGCATGCGTCTTGGACATTATTCATTTTCATGCCCTTTTAAGAAAAAGAAAGATGAGTTAGCTTGGATTCCTAAAACTTAGAAGCTTCAAATTAATTTGTTGAGATTTGACCTAAACTGACTTCTGATATCATAATGTCTTATCTCAACATCATTGAGCTATAATTTGCTTAAACTCTTTTATTTGAAGCTGATTAAGATTTCTGAATATTTTCCAGAAACATGGTCGGTCGAGCAGTTGTCGACCGAGTAAAGTGTCGGTCGAGCAATTGTCGACCGAGCATGTCACTGTTTTCAGAATGTTGTAAATTTGCTGAATTCTTCTGAAATTGCTCAAAATTATTGTCTATTAGTGATTAATGACTGTATCAATCATGGAAATCATTCTTGAAAGATTATGAGAAATTAATTTGGATAATTTTGCTTCGTTTAAAGAAAATTTATGTTTTTAATTGTTCTATCATTACATAAGCAAGCAAAATAACTTATTGGTGATTTATATCTTCGAATTGCTTGCAAAGAGTACAATGTTTTCAATTGAAATCTTTAAAAGATCTGAAATACTCATTACGCTTTCATGCTTAGTATCATTTTAAACATGCATCAAAATTAAAACGAATGCTTAATTGGAAATCTGCAATTCTAGCCTCTTAGTTAAAACAAAACTTAGCCAAGGGGCGCTACGGTCGTAGTCAAGGGCGACCTAAAATAAGCTTTGACAAAATGCTTATTTGGACATTATTTTATTGCACTTAATCTTAGTATACTTATGATAAAGGTCAAAATCAACATTTAAAATTATTTGTGACCTTAGAAGCATTAAATTGCCTAAATTATAAGATTAAGGGGGAGCGCATAAAAACGAATTTGATTGCCTGATACGACCTTAGTATTTTTACTCTTGGTTATGAAGAAATTTATAAAATTGATATATCTTGAACTTAAAGGAACTCTCTAAACAAATCAGGGCTTAAACATCCCTTGCATTTGGTTGGAGACATTTTTATGTACTCTAAGCTTAAAGGAATCTCATTTAATTCAGGGATAGATGAGAGATAAATATACATTTGTCATGAGCTTAAGGGAATCTCATATCATTTTCAGGGCTTAACATCCCTTGTAAAATGGGTGAGAAATCTATATACATATGCCATGAACCTAACATGATCTCATATCATTTCAAGGCTTAATATCCTTTGCAAATGATTGAGAAACAAATAGTGGATAAATTAGACACAAATCCATGTTTCTAAAAGGATATCTATTTAAGGGGGAGCAAAATATAAAATTAAAAGGGAAAAGAAAATAAAATATTCAAATTGGATATCTTTTTGAAATGACAAAGGGGGAGAAAGAATATAAAATCAAAAATATAAATATATATGAGTTTCATCCTAATTGCCAGAACTCACACTTGTAAAACAAGAATGGCTACAAAAGGTAATCTTCAGGTATGAAACTCACATGCTTTATATTTCCTTATTTCATATTTTAGGAAATGTTTGTCATCTTCAAAAAGGGGGAGATTGTTGGATAAATTGGACATTATGATAAATCCCTTTGTTTCGATGATGACAAACATTTCATTCTTATTATTCTAACGAGCTACTTGAGTGTGCAGGATTATGGTGGATGACAAAGCAACTAGGGAAATCACGAGCTTACATATTTACTTTCATGCAATGTAATCACTATTGTAAAAACTTGTACAGTTATATAATGTACAAGTACTTAGATTGCATGTAAATCAAGCGTTAGATCTTCCCTAGCTACACACCATAGTTAGACAAGTCATCCCTTCCAAAAGGATCACATTATGCACACTCATAAACACACTTAGTGGTTTAATTAAAAGATTGAAACAGAGTCAATCTCGGTCGACCACACTCCTCGACCGAGACACTCTCGGTCGACAAAATTCTCGACCGAGATTGACCAAAAGTAGCCGTTAGACACAGCAGTTGACAGTTGCAAATAAACGTTAATCCAGAGAGCCTGTCGGTCGACGAATCCTCGACCGACTGGGCATCTCGGTCGACGAGTCCTCGACCGAGATGGTCTCTGACAGCAACTGCAGAATTAATTAACTAGCCGTTGCTAATGCGCCTAACTTATTCCTAACGGCTAGTTAAGCACTAGGAACCCCCTAGAAGTTGTCTAGAACGTCCTTAAGCATACATAGGTCATTCCTATAAATAGGACATGCCTTAGGTCACCAAAGGATATCCAAGATATACTTGTGCTATACTTGAGCTTGAATACACACTTGCAATCTGTTTTAGAGCAATAGAGCAATTCCTACACTTGCCATTCATTCCTATTGCTCCCATTTCGTGCCCTATAAGCTAGTATCTCCTATCCACTACAATCACATTGTCATACACATTGGTTAGGAGATTTATACGCTTGATATAGGCAAATCAAGCCTTGTGCTTAAAAGGATAAGTTGTAATTTCTGTTTTCCTTTCTTGTTCCTGTTTATCTTTTGTACTCTCCTTGCTACTCCTAGGGTTGGAGGCTGCGGATTGGAGAGGGTTGACTTCTCAGGTGGAGAAGGGGACTTCAAGCTACTTCAAGAAGGCTATCGCACGGGAAGCTACTTCAGAAGGCTGGTGCAACGGGAGTTGGTGCATCTACTTCAAGGGAAGGCTGCTTCGAGTTGGGCGATTACTTCTAGGTGAAGGCTGCTTGAAGGGTTTAGGGAAAAGAAATGTATTTTATGTAAAGTCCTTGCGAGGTAATAAAATAATTTCTTTTCAAATCCCGGTTGGGTAAGCAACCGGGTAGTGGACTGACTACCTTAGTATTTGCTAAGGCTAGGAACCACTCTAAACCCTTGTGTCTCCTTGTCCAATCTTTCTCTGTGGTTGCTTGAGTTTAAATTAATTTAAAATTATCATAAAACTCTATTCACCCCCCCTCTAGAGGTTTTCAGTTACATGGGACTTTATTGTCCAAAACCTCACTAGGTTTGTGTATGAATGGAAGGACAACACCTGATTAATGCCAAAATAATAATATGAGATTTTTTTTTCCAAATAAGTACAAATTGTCGTCACTTGATTATATGTGAAATCTCAAAGTGTCGAGTACACACCTGTTAGAGGTATAAGTCATGCCATATATGGGCCAGAGTCTTGACTCCATATAGAGTCTGGTTAGGTTTGTAAGTCTCTAGAGTCATGTCCATCTTATCCTATACAGAGGAAAGGGGTCTCTCTTGTATTAAACAAATTGTGAATATATCGTCTATCCATTAATTTTCTAGCATGGTATGAGGGCCTTCTTTTCAGGGAGTCTAACCCTAGAGAGAAAGCAATCTAGTCTGCGCCCATAGGTGGCGACAGCCGTCATGGATGGCTTCCTGCATGGCCATCACCCTCTCTATAGGGTCATACTCTCTCTCTCTCTCTGAAGGGAAATCATCATCTCATATGAATTCATTGATCTATATCTGACAGTATTGTCTTCATCGCCATCTAGCATCCTTGTGTATTCATCTTTTGTCTTCCCCAAGCACAAAGTTCAGCCGCTCCCTCCATCAATATGAACTCCAGATACAACTATCCAACCGTTTGCATCGTTAGTCAAGGACAGCCGCAATGACATGTGGAAGTTCTCTTCAAAATCAACAACCCCACGGTGGTCTTTTCCATGGTGGAAGTCATCTCCACCATCTGATCCATCATCCTCTACATGGTGGAGTCATCTCCATCATATGGATTGTTCAGATTGTCTTCTTCGTTATCCTCATAGTGGTGGAAGTCACCTACACCACCCAAGTCGTTGCCTCCAGCCTCTAGATCGTCATCTCTATAGTGGTGGAAGTCATCTCCACCACCCTGAACGTAGCATCATCATCTCATCATCTTCATCATCTGGATCATCCTCTCAATCATGTGGATCGCCGTCTCTCTTTCTCTTCCATATCCACATGTAGGATGCTTATAACTACAAGAGGGATCGTCCGTGAAGTTTGGGTGAAACGTTTGTAACATATTCACTTGAATATTTGTCGTGGAAGAGATGACACAACATGTACCACAATCAGCAAAATGTGTCTTCATATGGCAGTGCACAGTTCCATCCAAGATCAAAGTCACACGTCATGTCAAAAATCAACGCCACATGTTGACGAAAGGTTGTTTCACACCTACACGTCATGTCAGACTTCCATGTGTCGTGTCAATAGAAATCTATTTCTCATATTCAACATATTACACGCCATGTCAAATTCATACACGGGATGTCGACGGAAGTCCGTCATCTTCGACCATCACAGTTAGACGATGTATCCTCATCCAACATGACATGTGTCCAGCACTTTGTTCAAGCATTGTCAAAAATCAAACATGCCATGTCGTTGTCCAATACATATGTCACCATTACGATTTGCAATTCAATCGACGATGAAATCTTCAAAGGGTGTGTCCTAGATCAGTTCTCCTAATATATTTAAAGGTTAGATCAGAAGCTCCCCAGTAAGAAAATGTTTATCTTTATCATATCTATAATCGGATATATTATTTGCCCTAATCCATATTTGGGTTGCAAAAAGATCCATTTGTTTTCTTATATGGATCTTGTAATCAGATCACATATTACATTGAATTTGGCTACCAGTTCTACTACTGCAAGTCCCTCACCAAGTCAACCTCTCTAAAGCACCATGAAGGCCTATACTCAATGTCACATGTGTGATGCAATTTGCTCTCAGGCACAAGATCAACCTCTCTATGTGCGAGGATTCATTCTTTCAAGAACAACATCAAGCTTTCTAAAGTATGAGGTCAGGTTCACTCAATCTCTTGAGCAGTCCAACACACAACTTCTCTAGTCATATCAAGAAAATCCTCCTTCATTCATTTCTTCCCCCTCCACCCCTTGTCTCCCAATGTCACAGGGGACTTTCTTTGTCTTTGTCCATGACTAACCACTTTTGTTGTCTTTTTGGGGTTGGTGTGTGAGGGACAGATATAAGAAGATGATGCATAGAAGATTTGAGGTGCAAAGTTCATAGCTTAGAATAGGAAAGAGGAAAGAGGAAGAAGAGCATTGTCTAAATATGGAGTTCACTCTTTAGTTCAAGGTCGAAGTTTGTCCTCGCCAAATTGCCAAATGTTAATCTAACATTCAGAATTCATCTTCTCACATTGTCATTGGTTAAAGAAGATGATTCCCAAGATCAATTGGATGTCATTGATGCTCTACATCAGGAAAATATGTTTCTTCATCGTGCATGTCTTAGTCATTCTACTATGGCAACACATCAATCTTCTAGTATTGGAGCTATCTTGGATTATTTGCATATTTGGTTGTGACAGTCTAGCACATCTGTCTTTTGTAGAAGATCATTCATTCCTCTACGTTAGTAGTGTTTTCTCCTTATTCATTTGTACCTATCATGTACATTGATGTTTGTATGTTCCCTACTAGGAACCACAGACACTTCCCAGAGGTTGTCGTGTCTATGTCTGGCACATGTCCAACATGTACACACCGTGGACATGCGGCAGACATGACTCTGACGTGTCTAATTTCATTTTTTTAAAATTCTCCAGCTGGACACGACATGGATACATGTTTGACATTTGATGGACATGACATCCCATCCCACACATCTTGGACACTACTTGCAACAACTGCTACAAGAATAATAGCCAAATGTTGGAGCCGCTGCAAGAAACCACCACAAGGAAATCGGAGTTGCTACAAGTAGCTTTTGCAGCAGCAATCATTAGGAGTTGAAGCAGCCACAAGAAAAAACCATTTATAGTAGGAGTTGCCAATACTTAGACTAGACACAAGCGGCAACCATTCACAGCATTAGCTACCAACACCTAGGTCAGCCATAAGAAGAAGCTTCCTTCCCCTATAGGAATTCCTTCCCTTTTCTTCCTCCATATTTTCTTCACTCGTTCCTTTTTTTCCTCTTCTCCCAACTTCATTGGATCTTTAATGTATACACTCTTCCACCTGCCTCTTCTTCCTAATCCATTGAAAATTGTCCTCCCCTAGTTTTCCTCCTTCCAACATGCAATCCTACTTTACTTTTGTCTCTTACCTCTACCCTCCACTCCTACATGACTACTAAATGTGTTAACTTCCTCTTGCTTCAGCACCAACACCACTACCAATACATATCTCCCCTCCATCACTTTTTCTTCCCCTCCTCTTCCTTGAACTCCACTCCGTTAGTATTTTAACTATAAAATTGTTATTGTATGTAATTAAATTCTAATGATCTTTATCTAGTTTGTCATTCTAGATAATATAATGTATCATTTTATATGTTGAATTCGATATTGATTAACATAGTGGTTTTGAATACATATGTGAATTAATGTGGGTATATTTGGGATTTTATTCATGCTTATTGTTGAGAATTATGGATTTTGTTGTCTTTTATAAATAAATTATATGCACATACATGTCTAAAGCTGTATACATATGTAATATATGTATGTATGTATGCTTATATGTATATATATTGTCGTGTCCAATGCATGTTTGTGTCCTATATTTTCAAAAATCCGCGTGTCTTGAGTCTATGTCTGTATTTGTGTCTATGTTCATGTCCATGCTTCTTAGGTTCCCTATTAAGCTCGTTGATGTTAGTCTACGCCCTATCAAACATGTTGATATTTGTTTGTGTCCTGTCAAACATATTGATGTTCGTTTGTGTCATGTCAAGCATGTTGATGTTCATCTATTCCTGTCAAGGTCGTTGATGTTCATCTGTGTCTTGTCAAGCACATTAATCATCTACTACTGTCTAGTCTTCATGTGGCATATATCCTGAAATCTGCTTCAACGACGATAGCAACTGAGTTCGTAACTCGGTTGATCTTTGCATCTTCCTTCAACATACTCCAAGATACAATCTTTAACCTAGTCAAAGCTCCAGATGTTTAAAAAAATTGGTGTTTATCAATCTCTCTCAAAGATCTGTTGTTTATCAATCTTGGGGAAGCTTCAAAGTCAAAGATGCTAAAGATATTTGTGGAATAATAAAAGATGGCTCATTGTTTCTTTTGATAAGAGAAACCATGCTCTTATATGTAGGAGAATAGGGAAGCGTATAGGACATAACCTAAACCTAATGGTCCAAGATATACTTGGGGCCCATATTACAAAGACACTTAATATCATAAATAAACACTCTAATACTCCCCCTAAAGCTAAAGTTGGGAGAATCCCAAATCAGCTAGCAAATACATAGTTGTATAAAAACAAAGAGGCAAAAAAATGATAAACCAATCCCATACAAGAAATTTTCCAGAAGTAACAAGTCATTTACAAGAAGATTTTTCAAAATAGCAAAAAATAAGCCCAGGATCAGCGCAAGTCACACTGAGATGGTACAGACAGACCGACATGACCATTATGTCAATATGTCTTGACTGCTTTCCCGTGATGGACCTTTGCATTGTGTATCTGTAATGTCTCCACAGCAGACTGTCCCGGAACAGACTTGATTTCCTTGTTGCACGTGTAGTAGAAACCCAGGATAACTGAATAAATGGTAAAGGCTATGTTAGTTTGTGCACATATGTTGAATGCTTGATTAGATTTATCCAAATGAAATTCAAGTAATTTGAGTTAAGATATTCAAGTTGTATGAAAAATAGAATGAATAAAAGATGGTGGTAAACTAAAATAAACTTTTAATGATCTAAAGAATGACTAAAATCCAAGTTAGTCCGATTAAAAACAAAGAGGCAAAAAAATGATAAACCAATCTTCAAAGGGTGTGTCCTAGATCAGCTCTCCAGATATCTTTAAAGGTTAGATCAGAAGCTCCCTAGTAAGAAAATGTTTATCTTTATCAGATCTATAACCGGATATATTATTTGCCCTAATCCATATTTGGATTGCAAAAAGATCCATTTGTTTTCTTATATGGTTCTTGTAATCAGATTACATATTACATTGAATTCGGCTACTAGTTCTAGTACTACAAGTCCCTCACCAAGTCAACCTCTCTAAAGCACCATGAAGGCCTATACTCACATGTCACATGTGTGATGCAATTTGCTCTCAGGCATAAGATCAACCTCTCTATGTGCGAGGATTCATTCTTTTAAGAACAACATCAAGCTTTCTAAAGCATGAGGTCAGGTTCACTCAATCTCATTGAGTAGTCCAACACACAACTTCTCTAGTCATATCAAGAAAATCCTCCTTCATTCATTTCTTCCCCCTCCACCCCTTGTCCCCCAATGTCACAGGGGACTTTCTTTGTTTGTGTCCACGACCAACCACTTTTGTTGTCTTTTTGGGGTTGGTGTGCGAGGGACAAATATAAGAGGAGGATGCATAGAAGATTTGAGGTGCAGAGTTCATAGCTTAGAATAGGAAAGAGGAAAGAGGAAGAATAGCATTGTCTACATATGGAGTTCACTCTTTAGTTCAAGGTAGATGTTTGTCCTCACCAAATTGCCAAACGTTAATCTAACATTCAGAATTCATCTTTTCACATTGTCATTGGTTAAAGAAGATGATTCCCAAGATCAATTGGATGTCATTGATGCTCTACATTAGGAAAATATGTTTCTTCATCGTGCATGTCTTGGTCATTCTACTATGGCAACACATCAATCTTCTAGTATTGGAGCTATCTTGGATTATTTGCATATTTGGTTGTGATAGTCTGGCACATCTGTCTTTTGGAGAAGATCATTCATTCCTCTACGTTAGTAGTGTTTTCTCCTTATTCATTTGTACCTATCAAGCACATTGATGTTTGTATGTTCCCTACTAGGAGCCAGAGACACTTCCCAGAGGCTGTCGTGTCTATGTTTGGCACATGTCCAACATGTACACACCGTGGACATGCGGCAGACATGACTCTGATGTGTCCAATTTCATATTTTTTATTCTCCAGTTGGACACGACATGGATACATGTTTGACATTTGATGGACATGACATCCCATCCCATACATCTTGGAAACTACTTGCAACAACTGCTACAAGAATAATAGCCAAATGTTGGAGCCGCTGCAAGAAATCACCACAAGGAAATCGGAGTTGCTACAAGTAGCTTTTGCAGCAGCAACAATTAGGAGTTGAAGCAACCACAAGCAAAAACCATTTATAGTCGGAGTTGTCAATACTTAGACCAGCCACAAGCGGCAGCCATTCACAACATTAGCTACCAACACCTAGGTCAGCCATAAGAAGAAGCTTCCTTCCCCTCTAGGAATTCCTTCCCTTTTCTTCCTCTATATTTTCTTCACTCGTTCCTTTTTTTCCTCTTCTCCCAACTTCATTGGTTCTTTAATGAATACACTCTTCCACCTGCCTTGTTACGACCCCATCTGAGCTTAATTGGTAAACTAGGGTTTACCTAGACAATTGCAAAGATTAATTGGAATAATCATTCTTGAAATCTAATTAATGACGATAACACAATTAGGATGTTTTAACTATGATAAGAAGTCTAAATGTTCTTTTGTCTTGAGAATTAGGGTTTGAGAAGCATAGACCCTAATCGGCCCAAAATAGGGTTTTAATGACATATGAATACAGAATTTGATAAGTAGAATGTCTCACTAAATGATTTTTAGTATTTTATGTGTAACTCTGATTTACTTCAAATTTAGATATGATTTGGATATATAAAATTTGAACAACATTGGAAAATATCAGAATTTTTGAAGAATTTTCTGACCTGTTTATCGGTCGAGTTTCAAACTCGACCGATCACATTTTTAGATTGATATAACAGTGTGGTAATTGAATTTTATCATTTTATTGGTATATCCAATTGATCTAAAATTTTAATTGTGCTTGAAAAACACAATTGTAGACACTCTGTTAAATTGGCGTAATTTTTGGATGACTTTTGATCTCTACAGTGATGGTGTCGGTTGAGTTCTGTGCAGGACAAACTCGACCGAATATGCTGCAGACTGCAATATAACAGTGCACTTTTTGATATTTAGTTATTTATTGGTAACTTTAAATGATCTGAAAATTTTACTGGAGGTCTGAAACTTCATTAGGTATAACATATAAAATTTACAGAATTTTTGGAGCTTCTGTTAACTATTCAGTAGGCGAATTACAGAAACTATTGTGAAACTGAATATTCAGCCAATATAATTAAAGTTGAGTGTTGGGTCAATATGCAATTGGCCCAAGCAGCTCAAATTGACTTATATGATCGACCACACACACACATATCTCTCATTCTTCGTCATTCATTCCAGAGAAACGAGCTCCTAGAGAGAGAGGGAGAGTTAGGGTTTGAGAGGAGAAAGTGGTGGAATTGCTGAATTAGGGTTTTGCGGTCCGAGGGATGGTGAAATCAAGTAAGTTTGGATTCTTTGCATAGACTTTTATGGTGAATCTTCTCTCTCATGTCAAGATTCTTTCCATTCTCTGATTTGATCCAAGATGATGTCGAAATTCCCTCTTTTCTCACCCTTTCTTCATAATCCCTCATTTTCAAGGTTTCCGAGTTGAATGGAAGAAGAATTGAGAGATTTGCTAGGGATTTGATATGAGTTCGAGATTCCCTGAGTTGAGCTGCAGTTTTGAGGTGTTTTCACACCTTAGGGTGAGTGGGTTCTTCCTTCAAACAGTGTAATGTACAAAATTTGATTATAGCATCCAAATCCCTAATTGCTTAGTATGTGATTCTAAACCCTGAATGTCCGTTTGTTCTGTGTAGTTGCAATTTGATATGAAATGGGCTCCTTCTCTGTTTGAATGACTGTTTGATGATAGAATCATATTAGAAATGTATACAACACATTCTAGAAAGAATGCCTTTCGGATTCATATTGTATGATGTAATTAGGGTTTAACCTAATTGAGATCTCACTAGAGTTTTAATCCAATTGAAGAGATATCTAGACTTAAACCAAACCTAGGTCTAAATGCTCTCAATCAAGCTTAAGGCTATCATATTTCAATATCTAAAACCTTTGGGATTCGTCACTAAGTCTATGACTTTGATTTCACTAGTTTAAGCTTGAATGACCTGTGCCACGACCGTGGTGAGGCGACTGTGCCACGGCCGTGGGGTGACACCACGACCGTGTTGAAGCAAACCATAAATGAACACTTAAAGGTCAAAGTTAAATAGAGAGGACTAGTAATCCTATAAGTGGTTAGGATGTACCTCATGGGTTATCCTAATTGAATTTTATCCTTGATACATGATATCTCAGTGAATGTTATGGAAAACCTAAATTTAGTTAAATTTCCATGGTTTCATATCTATATTGATTGTATATGATTTGTTGAAAACAATCTTTATTTAGTGAATGCTTATATCCTATGAAATTCTTATGAGAGCCATGTGACAAGTGAATGAGGCAAATGAAAAGGTGAATGAGGCAAATAAAAAGGTGAATGAGGCAAATGAAACCCTAAGAGTAGGGTGTTGGCATGTGATGAATGAAAAGGCAAATGAAACCCTAAGGATAGGGTGTTCAATGAATCATGTTATGGTGATATGAAAGGTCTCGATATGAGATGTGGTGATGCTTAACTGTTGAATTGTATGTTTCTAGTGCATTTAACTTTATATGCTTGTTCTCTCTGAGTTGATATCTACATACTGCAGGGCTTCTTGTATTTCAATACATATCTCGTAAATTGCAGGTGATGAGATATGACATGCCCTAGAAAGGGATGTTACTGAGACATGATATATGTTGAATACATGAGCTATGATGTTTTATATGATATGATATGGCAGGCCGTGTGAGCCTTGTGAGAAATGTAAAATGAGTTATGATTTCTGTTTTAAATGTATCTATAATATTAATGTTAGACTTAGGTGCCCTGAACACCGTAGAACCCCTCGAGAAGTCTGCACCTTGGGGTGAAACGACCTACCTAGCGTGTGTCTAGATGGTCGGTGACTCGTGTTCAACAATAATCCGTGCGTGTGTCACGGTGGCATGAGGACAGAGAGGGTTATTCAACAATAATCTGTGCGTGTGTCACGGTGGTAACTCAAACTCTTCGCCTGTGTACTCAGGTTAGAGGAGGAGTCTAGAGTACACTCTTTTGAGAGTGCAGTGAGGCCCTTGTGAGCCTAAGGCCCTTGTGAGCCTGAGAGTCCTATGCAGACCAGGACGAGAAGTCAGACTTAGCATTTCCCGGGTGTGTCACTAAGTCTTGTATGGTGTGGTCGTAGTGCACTGCGAGCCTCTTATGCAGAGTACACTGCATAGATCAGGGCATAATCTAAAATATGATCATATAGGTTCACAGAGTTCCTTATAAATGAAAGAGTTAAG
This sequence comes from Alisma plantago-aquatica, assembly GCA_963693085.1. Classification (NCBI taxonomy): domain Eukaryota; kingdom Viridiplantae; phylum Streptophyta; class Magnoliopsida; order Alismatales; family Alismataceae; genus Alisma; species Alisma plantago-aquatica. The sequence continues at coordinate 65,376,433 of OY856411.1, read as the reverse complement.
GAAGAGTAGAGCATAGTCTTCTAGTAGTTATTCTTTGGATGCAATATTTACATTCTTTGTTATTTCAATTATATTGTTTTAGAAATACTCAGTGTAGTATTTATTGTTGTTAAATTTCATATTGTTTACTCAAAATTATATCTGTAATCATACTAGTACCTTAGACTGTTTCCTTGAAGTACTCATTCACTGAGCGAGTAGGCTCACCCCTCTACTCAAACATTTTAGGGTTAACCGCGTGGACTCGAAGATGGTCAGAGCATCAGTGTAGATCTGCTACAAGAGTTAAGTACAAGATTAGTTGAGTTAGTCGGTCCTTGTCACTCTAGGTCCTCAGTAAGAAATACGAGAGAGAGTTGTAATTACGATGTGTAAAATTATTCCTTCTTTGAAATTGTATGTTAATTAGTAGGTCTTATGTGCGTAAGGTGTGAGAGACATCATGAATGTTTATACATGTATCTTTACTATTAAAGTCTGATTAGTAAAAGAAATGTTCAGATTCCCTTGTTAAGATGTTTTATGTGGTTCAATGCGAAGAAACAAGAGTTTTAAAGAAAAGAAAAAGTTAAGGGTGTTCTTTGTGTTACATTTAAATCCTATCTTATGCCCTAATCTCACAACATGAGGAAATTGTGAGATCGGGGTGTAACATGCCTCTTCTTCCTAATCCATTGAAAATTCTCCTCCCCTAGTTTTCCTCCTTCCAACATGAAATCCTACTTTACTTTTGTCTCTAACCTCTACCGTCCACTCCTACATGACTACTAAATGTGTTAACTTCCTCCTTCTTCAGCACCAACAATACTACCAATACATATCTCCCCTCCATCACTTTTTCTTCCCCTCCTCTTCCTTAAACTCCACTCCGTTAGTATTTTAACTATAAAATGTTATTGTATGTAATTAACTTCTAATGATCTTTTTCTAGTTTGTCATTCAGATAATATAAAGAATCATTTTATATGTTGAATTCGATATTGATTAACATAGTGGTTTTGAATACATATGTGAATTAATGTGGGTATATTTGGGATTTTATTCATGCTTATTGTTGAGAATTATGGATCTTGCTGTCTTTTATAAATAAATTATATGCACATACATGTCTAAAGATGTATACATATGTAATATATCTATGTATGTATGCTTATATGTATATATATTGTCGTGTCCAATGCATGTTCGTGTCCTATATTTTCAAAAATCGTCGTGTCTCGAGTCTGTGTCTGTATTTGTGTCTATGTTCGTGTCGATGCTTCTTAGGTTCCCTATTAAGCTCGTTGATGTTAGTCTACGCCCTATCAAACATGTTGATATTTGTTTGTGTCCTTTCAAACATATTGATGTTCATTTGTGTCATGTCAAGCATGTTGATGTTCGTCTATTCCTGTCAAGGTCGTTGATGTTCATCCGTGTCTTGTCAAGCACATTAATCATCTACTATAGTCTAGTCTTCATGTGGCATATATCCTAAAATCTGCTTCAACGACGATTGCAACTGAGTTCGTAACTCGGTTGATCTTTTCATCTTCCTTCAACATACTCCAAGATACAATCCTTAAACTAGTCAAAGCTCCAGATGTTTAAAAAATTTGGTGTTTATCAATCTCTCTCAAAGATCTATAGTTTATCAATCTTGGGGAAGCTTCAAAGTCAAAGATGCTAAAGATATTTGTGGAATAATAAAAGATGGCTCATTGTTTCTTTTGATAAGAGAAACCATGCTCTTATATGTAGGAGAATAGGGAAGCGTATAGGACATAACTTAAACCTAATGGTCCAAGATATACTTGGGGCCCATATTACAAAGGCACTTAATATCATAAATAAACACTCTAATACTCCCCCTAAAGCTAAAGTTGGGAGAATCCCAAATCAGCTAGCAAATACATAGTTGTATAAAAACAAAGAGGCAAAAAAATGATAAACCAATCCCATACAAGAAATTTTCTTCTCCCCAATACTATAATTATGCACTCAAACACTAAGACACTCCCCCTCAAGTAGATACTCCAAGCAAGTAGGTCACAATCGCAGAAGCTTCATGATCATCTGGGGGTAAATAAGAAGAAATAACAATGCTTCATGGTCTTCATCTCAGTCGCTAACGTCGCATCCTAGAGAGTGTTGGGTCACAACGACAGAGGTGGTCAATGTGCAAATAAAGTATGGATGGGTCAAGTGCAAAATAGAGCACAGACGAGCCAGAAACTATTGGCACACGGAAGCAGAAAGTCGACGTGTAAACAAGGCACGAAAAAGTAAAAAAGGGCAACATATGCAAAGCATGAACAATGCCAACATGCAAACAATGCATGGAAAAACCAAGGAGTGTTGGCACATAGAAGCAAAAGTCAATGACGTCGACGGACAGAATACCAATGTGCAATGTAGCAAATAAATAAATAACTCCAATATGCAATGTAGACAAAGTTCCATGTAAAGTCAGAAACCAAAATCTACATCATCTTCCCTCTTCATAAAGTATCCAACATAGTAGAAGACATCAAAGCCCATAGAGTGTTGGTTCATAGAGTCAAGAGAGTGTTGTTCCACAGTAGAAAGTCAATGTGCAAAACATAGTACAGACAACAAATAGTGCAAAAGCACAAAGTAGCAAATAAAATGTGCTAATCATACCGCAAGTAGCAAAAATGATGTCCCAATATATAACTTCATAGCAGCAGAAGAGGTAGATTAATAAATAATAATAGCAACAAAAAACTACATATAGCAGCAAAATTATTATTAACAGTCCACATAACAATAGAAGGATCCACATAGATGAAAAAGGAGCACCAACCATAGGAGAAGGATCCATATATCAATAGTAAAAAGTGACATGAAGATCCAAATAGTAGTAAGTGGCATGAAGATCCATGTAGCTTCCTTCATCTCTCCTCCATCTCATCTCTTCCCTCTACACTTCATCCTCTATTGTCCCCCTCACGCCAACCACAAAAAGAATGTAGAGTGGTTGGAGTGGAGAGTCAAAAACAATGGTGTAGGAAATATATGGAGGAAACTGTTAACTTGAGGCAAGTTGAAAAATAACCCAATTAGACAGATTGAGTAGAAAAATAAATGGATCTTTGGCCGACCCAAAAAGGGGATTTGTTAAGTCCGTAGGGCAAAAAATCTGATTAGACTAGAAAAGGATCCGATTAGCCCAAATATGTGGAGTGTATATGGGGGGCAGTAAAAGATATATATTGAGGGACACAAAAAAATTAATGCATGAAGGGTGTTATAGTGCAATATGCCATATGTTGAACATGCCTCATGTGTTTTAGCATCATTATAGAGAGAATTATTTAAGGTCGTGTCTTGTGGAAAGCCTAAATTTCATGTTTGAAGTTGTTTGAATAATGATGATGACTTGTGTACCAATTTTGGTGCAAGTTGTAATTTACCCAAAATGTAGGGTTGATATGCAAATTACCACCTATAGAGTATTCCTACTTCCTCTATGTATCATTTAGAGGAGATAGAATGAATGATACACCATGTTTGAATCATTTATGAGTGGTAGTATTCTTGGTGATCAAAATACTAAGAAAGGGGTTGAATGGAAACCCTAAATTCAACTTGTATTAAGTGTATCGGGTTGTAGTGTCAAATGGGAGTCCCTATCAGTCAAGGAGCCAAAGAGGAGTCCCCCATATCATGTTTTTAACTCTTTGGCTTTACAGAAACGAGCTAAGCACCTCAATAAATCAATGGATATCGGCTTGCAACTTTCCTTGGGAAAGGTTGCATTGAATTGTGAATATAATAATGTGAGTGGAAGTGGCTTGTCCTAGAAGATAACTAAAGGAGGCCGACCCTTATCCCTTGCATTATCCTCAAGTTTTTATTTTGCATGGCAAGATAAAGATGGAGTGCATGCAAGTGCATGTGTCAATCCATGCATGGCCATGTGGCACCTAGTAGTAGTAAATTAATGACACCTCATATACACACTTTTTAATGAACCTCAAGTATATATACCCTTACTTTCACCCCTAAGTGAACTTTTTCGAATCTTACCACCTCCTTGATCTTAGATATCATGCATGTAGTCTTGGTATCATCCATGGGTGAAGTATTATTGTTCATAGGGCCTTGGTATCTGCCATAGTAAGTGATATCGGCCATAGCAAGTGATATTGGCCTTATCAAGTTGATATCGGCCATAGTGGAGTGTTTTTGTCCACACGTGAGAGGGATATCGGTCATAAGTGATATCATGTCATACAATGGTAGTTAGGTATCGTGCAAGGTGCTAAGGAGCAAGAAGAAGCTCAATACTTAAACCTAAGGTAAGGCCTTGATCATCTTCAACCTTGGATTGAAGCATGATTTTAGGGTTATGATCATCCTTTCTTTTCTTTTTCACCAATTGCTTATCCATGGTGATTCCTTGTATATGAAGGAGTTGTGAACGAGTCTTAGACCTTTGATAAGTCATCTTCAACCTTATCAACATGAATCTTTAAATCTTGGAGCTTTGAAGTTGTTCTTAAGGATGGGTTATATAACTTGAACTCTATCATGTTATTATACATCACCTAAATTGCTATACTTAATGAACTACTTTTAAATTCTAAAATTTTCCAAAATAGTTGATGAAATTATGAGTTCTATTAGTTTATTAGACCTTTTTCCATGAACTATAACAGTTATAATGAAGTTCTAGAGCTTCAATAAGATGGTATCACCTTATATAGTGATATCTGGTTCAAGCACACAAGAAAGCACCTCTAACCCAATATGGTGATGTGCCTACTTCACCCAAACGATATGGATATGATTTTATACATTCTTACATGATATGGTGGTGTAGTATACACCTCTTATATGATATTAGGTCAAGCAAAAAACTCAAAAATGATATTGGGTTAAGCACACACCTCTTTGCCCGATATGGTGTGAAGCACACACACACCTCTTTGCCCAATATGGCGTGAAGTGCACACACACCTCTTTGCCCAATATGGCATGAAGCACACACATACCTCTTTGTGCGATATGGTGTGAAGCGCACACACACCTCTTTGCCCGATATGGTGTGAAGCACACACACACCTCTTTGCCCGATATGGTGTGAAGCACACACACACCGCTTTGCCTGATATGGAGTGAAGGACACATACACCTCTAAGGTGATATGGTAAGCACACACACACCTCTAAAGTGATATGGAAGCAAGCATACACCTCAAATCCGAGATGGTAAGCACACATACACCTCTAAAGTGATATGGGTAGAAAGAACACACCTCATACCCAATATGGTGGTAGCACCTTAAAACACATATGAAGGAAAGCACCTTAAATAGATACAATAATAATAATGAAATCTTGATCATACACGCTTTATGCTTATAGCCAAATAAGGGCTATAATGTTTTGAATATGCTTAAAGGAGATAAGAGGAATACTTGTATTATATAAAGGATGTGAATAAGTATGATAGCTTCCCCAAGGTAATGCCTAGTAAAGGTGATGTGGTATTCAATGATGAGATGCACATGATTGGCATAGTCCGAATTCCTGGAATAGATGCACATGATTGGCATAGTCCAAAGCCTGGAATAAAACTACAGGACTGGGACAACCCGATGCCTGGATGCAACACTAACAAGGTTGGCATAATCCAATACATGGAATAAAACTACAGGATTGGGATAACCTTATGCCTAGATGCAACACTAACATGATTGGCATAGTCGAATACCTAGAATAAAACTATAGGATTGGGATAACCCAATGTCTGGATGCAACACTCACAGGATTGGAATAGTCCAATACCTAGAATAAAACTACAGGATTGGGATAACCTGATGCCTCGATGCAACACTCACATGATTGGCATAGTCTAATACCTAGAATAAAACTACAAGATTGGGATAACCCGATGCTTGTATGCAACACTGACAAGATTGGCATAGTCCAATACCTGGAATAAAACTACATGATTGGGATAACCCGATGCCTGGATGCAACACTCATAGGATTGGCATAGTCCAATACCTGGAATAAAACCACAGGATTGGGATAACCCAATGTCTGGATGCAACACTCACATAATTGGCATAGTCCAATACCTAGAATAAAACTATAGGATTGGGATAACCCAATGCCTGGATGCAACACTGACATGATTGGCATAGTCCAATACCTAGAATAAAACTATAGGATTGGGATAACCTAATTCCTGGATGCAACACTCATAGGATTGGCATAGTCCAATACCTGGAATAAAACTATAAGATTGGGATGACCCGATGCCTGAATGCAACACTCACAGGATTGGCATAGTCCAATGCCTGGTTGTTAATCACAGGATTGGTAATAACCTAATGCATGGTTGTTATCACAAGGTTGGTAATAACCTAACACCTAGTTGTTATCACAGGATTGGTAATAACCCAATACCTAACTGTAATATCACAGGATTGACATAGTCCAACACCTGGAATAGTTGCACATGATTGGCTTAGTCCAATGCCTGGAATAACCTCACAGGATTGGCAAAGCCAATACCTGGATAGGTTATAATGATGTATATTCACATGACTGGTATAATTCAATATCTGGTTAGCAGATTGGCTGAGGCCAATAGATAGAAATGAGAATGATTCATGGATGTCATACCATGATAATGAGTATCACATGATAAGCTTGAGATGTTGATATAGTATGATGGGTAAATGATATACATGTTCTTCATATTCCTTATAAAGTGAATATATGATTTACTGCTCTATCATAGATAGTTGCAATGCTTTAAAAGATAAGAATGTTCTAAACTACTTATCCTCTACTTAGTTTAATACTATTTAACTGTGATAATAACATTTTTGGCGGAGAGTTATATCTCTCACTGGGACAATTGTCTCACCCTGTGGGATCCACATTTTTTAGGTGGGTGTGCACGAGGGGGGTGGAGACTGTACTGTAGAGGGAGAACATCAACATCAAGGATAACAGTGATAGCTCATGTTGAGTGTATTGTCTGTCGTGTCTTGTAGGTAGAAGTCATATGTGTCATCTCTATACTCTCAGATCCTTGGATTTGGTACGAGTTGGTTTTATGAACAATATAAGATTTTGTCTTGTATGTCTTGAGGTTTGATGTTGCTTTAAGTATATGTTTTGATAAAGCAACTATTCTATGCTATCCTTGAGAAGAGATGGTACAATGTATGTACAATATGAAAGATAAGAAAAGATTAGGGTTTGACGGCCGTGGATGACCACATCTACCCGTCAGGGGTCCCTTCTACCCACCAGGGTGTCTCTCTCTTGCAGGTTCAAGGGGAAGCTGGTCGTCTGGTCTGGTTCCCGTTAGAAGGCATGGATCTAGAGGAACGATATGCAAAGCTGACGCTGACCGAGGAAGAAGAAACTCCGATCGAAGTCCAAGAAGACGACGCGGATGAAGGAGCCGAGCACACAGAGTTGGCGCTGGTCGCGCGATTGCTCACGGAGAGAAGCTACAATTTCAGGGCAATGCAGCGAACACTCACGAACTCGTGGGGGCTGAAGGAGAGGGTTTTGTTCAAGAAGATTGAGGCCGATATATTCATAATCCAATTCTTTGACTGGAGGGACAAGAAGAAGGTCGTAGACGGATCTCTGTGGAATTTCGATGATAGACTCCTTCTGCTCAAGGAGATCGCACCGGAGGAACAGCCGGCTAGGGTTAACCTGAAGATGAGCCCATTTTGGGTAAGACTGTATGGTCTCCCGCTCGGCTACAAAAGCGAGAAGGCAATCGAGGAAGTTGCAGGGAGGATAGGCGAGGTCCTCTCGGTGGACCGAGACGAGCTCGGATGGGAGACGTCATCCCGTGTGCGAGTGCTGCTCGATGTAACCAGGACACTCGTGCGAACGCTGTGATTACGAACTAAGGGAGGCGGCGTATCATCAATAGCAGTGAAGTACGAACGACTATCTCTGGTCTGCTATGTCTGCGGGAGATTAGGGCATGGAGAAAAGGATTGCGGGGAGGTAGGGGAAGAGCAGAAGGAGGGAGGGCAATGGGGGCCTTGGCTGAAGGCGTCCCCAAGGAAACCACGACAGAGCGCGTACGACAAGGTTTATGGGTCGGGCGCGGTGAGGAAGTCCTTCACATTCAACCGACGACCTGTTGCGCAAATGTCAACGGTGGAGAAAGGTCTGAGGGTTGATTAGGGGCATGCGGGGGTAGGGGGAAAAAGGAGGGATGGGGACGGGATGGAGAAGAGGCGGGATGAACAGGAGGCAGATTGTCGCAGAGGGAGAGAAAAAGAAAGGTTGGCGGGAGGGAGCGGTGGTGTTGGAGATGAAGACGACAACGCTTCATCGGGGAGTAATGGGGGGTCGACGGTGAATGTCAGCGGCATGGGTGGGAATAGCGTGAGAAATTTGGATGAGCTTCTGCATGAAGGGGAGCGAGGGTCAGAAGGGAGAATCCGATTCTCCTTAGAGGAGATGTGATGCGATGATTTTGAGTCGCATTTAGAGACCAATTACATATGTGTTTTGTGCCTTAATTACTCATTTTCATGGATATTATTGCATAATTCACTTTATTTGGTCTTTGCCATCATTTTATATCAAATCCCCTTTGTTTTACTATTTTGAGCATTATTTATCATTTTATTATAAATTGTGTGGATTTACTTGGGCTTGTTGTGAAATTTCAGGAAAAACAAGTATCTGCTTTCGTCGATACCATCGATGGAAGTCGATACCATCGACCAAGTCACAGGTTGTCAGCCAAGAAGAGCAATACAGTGTCGATACCATCGACCCAAGTTGATGCCATCGACACAAGGAGAGCTACAGCGTCGCTAAACGACAACAACCGACGCTAAAGGAGTCGATACCATCGACACCCAAGTCGATGGTATCGAGATCACCACAGGCGCTCAGAATAAAAGAAAGGAAAGCTGCCGCTAATCCGCTGGGTCGATACCATCGACCCGCGTCGATGGTATCGACGCCGGCAGATATGCATTGGATCTGTTTTGATCTCGATTGGACGGCTGTTGTTATTTGACGACCTAATTAGGGACTTATACCTAATGACGGCCGCCCAGACGTGATCATCATCTCATTTTGGATTACACGAGTGCCGAGGAGGAGAGAGAGGAGAACGGAGGCCGAGAAGCTCATCCCGGGTGATTCAGACGCTGCCGAAGACGATTTCCACCACCGACAGGCGGGGAAGCTCGTTCTTTACGCTAAGGATCCACCGGTTCTTCTCCGTTCAGGGGTTTTCCCATTTATTTCTCGTTTTTCTTATGAATTCCCCAATTTCTACCATGTATTCGTGTGAGATGAACATGAGAGGCTAAAATCTTCAATCTTTAGGACCGGGAGTAGCCCGGGAATGCATTGTATGACATTTTTATATCAATAATTCATATTTTTCCCTCAAATCCGTGGTATAGATTCGTTTTCTCCATTTCTATTGTTATGCTTGATCACCATAATAATAATTTAAAACCCTTAATCACTTCGACAGAAGGATTAACGGTTGAAAAGAGACGAATTCTACATTAATCAATAAAACCCTTGACAAGGAGTTGTAAAATTCATGGTGGGAACTGAGAGACCATTTATAATGCACTTAGTTTAGGGGAATGATTACTACGACGGTGGAATCAACCTAAATCTAAGTAGTGAATTACACAACGACAGTGGGTAATTCTATTTTCAGGCCACTACCCGGATAGAGAGAGAAGTGTGAGGAATTATATAAAACCTAATACAATGTTGACCCGCGGTGAAACCGCCATCCTAAAGATATCCCTTTGAATTGATTAAATTAACTTTTAATCGATTGTTTTCTTTGTTTTATTTTTATTTTCTTTTTAATTTGAACACAAAACCCTACTTTGTTAATCGGTCTAGCTGATTGCGATTAGTTAGTAGAAGTCTCCAATAATTCACGTATCCCTGAGTTCGACTCGGGCCTCACAAGGCCTATATTACTCGACGTGTATACTTGCGTTTTAGCGCGTAGTAAAATACACGTCAAGTTTTTGGCGCCGTTGCCGGGGATACGGCGAATTATTGGCACTTTGAGTGCTAAGAGCGGCCATTCTAGGCCACATTTTTTTTTATTTATTTTTAGAACAATTTCAAAAAAAAAATTCCTTTATTTCTCTATAATTGTGTTGACTCGTTCAAAGCATTGTACTGAACCCCTATCTCCATTTTTCAGGTACTTTGCATGGTGCACACATGTAGTCGAGACTACGTGAATCGCACACCTGAGGTTCCATCTGCGGGACCAGAGGACGAGGACTACTACGAGGAGGAACACCACAGTGATATAAATTCTGAATCTGAGCAAGAACAAGAAGAAGTAATGGCTGAAGCACAGACAATATGGGAGAAGATCAAGGCGTCTTCTTCCTCGGCATCAAAGGGGCCTATAAAGAAACAAGGACTAAACATTCCAACCTACAAGATCGATCCAGCACTGATTAACCTGGTTAAATCAAACGCATTTCACGGATTAAAAAATGAAGATCCAGTGGCCCACATCAGCCAGTTCGTGGAAAATTGCGATATGGTGAAGATAGATCGATTTCCACAGGATGTGCTCTACCTCAAGTTATTCCCGAGTTCCTTGGCTGGAGTGGCAAGAGAGTGGATTCATAACCTCGACGACGAGTTTGTTGAATCATGGGATCACATGGTGGAGGTTTTCTTTGAGAGGTTCTTCCCTCCTGAGAAGACCAATGATATGATTCGGAAGATCCACAATTTCACCCAACAGGCGGCTGAAACTTATTCTGAGACTTGGGAGCGATTCCAAGTCATGTTGAGGAGATGTCCACACCATGGACTGGACAAGGAAACCCAAGTGAAAATCTTTTATTTTGCTCTCTCCGAGCACGATAGAAGTAATCTTGATTCAGCCGGATCCGGATTTTTTCTGAATAATACGGATACCAGATGTTGGGAGATACTGAAAAACATGGCTAGGAAACAGTCATGGGGCGACAGAGGTGCAGTGGAACATGTCAAGGTTGCTGGTGAATCCAGAATAGTGAGGGAGATGAATGCCAAGTTAGATCTTCTAGCCAAGAAGGTGCTAACTAAGGAGGATGCATCTGATGATGGGGAGGCCCAAGTTAAATTCATGCAACAGCAGGGATATAGGAACAATGATTATGCATGGAGGAAGGATAAGAAGTTTTCATGGAAGGATCCGAATAATTTTCTGCATGATCCAGATGCCAAACCACAGCAGAAAGTCGAGGACAAGAACACTGAATTACTAACTCAAATGGTCCAGCAAAACGAAGAGATGATGGCCATGTTTGGAAAACAATTGCAATCACAAGGTGATATTCTAACCAAGTTTGGGCAGACGTTGCAAAGCCATGGAGCACAAATGCGGGCATTGGAAACCACCGTGGCACATATTTTGAGTGAAGTGGTGGCCATTAAGCACGCCAATCAACAGAAACCAGCTGAGAGTGCGAACGTGGCCCAAGCACACCATCAGGTCAAGTACATGTCTGTGGTGAGCACTGAGGAGGAATCTCAGGTGTAAGAAGCTGCAGAAGAAAGGAAAATGACTTTCAATGTGAATGCAACACCAGCAATACCATATCCACGCACTTACTATAGATTGCCAGGCGGAAACCATTTCTTCAGAAAATCAGAGAGAGTTATGAATATTGTATCTCCATCTAGGCAAAAACAACAAGTGCAGGTTGTTTGTGCACATGCGGAGACAACCAAGGCGAGAGAGGAACCACAAGCTGCTACTATTGAGGATGTCTCGCCAAAGACCACGTCGGAGGGAGTGATTGAAGCAAGCTTAGGGGAGGTACCCCTGAAAAGCTCTTATGTGCCACCTCATAGGCGTGTTGAGGCAGCAGATGTTTCAAATGTGGTTAATCCTAAGTCAAAGAAAGAGCATCGTCACTTTAAAAATTCCTGGAGATATTTCCAAAACTCCACATCAATATTCCATTAGTGGAGATGATCGAGAAAGTACCCGCCTATGGGAGGTTCATCAAGGAAATCATCAATAAAAAGAGGCGGATAAAAGACGATGAAATTTATTGGATGAATGAGACGGTGAGCTCTATGATTCACGGGAGTTCACCAAAGAAGAGAAAGGACCCAGGAGGTTTTTACATTCCGTGTTCAATAGGTGGTCAACATTTCCCTAAAGCGCAATGTGATTCTGGCACTAGCATAAATCTCATGCCTTTGGCGACATTTCAAAAGCTGGGGTTAAAGGAGACAAAGAAGTTGGCCACAACAATTGAATTGGCAGATGGGTCTACCGTGAGACCCTATGGAGTATGTGAAGATGTTCTCGTCAAAGTGGATAGATTCATATTTCCTGTGGACTTTGTCGTCATGGATATGCCACCACTCCAAAGTTGTGAAGTTCTCCTAGGAAGACCGTTTCAAGCAACGGCAGACGTTGTGACTGCTTTAGGGAGAGGTACTTTGTCCTTGGGTATTGGAGGAGATCGAGTCGAATTCAAATTACCGAATTACCCTCTAAGCCCAGTTCCCAAGGTGAAAAGATGATGATTGTCACACCGTCTAGCCTAAGACGCTAAATAAGGGCGCTTGTAGGGAGGCAACCCAACCATCGGTACATTAGGATAGTTTAATTTTAGTCATAGATTGCTTTTATTTCGTTTAAATTTTAGTTTAAAAATGATACCTTGATCCGGTTGTTAAATGTGCAGGCACAGGCAGGGTCGATACCATCGACACATCCGTCGATGGTATCAACATGGGTTCAGGTTGACACCAGCAGAAATCGCACTGCGTCGATACTATCGACACCCCCGTCGATGGTATCGACATGGTGACAGACAGGTCGCAATAAAAGTGTCGATGGTATCGACACCCCAGTCGATACCATCGAGATCTCTGGAGATATTCAGACGGATTTTGCTCAGTCAAATCGATACCATCGACGGCCTCGTCGATGGTATCGACATCATCACAGGTTGAATGCAACACAACGGCGGTGTCGCAATAAAAGCAAGTCGATACCATCGACATCTGTCGATGGTATCGACGGACATGTCACCGATCTGCATACAGACATCGACGACGATCGCAACAGCCACGTCAGTGATCCGGGTGCTGCGTCGATACCATCGACTTCCGTCGATGGTATCGACACGTCAGCAATCCGGGTTTCTCGATCCAGCAAACGTCAGCCGTCGATACTCGCGAAGGAGGCGGATACCCGCGAGATGGGTCGATACTCGCGAGGGAGGCGGATACCCGCGAGATGCACCTTGAAACATCAAGAGTGCAACTGGGGGGCGTTCTGGCTACAACGCGTCCTGGCGGTGAAAAGGAGTACAAGGAGGGCTCCAATTCATTTTGGTGGTCTTGTCACCAAGTTGGCGCTTTACTTGGGGCTGAACCTTCAGTCCATGACTCCGATTTCTACGAGGAGCAAGGTGAACGTGCAACACTTGCACCGTTCAAACCTTATTCTTTTCCGGGACGGGTTGGCGTACACTCATTGCCACGTCAACCAAGCTTATCAGGAGAGCTCCCTACCGGACGACGTCTTCAACATAGAGGGCAAGCAGCACTTTCGGTGGCCAATCATAGCCATCGAGTCCTCCGAGGAAGACGATGGTGGTGACGAGCAAGAAGGCAAGGCTGCCGAGGAAGAGGAGGCTTACACACCTCTTTGAGCACGTGTGGCACCACGGAAGCGTCCTAGGATGCATCCGGGTGCATCTTCATCATCTCAGCCCCCGCCGCCATCTCCACAGTACGAGCAGCCAGCTGCGGATCCCTATTCCATGCAGGGGATGTACACCATGCTGCAGGACATCCAGCAGACTCAGCTGCAGCACATGGGTATGTATACCGGCATTCATGAGACTACGAGCCGGGTACTTGACAACCAACGGGCTATGTTCGAGAACGAGCGGCTCATCCTCGCCAACCAAGAGCAAATGCACACCCGGTTGCAGCGGATAGAGACGCAATAGGAGCCCTTCTTTGACCATTACCGGAGTCAAGACTACTTTGGAGGCTATCCACAGCCTCCGCCGAGGACCCAATATGATCCAAGCTTCCAGGGGGAGTACCCGTCTTGGGATCCTACGGCACCGCAATACCCACCACCGCCTCCGCAAGATTGATCCGGGTATCACTGTTCCACCCTTAAGTTAGTTTTTGACTATGAGGCCATAGTCGAATTCAAGCTTAGGGGGGTGGCTGGAACAGCTCTATCTTTTATCTTTTCTTTAGTTGTTTTTAGTTTCTGCTTTGTTATTTGTTCTTGCAATTTTAGTGTTTGTTTAGGATCCACATCTATCTAGTGTAATTGTGGATGTCGTAAAATTGTCATCTCGATTTTTCATGGGAAATTTAAGGGAATTTCAAAATTTTTGTGTCTTTTGGATAGCTTAACTTGGTTGTCCTAGGGAAACTTGTCCTATGAAAATGATTGATTATGTCAACTTTGAAGCAATATGTCACACCCACACCCCCATTGACTCATGAAAAGTGGATAGTAACGGTTGTTTGAGCCTAACCTAATCAAATGGTAATGAGACCTTAATTGGATATACGAGAAAGAACCCTTTGAACTACTACACATGTCAGTAAGGAGGGACACATGATATTTTTCTAAGGTTCAATAACTTAATCTTGTGATCATTCCACTTCATATTTTTCCATAATCCACCAAAGAATTGGAAGTAAAGTACAGTTTTAATTCCTTCTTGCGTGCATAGCATGTAGATAGGATTTGCATTGTTATTTTCATATTTTTGCATAAAATGAAAAAGAATTATAGTGATTCATGCACATTACCTTTAGGTGCATGTCATGTAGTTGCACTCATAACTTTCATGATTTTCATGCATAAGTACACCATGTACCTCAGTTTGTCTTGAAAAGTGATCTAAATTGTCCCATACCCTCGAAATAGTACAAAGATTTCCAATCATGAAGAAAACAGCCCAATACATGTATCTCTAAGCAATTATGGATATGTGGGCTGAAAGAAAAAAAAAGAAAAAATTCTAAAAATCTAAAAAATTGAGAATAGAAAAAAAAGAGAAGTTGGGAGGAAATGGAATAAGAGAGAGAAAGGAACATGATATCACTTACATAACAAGGAAACTGTGTACATGATGTGGCTTAATTAGATTTCTATCTCTTTTTGAAGTGGAAGGTTAGTGCATGCATCATTCCACCCAATTTTAAGCATTAGGGCATTTTCAATGTGCATTTGCATCATTTAGGGCATTTTGTTGTATGCATTTTGAAACTGTGTAATACTTCCAAATTCTTCCATGAACCACCCATTCCATCCACCCGTTGCTCAGATTGGTAGGCCACTGTGATTTTCTCCTCACTCATGTTTAAAAGGAGAACTGCTTCCATGTAGATGGTAGTTAGGGCGAGCAACATAGTGTAGGTGATCACAAGATGCACTAATGCTGAATCGGCAAATTTTATTATGTTAACTGCCTTATGTGATAGTGTTCATCGGTTTGAAGGATAATTTCTTTTATTGATGATTATTGTCGCCTGTAGGGTAATTACTGTTCTGTGATTAGGAAAGGCCGGTTTGAGAATGTCCAGTGGGAGTCATGTGGGATGTGGGGTGATGTGTTGATTGTTAGTTGACATCTGCAATTCTATTCTTAGGATTAGTTGCTCGAAGGCGAGCAATGTTTAAGCTTAGGGGAGTTTGATGCGATGATTTTGAGTCGCATTTAGAGACCTATTTCATATGTGTTTTGTGCCTTAATTACTCATTTTCATGGATATTATTGCATAATTCACTTTATTTGGTCTTTGCCATCATTTTATATCAAATCCCCTTTGTTTTACTATTTTGAGCATTATTTATCATTTTATTATAAATTGTGTGGATTTACTTGGGCTTGTTGTGAAATTTCAGGAAAAACAAGTATCTGCTTCCGTCGATACCATCGACGGAAGTCGATACCATCGACCAAGTCACAGGTCGTCAGCCGAGAAGAGCAATACAGTGTCGATACCATCGACCCACGTCGATGCCATCGACACAAGGAGAGCTACAGCGTCGCTAAACGACAACAACCGACGCTAAAGGAGTCGATACCATCGACACCCAAGTCGATGGTATCGAGATCACCACAGGCGCTCAGAATAAAAGAAAGGAAAGCTGCCGCTAATCCGCTGGGTCGATACCATCGACCCGCGTCGATGGTATCGACACCGGCAGATATGCGTTGGATCTGTTTTGATCTCGATCAGACGGTTGTTGTTATTTGACGACCTAATTAGGGACTTATACCTAATGACGGCCGCCCAGACATGATCATCATCTCATTTTGGATTACACGAGTGCCGAGGAGGAGAGAGAGGAGAACGGAGGCCGAGAAGCTCATCCCGGGTGATTCAGACGCTGCCGAAGACGATTTCCACCACCGACAGGCGGGGAAGCTCGTTCTTTACGCTAAGGATCCACCGGTTCTTCTCCGTTCAGGGGTTTTCCCATTTATTTCCCGTTTTTCTTATGAATTCCCCAATTTCTACCATGTATTCGTGTGAGATGAACATGAGAGGCTAAAATCTTCAATCTTTAGGACCGGGAGTAGCCCGGGAATGCATTGTATGACATTTTTATATCAATAATTCATATTTTTCTCTCAAATCCGTGGTATAGATTCGTTTTCTCCATTTCTATTGTTATGCTTGATCACCATAATAATAATTTAACACCCTTAATCACTTCGACAGAAGGATTAACGGTTGAAAAGAGACGAATTCTACATTAATCAATAAAACCCTTGACAAGGAGTTGTAAAATTCATGGTGGGAACTGAGAGATCGTTTATAATGCACTTAGTTTAGGGGAATGATTACTACGACGGTGGAATCAACCTAAATCTAAGTAGTGAATTACACCACGACAGTGGGTAATTCTGTTTTCAGGCCACTACCCGGATAGAGAGAGAAGTGTGAGGAATTATATAAAACCTAATACAATGTTGACCCGCGGTGAAACCGCCATCCTAAAGATATCCCTTTGAATTGATTAAATTAACTTTTAATCGATTGTTTTCTTTGTTTGATTTTTATTTTCTTTTTAATTTGAACACAAAACCCTACTTTGTTAATCGGTCTAGGTTATTGCGATTAGTTAGTAGAAGTCTCCAATAATTCACGTATCCCTGAGTTCGACTTGGGCCTCACAAGGCCTATATTACTCGACGCGTATACTTGCGTTTTAGCGCGTAGTAAAATACACGTCAAGATGTTTGTGCTTAGGGAGATGGCTACTATACCGGAGGAAGCACCTACACCGGAGGTAGAAGGGACAGAGACAACACAGCTGGGTGATGACAGTCAAGCTTTGAAGGGCAAGGGCGGGAAGGATGACAAGCAACCACAGGGTCCAGGCAGGGTGAGCCAATTATCACGAGAGCACAGGGCAGAATCAATGAAGTAAGGTGGGATAGAGGACAACGTGGCAAGAAGGAAGTCAGAGGTAAAAAGAAACATACTCCATGGGTGTATAAAATGAGCAAAGGTGCTCGATTGGGCATTCCAGATAGCGACGTCGCATGGGATTCAATGGTGGGAAAGAGAGCAAGGGACAATGACAGTGTTGATATGGAGCTAGATGAACAAGTACAACAAATTGACACGGGGAAAAGAGCAAGACAGCAGGTGGAAAGGGGTCTAGTTGATGACAGGGTCGTAGAAACCCAAGTAGCGGTGTTTGGTGTTGACCAACACCGCGAAGGACAATGAAAATCATCATCTGGAATTGTCGGGGGATGGGCGACCCCGACAAGGCGACGGCACTGCATGCATGGTGCTGGAGAGAGAGCCCAAACATAGTTTTCATCATGGAAACTATGGTAGTAGACACAAAATTAGAAGAGGTGAAGAGATCTTGCGGTTTCAGTGACGGCATATGTATTTCCAGCAGGGGAAGATCGGGAGGCTTGGGCTGTTGGTGGAAGGATGCCACGGTGGAAATAAAAGGCTACTCGCAAAGACATGTGGAATGTTTGGTGGATGAAGGCAGGCATGGGAAATGGAAGGCTATCGGCATCTACGGGTGGGCGGATCAACCTAACAAATTCAAGACTTGGGAGTTGATGCGCAAAATTAAAAGGGAGTGAGATTTTCCAGTTATCTTCTTCGGCGACTTTAATGAAATAGTTTCTAATTCAGAAAAATTGGGAGGACCACCAAAGGAGGAAAGAGTCATGCAGGGATTCAGGGAGGCCATTGACGACTGTTCTCTAGTTGATCTGGGCTACACTGGCAGTATATATACATGGAGGAGGGGGCTGACCGTGGAGACGTTGATTCAGGAAAGACTAGATAGAGCTTTGGCGGATCTAGAGTGGAGGGGAAAATATACATACTGCAAAGTGATCCACCTACCTATACATGAATCAGACCATGCTCCGATCATCATCACGGCGGATAGAAGACAGGTAGACAGGAAGAAGAGGAAACATGAGTTCTTTGCTTTTGAACCGGCATGGACAGCGGAGGAGGAATGTCAAGAGAACATCGCTAACTCATGGACACATAGCAGGATGGAAGGATTGGTGGGAAAAATTCACAGATGTGGGGCAAACTTGAAGGAGTGGGCTGAAAAGAAATTCAAGTTCAGGAAGAAAAAAATTAGGGAGATTGAAAATGAACTTCTGGAAGTGCAAAATCAACCGCCGGATGCAAGGATGCTGCAAAGAGCGAAGGATCTATCGGGAGAGCTCCAATACTGGTTGAGACACGAGGAGGCATACTGGCATGCTAGAGTGAGGGCCAATGAGATGCGGGAAGGTGACAGGAATACCGCATATTTTCACAACAAGGCGTCCAATAGAAGAAGGAGAAACTTTATAGAGGGGCTAAAAGATAACATGGGAATATGGAAGACGGAGGAGGAGGAGATGCAGACGGTGATCACCGATTTCTTTGAAGAGCTGTTCAAAACTTCGAACCCCACGGACTTTGAGGCAGCAACCATGGGTATGGACAGAAAGGTGGATAGCGAGCTTGCTAGAAAGCTGGAGGAAGACATCACTGATGAGGAAATCTTGCACGCCCTCAAGCAAATGCATCCAAATAAGGCTCCGGGACCGGATGGTATGAAAGCCCTCTTCTTTCAAAAATACTGGCATATTGTTGGAAAGGACGTGGCTAGTTACATAAAGGGGTGGTGGCGTGGACAAAGGAGTATGGGGGAGATAAATAATACTCTAGTAGTCCTAATTCCAAAGGTGGAAAAGCCGAAGGAGATGGGTGAATTCAGACCTATTAGTCTGTGTAATGTCGTCTATAAGATTGCCTCAAAAGTGATCACAAATCGCATGAAGCCGCATATGGACAACATCATTTCCGAAAATCAAAGTGCCTTTATCCTGGGGAGATTGATTACAGATAATGCTCTGATTGCTTATGAAATTTTTCACTCCATGAAGAAGAAAAGAAAGACTGGAAGGGGTAATATTGCGCTTAAGCTTGACATGTCCAAAGCTTATGATAGAGTTGAATGGGATTTCTTAATGCATGTCATGGGATGCTTGGGTTTTGGTGACAAACTGAGGGACCGGATCTATGATTGCATATCAACGGTAAATCATGCCTTCGCGTTTAATGGGAACCGGATGGGACAGATCAAGCCAACCCGAGGCCTTAGACAGGGAGACCCCCTCTCACCCTACCTTTTTATTCTATGTGCGGATGCTTTTTCCACCTTACTTCGCAGAGCTGCTAACAATAATCTCATCCATGGAATTAAAGTTAGTAGATCTGCACCGAGTATCTCACATCTTTTTTTCGCAGATGACAGTATTCTTTTTGCAAGGGCAACCACCACGGAATGCTTGAAAGTAGCTGAAATTATCAGCCAGTATGAACAGGAATCCAGGAAAAAACTTAACTATTCAAAGACGGAGGTTGTTTTCAGTAAAGGAACATGTCTAGCTAAGAGAGACGAGATCAAAGAGGTGTTGTAGGTCAAAGAGGTGGACAAGCATGCCCGATACCTGGGCTTGCCCACGGCTATAGGACGGTCCAAAAAATAGATTTTCATCTATATAAAAGAGAGGGTGTGGCGGAAGTTACAAGGATGGGCGGAGAAGCTGTTGTCCAAACCGGGCAAAGAAGTTCTTATAAAGGCGGTGGCACAAGCTATCCCGATGTACGTCATGAGTATATTCCAGTTACCGGTAGGGATGGTGGATGAAATGCATAGTATGGTGGAAAGATGGTGGTAGGGGGCAAAGGGGAATGAGAGGAAGATTGCCTGGATGAGTTGGGATAGGATGTGCAAACCAAAGAAGCAAGGTGGGATGGGGTTTAGGGACTTGCATGTCTTCAACCAAGCGTTGTTAGCCAAGCAAGTATGGAGAGTACACTCTATGCCCAACACGTTGATGTCCAAAGTTCTCAAAGCAAGATATTTTCCTTCTACTGATATTTGGGAGGCGAGGAGAGGTCACAACTCGAGCTACACTTGGCGAAGCATATGGGCGGCAAAGGCGTTGGCAATGGAAGGGGTGGAATGGAGGATTGGGAGTGGTGCAAATATACATATCTGGGAGGACAGGTGGGTGCCAAGGAGGGGAGACACGTTGGGTGCCTTTAGACCAGTGGTGGGGGAGCAGCCCGTCTATGTGAGAGAGCTCATTCATGACGAGAGGATGGAGTGGAACAGTGACATAATCCACACCATATTTCCGGACAGCATAGCAAGGGATATTATGGCTATACCTCTCAGGATGGAGCAAGCTTCAGATATCAGATACTGGTGGCCAACAAAGAACGGCGATTTTTCGGTCAGATCGGCTTACTTGCTTGGAGCTATGGGGAGACAGAATACAGCAGCACACATTTCCGAGCCGGGGGATTGTACGTGGAGATTGATATGGAGGAGCGGGTTGGCTCCAAAGGCGGCACACTTTATGTGGCGTGCAGCAACAGGAGGATTGGCAACTATGGGCAGACTATATGACAGACACTGCAATACAGATGGCAAGTGTTTGTTGTGCTACTCGGAAAGGGAGTCAATCTCACATATGCTTTTCAGATGCCCAAGCACCGTCGAGCTTTGGGAACAAGAGTCGTCTTCTACAAGGGACACTGTGGACAGGGTAAAAGACCTCACGGTCATGGAGGCCATCACCACCATCATGAGCACAGCGGACAAGAGTAAAAGAGAGGAGTTGGTTGCCACAGCTTGGGCGGCATGGACCTTGCGGAACGCTCGTGTCTATAAGAAGCAAAACCAAAATGGTGCAGCTATCAAGATCAGCCTGTTGGCGCTACTTCGTGACTATAGTAACATGCAGGAGGCGCCGAGCAGCCAAGGCGCAAGGCACGTCACTCCAGCCCAGCAGGGAAGATGGTTAGCCCCAACGACAGGCAAAACCAAGCTGAACGTCGACACATTGGTAGGTGAGGACGGCACTACGATGGCTGGTTGGGTGCTCAGGGACAGCAGCGGTAACATACTGGGTATTGGCAGCAAACGTTGGCTTGGATGGAAAGATTCGGACATTGCGGAGGCTTTAAGTTTACGAGAAGCCTGCCTATGGGTGAAGAAGCATGCATGGCGCGACGTGGAGGCTGAGACTGACTCGCAGGTGGTGGCCTTTGCCTATCACAAAGATGGTACGAGGAAAGACTATTTGGGAGGCATTCTGGAGGACATTAGGCGGCTCATAGGCAGCCTTAATTCTTTCTCTTTATCATTTAGAAGTCGTAGTAGTAATGGTTTAGCTAATGCTATAGCTAATGATACCCGCCGTGGGTTAGTCGCGTCTGTTGATTTAGTTTCTTCGTTTCCTTGTTTGTACTTGAACCTTTCTAGGGCCGATCGGCCACCTTAATAAAGTTATGCACGACACCTTCAAAAAAAAATGTATGTACAATATGATCAATGATGAATATCAGGTTTTGGTTCTTACTTTAAGTGTTTTCCTGGAAATGGATCTCTTTGCAAAATAGTTTTAATTTTTAGTGATTTTTGTTAATCCACTGCTTATGATTATTCTGCATATTTAGTAATGATTTGGCTTTTGGTTTGGTGGCGGTCATTACAATTTTGGTATCATAGCTTAAGGTTCGTTGAGTCTATAGAGACATAGGACTAAGGTATTGAGTCTTTTATATTGTCTTCCTATAAGAACCCTGACCCTCATTTTGGGCTTACCCTATTTTCTTTGGCTAAACATGATGTTTAGATGCTTGCTAATCACCATAATTTGTGATTAGGGTTTGCTTGTGCTTTGTTGAGAGGTTGAGGTGCAACTTGTTAATTACCCAAGTTCTAGGGTTGATGTGCAAGTTTGTCATCTTGAGAGATGTTTTTCTCTCTCCTTGCTGTGGCAACACATCCCATTATCATATAGATAACGAGGTGTTGTGCAAAAACGTGCATAAATCACCATAACCACAAACTATCGAAAATACGGGTTAATTAAAACCGATTGTGGAAAACTGATAAACTGTGAAACTATTACTTTCCAGTCCTAATCCCGCACATAAACATGACATATATATATATACACATACATGAGATCTGATACGTGTCCACAGCTCAGGAACAGCTGTACATCTACCACATGAGATCACCACCTGTTCATACACATAAAGGCCCACATCCGGCCAATAGCAGGATATACAGACATCATCGATCGTTCATCGTGAAACATCGTCAAAAAACTGCCAAGGACCTGAGAGTACAGGGATGACTCTAGACTCTAGTACAAAACACCCAAAATAGCAGCATGTCCATCGCTTGCCTTCTACTGCTCCTCAAGCTTCTCGTCCGCAACACCACAACCACGACCACATCTACCTCGACCACCAAAAAAGGGTGTAAACCAGTGGGGTGAGACAATTGAACAATTGTCCCAGCGGGAAACATAGCTCCCCACCACAACTACAAAACCTCATCAAGATAAACTATAACCGCAGATAACTATCGACAGGTATATCAAGAGCAGTTATATATAAAGCAAGACTATTCTTACCAGCAAGCATACCAGTTGTACTAAAGCATATAACCAGATGTCTTTCAATGGAACATGATTGACAAGATAAGATATATCACTATGTATCATGATTATCAGAACAAGATATAATGCCATATAACCTGATTATCAAGATAAGACAGATTACCACATAACCTGCAAGGTATAACAGAGATATTACACAAACAAGGCCTCAACCAATGTTTCGTGTTTGATATGATCAGTAAATACTAAACGGCTGTATTACATTTTATTATTATGCCCTGAGGATTTGAACCGTACCGTTCAAGTCCAACCTTCGGTTACGAAACCCAAGCCGGTGCCATACAAGGTCAATGGAAGAGCCGGACTCCACGACCTCCCACCTCGTGGTCAGTACACGAGTACAACACAAGCAGGACCGCAGTCACATGCTGAAGTGGTCTAAGCCACAGGGTCAGCTCCATAGGCTACCCCCTCTCTAGCCCGCCTTGGTACAGGTATCAACGCTAGTAAAACTGAGCCACGGGCCTGTTCACCGTGCTCTGAGCCATGAACGCATTCATGCTCCATACATCACATATCCTGAGCCATGGGCCTGTTCACCATGCTCTACATACATATCTGAGTCTGCAACCGAAGTTACACTCTTACCTCCTCATTTTCAGGCTAGGAGTAACCTACACATATTCAACAATATGCGCTTCCAGTTTAACCCGTAGGAGAACCTGTTTCACCATCACCAAGTCCTGACGATGATGGATCTATGGCCAGGGCAAACTACATGATGTAATTCCACTATAATAATTAGTATCTTTTAGATGGATTGCAGGATTCAACCAAGTTGTATAACATGCAAGATATAATGGAAAGTAAAGAACATTATGTTAATATGGAACCCACATCCACCTGATCCATCACAAGGATCCAACATCACATGTTACCACTTGGCCTCTTGCCAACCATCCAGATCCATATCAAGGTTCATCACATACCATGGGATATCAATCCCTCTTCATGCACTGTCACTGCCTCTTAAGGCTCACATCATCATCATGGGACAAACACATCACATACATAATCTTATAGAGAAATTATCAAAGTAATGTTACTCATCACATATGTCACATAGCCCTTTATGGCTAAGTCATCACCTGCATGGTTAGGGTACACAATAATCATAGATTCAACAAAATGAATATGCTACTATCATGAAATGCAATTCACGATACTTTACTTATCATTCTTACACTAATTGATGATCAAGCGTATTATTAACAAGTCACATCTATACTTATCCTTATTTCAGAATTACATGAATAGTCAAGATATTCATATCAAGTACGCAGTCATGTTGAATACAGAGGGCCCGTATTATTGTTACTATTAACATTATTATTGCTTTCACTACTCGCATGGCATCACCATCATTTACATTATTAACATCTTTGCTATCCAATCTTTATCATTGTTATCATTACTAATCAAGGCAACACTATCGTTATTTGTTTATGCATAAGCATCCAATTCCATCACATATGAGACTGTCACCAAAGGACCTCATACCCTCACTAAAACCTCACAACCCTCACTAAAACCTATCAAGGCCTATCGCCCAACATGGCTATCGGCCACCACACCATGCATGGCCTACTGGTCAACATGGATATCGGCCAACCCTCAAGATGCATCGCCCAACAACATCCATCGGCCAACAAAACCCTAGCTCACCCTATCGCCCAACACATGGGTAAGGGTATCGGCAACCTCATGGACTCATCATGTCATCCAACTCAAGGTACCATATCGTCCACCAAGGAGAGCACCATATCGTCCAACTCAAAGACAAAGGTGCCATGTTGTCCATCTCAAAAGAATATCATCCAACACACCCACATCAAAGGGGTATCGCCCAACACACCCACATCAAAGGGGTATCGCCCAACACACCCACATCAAAGGGGTATCGCCCAACCCTAGGTCACCATCAATCTCCAACTCAAAACAACACAACGCTTGACCACTAGG
The DNA here is from genome assembly GCA_963693085.1 of Alisma plantago-aquatica. Lineage (NCBI taxonomy): Eukaryota > Viridiplantae > Streptophyta > Magnoliopsida > Alismatales > Alismataceae > Alisma > Alisma plantago-aquatica. The sequence goes on along the minus strand of OY856411.1, from coordinate 65,351,421 downwards.
TACACTAGAAACCCTAAACCCTAAGGGGATATCGGCTACCAAAGAAACACAAGCAAGATACAAGTCTAAGCTAACTACTAACATGTAACAAGGTTATAGCTAGAGGTAAAGGAGTTAGGGTTAGAAGTTATGCAACCCGCCTTAGCTCCAAGCTCCAAGGAAGAAGGAACACTCCAAGGTCCAAAGCTATCGTCCACCAAAGCTTCTCCAGGAAGGTGTATCGGCCACCACTTCAACTCCAAGGGAGTGTATCAGCCAACACAAGCTAGATGGAGAGGGATATCATGCACACAAGGTGGAGGAGAGACCAAAAGATCAAAGGAGACAAGGGCAAGGAGAAGAGCTACCTATATAGGAAGAAGGGGAGGAGAAACCAAGGCACAACCATGCTATGTGTCATCCACCCAAGGGACACTTGTCCTAGGGTTCAAGCCAACACTCTAGCAAGGCATGGGACACTTGTCCAAGATAGGCACCAAGTGTCCACCAACCAAGGCCAAGCCACATGGGCGACACAAGCAACAACTCCTGCTGGGTGACACAACCAAGCTATTAGGCGACACACCACTGTGTTGGAGGACACAAAGCTTCCTTAGACAACACACACTCACCCTAGGTCGACACAAAGCTCAAACAAGCCCAAACAAGGCATCTCAAGGCCCAAACAAGCTCAACTCAGGCCGAAAGGACTCAAACAACAAGCGTAAGCCTTCCTCTCAACCGTAGAGGAAGCAAAGGGGGAAAACATCTCAAAAGATGGCAAACTTGCACACAAAACCCTAATCTTGGGTTATTTGCAAGTAGCCCCTCGAACTCTCAACAAGGCACTACAAAAACCCTAATCACCACTTAAAGGTGATTAGCAAGCACCAAAGCACCAAGATCAAGCAAAACAAACAGGGTAAACCCTAAACACAAGTCAAGGTCCTTACAAGCCATAAACCTCTACAAAGGGATTTCGCCCCCGAAATCCGAAGAGAAAAGCGAGGGATACTTCCTTCTCATCTCTTCCTCAAGCTCCCATGTGGCTTCCTCAACGCCACGGTGATGCCAAAGGACCTTTACAAGAACCAGGTCCTTCCTCTTCAGCTTCTTAACTCTTCTGTCAAGGATCATCATAGGACCTTCTTCATAAGTCACATCTTTGTCAAGCTCAACCTCAACTGGCTGTATCACTGTCCCTGTATCCGGATGACTTTTCTTCAGCATACTGACATGGAACACTGGATGTAACCTGTGCAACTCTGAAGGCAACTCTAACTTGTAAGCTACCTTGCCAACACGTTCTATGACTGAGTAAGGCCCCATATATCTGGGAGCTAACTTACCTTTCCGACCAAATCTTAGTACACCCTTCCACGGTGAGACTTTAAGGTAAACTTTGTCTCCCACCTGAAACTCCAAAGGTCGTTGGCGATTGTCTGCATAAGACTTCTGTCTGTCTTGTGCTGCTTTCAACTGTTGTTGTATCACCTTGATCTTTTCTGTCGTCTGCTGTACTAATTCAGGACCCAAAAGCTGATATTCACCGGACTCGTACCAACACAAAGGAGATCTGCACTTCCTTCCATACAAGGCCTTATAGGGAGCCATATCGATACTCCGTTGATAGCTGTTGTTGTAGGAAAATTCTATCAAACTGAGATGTATATCCCAACTGCCTAGGAACTGCAAAACACAAGAACGAAGAAGATCCTCCAAAGTCTGAATAGTCCTCTCAGACTGTCCATCTGTCTGCGGGTGGAAAGCGGTACTGAACTTCAACTGCGTATCCAACGCTCTGTGCAACTGCTCCCAGAAACGACTCGTGAAATGAGGACCTCTGTCAGAAACTATCATCGCTGGCACACCGTGCAAACGAACTATCTCATCCACATATACTCGAGCGAGCTTTTCAGCTGTATACATTGTCTTTACAGGTATGAACACTACTACAAAAACCGCCTTTGGCGTCGGTTGTTTAACCCCTTTTGGCGTCGGTGTTTGGCCGACGCCTATGTGGGCGCCGCTAAAGGTAGAACACTTCAGCATCGGTTTTTCACCCGACGCCTATTTAAACTAAAAGCGTCGGGTGTTTATAAACAATCGACGCCAAAAGCGTTCGCGCCACAGAAAACGGCGACATCTAGGAAAGACCTTTGGCATCGGTTGTATACTAAAAGACCGATGCCTACATGTATTAGAGACCAAGTACTGCTTTGGTCACATCAGGCGTCGTTCCTTTACAAAAACCCGATGCTGTAGGTCTGTGCGGACGGTTATTTGTAAATAATCGATGCCTATATCTATTTTTTTTTCATATCAGTTTGCAGGCCTGCTGTGGCTGGTCAGCAGGATGAGAACCTGTAGTTCAGTTTTCTGAACTGCAGGTTTACGACATCCATTGATATCAGCCTACAAACAGGCCACAAACCTGCAAAATTAACAAAAAAGGATTCACACAAGTAGATACATTCAGACATCAATTCAATTCTCACGTTCACACATATAGAATCATTCAAATACATGTTTTAACATTCAGAAACATTCATTTACAAAGTATCATTCAACATCACTATCAACATCCCAATTATATCTTACAATTGCCACTGTTTGTATGGCTATTGCCCATTCTTCTCTTACTTCATTTAATGCTTCCCTCGTATATGGAGCATGTACATTTTTTAAGCGTTTTCCTATAGTGTGGTCAGTTTTAAACACCTGCAAAGAGAATGATGTATATATATAAGTAATAATATAAAAATAAGATTGATATATTTCATACTAACTAATGAGACTATATATAATACCTCATGTATGGTATCGATGTCCAATGCGACATGTTTGATAATCATCTGCATAAATCGCATCACATAGTATGCGCATGCCCATCCATTGTCTTGTGTAGCGCACTATAAATTGAAACATACAAAATAATACAACTAAGCACAATTCACATCAATAATATATACATTGGAGTCGGGGAGTCGGGAACTTACTTTTACGTTCTCCCAAGACAATGGCTGGTTCTTTTTCCTTGGGACCTTTCCTCCAGCCTTTTTGAATGCATCTAAACCCCTACATGTTAATATAACACAGTAAATTGCATAAGTAAATAGTAATGTAATAAAAGATGTTAACGGATATAAAAATGAAATAGTTCTCACCAGAATAATGGCATTCTCATTACGTGTCCAATTTTAGTGTTTAATGTACTTCCTGCGGGATCTAGATAATAAACAGTGAACGTCCCGGGGACAATAACTAGTAACTCCCAATGTTTACTGCTATAGGTAAAAAGTTAACAATTAATAACTCAAAATACAAAATAAAAATGGAATTTTCTTAAGTCCAAATTATAAATAAAGTAAACTTACTTGACATTGAATGGAGCTATTATTACGGTCTTCATTCGCTGACCAAAAATTGTAAAAGCATCTATACAGTATTGTTGAACACTATCAGGGTCTTTAGCTACCATACTAATCAATGATGGAATCAAAAATCCCACATGATCATATGCAAATTGTTTGCAATGATCTTCGACTAAGTAGCTGCAAAACATATATGTGTATGCATTAATATATAAGAAACCAGATCACCGGATCTTACACAAGGTATATGGATGTATAAACAAGATCTCACCTTATCCATGTCTCTATCATTGATGTATTCAGCCAATCATACTTAAACAGCTCAATAATATCTTGTATAAATAAAGAGTTGTCGTATGATTGACCTGCATAATCTGCATCTAAAGAAACAATTATAGGGTAATGTATATTATGTGCCCGTAGCCAACATGCCATTCCCCTACAAGCAGGACCTAACGGGTATGTTAGGTCAGTTGGAACCCAAGTTGATAATGCGGGAAGTGGAGGTGGAGGCCTAGGTGCTCCTGGTGTCTTCTTTTTAACCTGTATATATAATTTCAGATCAGTTGACATCATTATATACACATTAACAGTCTAAATCAATGTAAATTTATCTTACAATTTCAGTCGTGTAGAGGACATCTGCTTTGGGCCACAATATGACCCCGCCTTCTGCCTCACCAAGTTTATCAATATCTGGGTGGGCATATGGCAACGCAACTTCCCTCCAATCGGGTAATACATGTATCGGGCTCACACGAATGTAGCCCTGCGGCATTGGAGTCCCATGAAACGTTGCCCCAGGAAGGGACTGGTAAGCCTGCGCCTCTGCAACAACATAGTCTTGCATTCTTAAGCGGCATGGCTTCAATGCCTACAAATTTACGTAAAGAATGTTATACATATATACATATCATCTTGAAAACATATCATCTTGAAAAGACTAGCTACAATGTCATAAACAATACTTACAGCAGACGTGTTAGGCGATGGGTCTCCAGGATTACTCGCAGTCTGTGCACCAGGAGAAGAGTGGGTCGCCATAGGCTGATTGGAAGCCTGAGATGCCTGCCACCGCAGCAATTCTTCCTTGACCTTCTCAGCAACTACATCGTTGACCTTCTTAGCAACTATATCCTCGACTCTCTTATTCACCTATACATGGATAAAACAAACATTAGCTTCTTATTAATGAATTTCCTTTTGCAGTAACATTTTAAAAAAAGAATAGGATACCTCTTCTTGAGAAAGTCCCGCTCTGGGTTTGCGCTGGGATGGCCCAAAGAATGCTTTGATGCCCACACCAGTGCCGGCACCTCTAACACGTCCAGGATGCTCTGGGTTACCCAGAGCAACTGTCAATTCATCCCTTGTGCCCTGAGGAATGAACGTGCCTTGTTTCCTCTGCTCGTGCAGCTCCCGCTAATCACCATAAACAGAAATTGGTAAGTTAACACCACAAATAATCAATATTCAAACGATTGCTCTAAGAGTTGTATTTTACCATTTTTGCAGCCGCCTCAGCAGTTACGGGCTTCTTTATTTCACCCTTCTTGTTTTGCCTGCCAGCTATCCAGATATCATGGTGAGGCAAGAATGTGGCAGACTCCTTAGTACGAGTAGCATCCTGAGTAGCCGCAGACTCCTGAGTAGCCGCAGACTCCACCTGTAGTCTTTGGCGAACGCTTGCATAGCCTTTTGGACCCATAGTGTGGTCATGCACATTCAGTGCACGCCTTGCTTTTTGTGCGTCACTGAAGGCCTAGTTAGTATGCACATTTATAATTAGGTTAGTAGAACAATGTATATTAATTAAAATGGGAGTGACGCCTAATACCTTGAATTCTTTAGATTTTCTTGAAGCAAAAAAATTGTCCCAATCTTCTTTGTCCAAGAAGTTCCATTGTTCAAGGGCTGACTTCTTCTTCTTATCAACCTCTTTTACGTATTCTCTGTTCAGATTTGTCCTGTAATTCCTAAGCATCTTTCCAGCGTGTTGCATCACACTTTTACGATGCAACATCTCATCCAATGCAAACAGATTCTATAAAATAGAAATGTTATTAACTAGTATCCAAAAATAGAATTGCAAATAATAGAATTTGTAATCTACAAAATAACTCACGCATAATTCTTTCCATATCAAGTCTTTCTTCGCCTGAGGAACTTTATGCCAATTATCATACTTAACACCACAATGGCTTCGAGTGACAACCCCAAGATAGTTTATAAAATTATTGCGGTTCACTCCAATTGCGTTCCCTCCATTATCAAACTCCACAACCAATTTGGATCCACTGCCACTCAGCGCAGTTAACTTTTTCAATAGAGTAATACCCCTTTTCTTGTTAAGTTTTTGTTGCTGCGCATCAAGTTGCTCAATTGCTTCAGTGGGTACCTGTGCATCATCAACCTAAAATTTGACAAAAATAAACACACTGAATTAGGCCGATATAGAAATATAGGATATATGACATAACTAGAAGATAATGAATTTTATAGAAATACAGGATATGTTTTTAGAACTTACATTGGTATCCTCGCCATGCTCATCATGGACAGCATGCTCATCATGGACTTCATGCTCATCATGGACATCATTCTCATCATGGTCAACCATCTAAAAATGTCATTAAAAAGGCAAACATTTAGCATTTGTATCAACTAGAAAAAGGAAAACATTTAGCATTTGTAAAAACTAGAAAAAGGAAAACATTTAGCATGTGTATAAGATTAGGGTATACACTTACATCCTAAGTGTATAATGTGATGTAATTCTTATATATAATAAATGTGTACCACCTATCCCATCCTTGAACACCTAATCTCACTAGTAAGTGTATAATGTGTATTGGGTTTTCAAGAAAATTTCGGCAGCATTTCCCCGTTGTTCTCTAAGTACATATGTACTTAGAGAACAAACGGGGAAATGCTACCGAAATTTTCTCGAAAACCCAATACACATTATACACTTACATCCTAAGTGAGATTAGGTGTTCAAGAATAGTCCCAAACCGGGGACTATCCAAGATTTACTCCTAATGAGTCAATCTTGGACGGGTTTCTAGGCCAACAAATACATGTGTTGTCATTCTTATATATAATAAATGTCTATAAACTACAGGCAACATGGTTAATCCTAATCAACAGAGCATTATTAAATAATAAATCAAGAAATCAATAGTTTCAAACAAAAGGTCTAGGAATCTTTACTATATGTATCCCTAATCATCATATTTAACATACTACATTATTATGAACATCCAGATCAGATTAAGATCATACTGAGAGGCTTAAGCCTCAGTCTGCCAGTGAGAGGTGTGCGCCTCAGTTTCTGCGAGGCGTATCGAGGCGTAAGAGGCGTAGAGGCGTTTGTGAGGCGTAAGCCTCAGACTTTGTGTCTAAAAAAAGGCTGTATTATCCTATTTTGGACTTAATAGAGGCTAAATTAACCCAAAATTATATGTATATAGATATATGTATGTGCATATCTATATATGTGTATGTTTGTTTGTTAACAACTATGGATATTTTACTACTTTTATCATTATATGCTGCATGTATGTATGCATTCTCTTGTGTATGTGTATATATATACATCTGTGTATAATTATAACTATATTTATATGGATAGATATGTATCTATATATACATGCATATTTGTAATAGTAAATCTATCTATACATACATACATATATATATATATATATATATATATATATATATATTTCTGTTTCAGAAATATGTAAATCTGTATAGTTATATATGTAAATCTGTACAGCATAAAACAGAAATCTGTCTATATAGTAAGTATATTTATTTATATGTATAGATATGTATCTATATATACATGCGTATTTGTAATAGTATATCTATCTATTTATATATATATATATATATATATATATATTTTTTGTTTCAGAAATATGTAAATCTGTATAGTTATATATGTAAATCTGTACAGCATGAAACAGAAATCTGTCTATATAGTAAGTATATTTATTTATATGTATAGACATGTATCTATATATACATGCGTATTTGTAATAGTATATCTATCTATACATATATATATATATATATATATATATATATATATATATTTCTGTTTCAGAAATATGTAAATCTGTATAGTTATATATGTAAATCTGTACATCATAAAACAGAAATCGGTCTATATAGTAAGTATATTTATATATATCTGTTATATATATGTCAATCTATATAGAATAAAATAGAAATCTGTCTATATAGTATATGCATGTATGCATATGTAAATCTGTATATATGACTATATACACGTACATATATGTATTCATATATAAATATATGGGATTATATATGTATATCAGTATATGTAGATATATGTATTCATATATATATATATATATATATATATATATATATATATATATATAGGATTATGTATATGTATATGTATGTTTATACATATATGTATTAATGACTATATTATTTATATATATATTATATGTGGATATATATATATATATATATATATATTTATATGTACGCCTCGGTACAATCTGAGGCTTACGCCTCGACCGCCTCGAGGCTTACGCCTCGCCTCGCTGAGCCGAAAATGCCTCGATGCGCCTCACGCACTTTAAAACCTTGTTTAAAACCCTATAATTCATGAAATCATTCTAATTCAATTTAATATGTTGGGATCACATAATTATATAATGACATCAGAATATATAGAAGAATCATAATTAACATAATTAACAACATGCTCATCAAACTAGGGTTTTCTTGAATATCATCTAATATTTGTGTACTAGACATTATATGTATCCCTAATCATCATATTTAACATACTACATTATTATGAACATCCAGATCAGATTAAGATCATACTATGTTATAACCATTGGTTTAATAACCCTATTTCCGCATGTACATGTTTATCAACTTTAAAACCCTATAATTCATGAAATCATTCTAATTCAATTTAATATGTTGGGATCACATAATTATATAATGACATCAGAATATATAGAAGAATCATAATTAACATGATTAACAACATGCTCATCAAACTAGATTTTTCTTGAATATCATCTAATATTTGTGTACTAGACATTATATGTATCCCTAATCATCATATTTAACATACTACATTATTATGAACATCCAGATTAGATTAACTCTAATCAAATACATTACATGCATTTTTATCACAACAATTTAATTGATGCAAAAAAAAGTAGAGAAGCTAGCAGCGGGAAGACCAACCTTGTCAGAGGGAAAAAGGCAGAGGCTCCGGTGGCTCTGGCTGGAGGAGTAGCTAGCAGCGACGGCGGTGGAGCAGCAGCTAGCAGCGAGGCTGGAGAAGAATCGGCAGCAGGGGCAGCGCGACAGCGGTGGAGGAGCACCAGGGGCGTGGCGGTGCCTAATCTCAGGCGTGGCGGCGCCTAATCTCAGGCGCTAGAGCAGCAGGGGCGGCGGAGAAGGGGTGCGGAGAAGGGAAGAAGGTAGCAGGAGTGGCGGTGGAGAAGGGGGCGCCGGAGAAGGGGGCGCCGGAGAAGAAATCGCCGGCGAAGGGGGCGCCGGAGAAGAAATCGCCAGAGACGGAGAAGAAATTTCCGGAGAAGAAATCGGCAGCAGCAGAGAAGAAAAGGGAAATCGGCTCGCAATGAAACAGAAGAAAGGCGAACGGTCGGGCGATCGCGGGATAAAGTTTCCATATAGCGTCGGTTGTTTCACATAACTGACGCCTAAATAACTTTAGCGTCGGTTATTTTAAACAACTAACGTCCAATTGGACGATTTTTTCACGAAATTGTTTGGCGGGAACCATATTCAGCGTCGGTTATACAATGATAACCGCCGCTGAAAGTGACACTTTTCGCGCAAATTTTCATCGCAAATAGGCGTCAGTTTTTTATCTACATCACCGACGCTGAAAGTGACACTATTTTTCTTGAACGAAATTTGGATTTTCGTGGGTGACTTTAAGCGTCCGTTTTGTTATAAACAACCGACGCATAATACAAAGCGGTACCCATGTCTGGCTGGTTTCAGATATAGACGTCGGATTGCTTAAGCAACCGACGCGGTCATATGATAGGCGTCGGTTTCCCTTAATAACCGATGCCCAGAAAAGGGACACTGAATGCTATTTCTGTAGTAGTGGAAATGGGCAGACTTCGTCAATCTGTCCACTATCACCCAAATGGAATCATGATTCCTAATCGTCCTGGGTAGACCAACTACGAAATCCATGGTGATATGATCCCATTTCTACTGCGGTATTGGCAGAGGTTGCAACGTACCTGCCGGCTTTTGATGCTCAGCCTTGACTTGCTGACATACCACACACCTAGCCACAAACTCAGCTACGTCTTTCTTCAAGCCGGGCCACCAATACAAGTCCTTCAGACTATGGTACATCTTGGTGACACCTGGATGCATAGCATACATCGACGTGTGTGCTTCCTCAAGCACTAGATTCCTTAGCTTATCAGCATCTGGAACCACCATCCTATTATGATAGCAAACCACTCCATCCTCAGACTCATGGAACCCATCACGCTTTTCGCTGCCAAACTCTGATCTGATCAAATGTACTGTATCATCCATTTGTTGTGCATCTTTGATTTGCTGTCTCAACGTGGGCTTGACTTGCATTTGTGCTAAAAGTCCAGCCAACGAGGAAACCTCCATCTGCATGTTCATCTGTCGTAGAGAGACTAACATATCCTGCCTATGGCATACCAAAGAACTCAATTGTGCCTTCTTGGGAGAAGAAGACTTTCTGCTAAGCGCGTCTGCTACCACATTCGCCTTACCAGGGTGATACTCGATAGTGCAGTCATAATCATTGATTAGTTCCATCCATCGACGCTGTCGCATGTTCAACTCTTGTTGTGAGAAGATGTACTTTAGATTCTTATGATCCGTAAAGATCTGACACGCTTCCCCATAAAGATAGTGTCTCCAAATCTTTAACGCATGAACCACTGCTGCCAACTCCAAATCATGAGTCGGATAGTTCTCCTCGTGTTTCCTAAGTTGTCGCGAAGCAAAAGAAACCACATGATCCTCCTGCATCAGCACAACCCAAACCTTTCTTGGAAGCATCACAGAAGACAACATAGCCTTTCCTAGGCTCTGGTAAGATCAACACTGGAGCGCTGGTCAGCTTCTCCTTCAAACTTTGGAAAGCTTGCTGACATTGATCATCCAAAACAAAAGGTACATCCTTTCTGGTCAACTTCGTCATTGGCAACGCGATCACACTGAAGTCCTTGATAAACCTCCGGTAGTATCCTGCTAGACCAAGGAAATTGCAAACTTCTGTCGACGTCTTCGGCTGTTCCCAATCCGCAACGGATTCCACTTTCTTCGGATCTACTTTGATTCCTTCAGCAGATATCACATGACCCAAGAAAGTCACTTCGTCCAACCAGAACTCACACTTACTGAACTTGGCATACAACTGATGTTGACGAAGAAGAGTCAACACTCGACGAAGATGTTGCTCATGCTCTAGCCTGTCCCGACTATAGATCAAGATGTCATCTATAAAAACTACAACAAACTGATCTAAGAACGGACGAAACACTCTGTTCATCAGGTCCATGAAAGCAGCAGGTGCATTGGTTAGCCCAAACGGCATAACCATGAACTCGTAGTGACCATACCTTGTCCGAAAAGCTGACTTTGGTATGTCATCCGCCTTTATCCTCAACTGATGATATCCAGACCGTAGATCGATCTTTGAAAACACTATAGCACCATGCAACTGATCGAACAGATCATCTATCCTCGGCAACAGGTACTTATTCTTGATCGTGACCTTGTTCAACTGTCGGTAGTCTATACACAACCGCATCGAACCATCCTTCTTCAACTCCTGCAACTCCTGCAACTACTTCTTCAACTCTACCATTTCTACTGGAGCCATCCTATACGGTGTCTGTGCAATCGGCTGCGTTCCTGGAACCAGATTGATCTCAAAATCGATCTCTCGGGGTGGAGGAACACCAGGAAACTCCTCAGGAAACACATCTGCAAACTCTCGGACTACTGGCACCTCTTCAAGGTTAAGGCATTTTCCCTTGGTATCCACAACAGTATCCACAACGTGAGCTAAGAACGCCTCACATCCTTGTCGTAACAACCTATCTGCCACCATAGCTGACACTAGACACATCGGAAGAATCTTCCTATCTCCTTGGAAGATCCACTGTTCTCCAGCATCATCAAACACCGCCTGCTTGGAACCACAATCTAAAACAACCTTATATTTTTCTAAGGTATCCATCCCAAGGATAACATCAAAACCATGCATATCAAGTGGCATGAGATCCACTTGAATACTGTGTCCCGAAAAAGACAAAACACAAGATGGACATTCTTCTCAAAGCAACGAAGAACCATCAAGAGGGGTTTCTAACAGCAAACTATCCCCTTTACGACTCACAGGTATACGATAGTTTTCAAGCATACTATAGGCGATAAAAGAGTGTGTAGCACCCGGGTCAACCAGAACAGATATAAAGCAAGAAGAAGACATATCAGAATGAAATAACTCCATCTGACCTGTCATCACTCGCGGGTTGACTATCGCCTTCGGCTGACTCATGGCATAGAATTGAGCCGTTGCTTGCTGTCCACGACCTCTGCTCCCTTGAGCAGATGATCCAGCTTGAGACGCTTGACCGCATCCTCGTCCTCTGCTACCACTGGGTTGTGGTCTCTCTAACCTCTAAAGACTCTGCCTCGGCTGCTGCGTCACTTCAACATCTCTATTCGAGCAATTGAACTTCCAATGCCCGACTTGTCCACAAAGATGACATGCTCTATCATCAACTTGTGGCCTAGATGGCCCTGTTACTGCAACAGAAGCTGAGCTGTGTGCCTTAGATGGTGAAGAAACATAACCTTTCCCCTTACGTGGAGACCACTGAGATGGTACACCAGAACTTCTCATCACTGACGGTGCTGAAAACCTGGGCTTCTTGAAGCCACCAAACCTTCGTCCCTGAAACTGAGCAGGTCTTTTAAGAGACACAGACTCTCTTTTCTCCCTTACTGTCCTCTCGATCTATCGAACAGATTCAACCAACATAGCAAACCGCCCTCGGTTTTCCAACGCAGACACTGGGGTCTTCAACTCAGCACTCAAACCCTTCTTGAAATGGATGATTCGTTCCTCGTCTGTTACCGCCATGTGAGGACAGAACCTCAACAGATCCATAAACTTGGCTTCATACTCGGTGATGTTCATCGTTCTCTGTCTCAGGTTCTCGAACTGACTAACCTTCTCATCCAGATACATCTTCGGAAAGTATCTGGTGACGAACTCACGTCGAAACACTTCCCAACAGATCACCTCACTAGGCCGCTTCTCTTCTTCGATGGTCCATCAGTGACCAGCACTACCTTTCAGAAGGTAGACAGCATGCTTTACCTTGTCTGCTTCGGGGATGTCAAGGATCCGAAAAGCCTTCTCGAGACTTGTCAGCCACAGATCTGCATCCACTGGATCAGCCGTTCCGGCATAATCCGAAGCTCCAACTCGGCGAAGCCGCTCGAAGGTCTTCCCAACACCCAATTCTTCTCCATGGGGAACCTGTGCTCGTGGAGGAGGCACTGGTAATCATTCAACCATGAGATTCGTCGTAGCCATTAACTGCCCCATTAGTTGTTGGTAGGCAAGATGTTCAAGTATGGCTGTGTTAAATTGGGGAACCTCAGGCACCCGATCTTCATGTGCCCGTCCATCTGCTCCATCAACCGATGTAGCATCACTATGCTCAGGAGCATGTTCTTCATGGTTTCTAGACATCTTGGCCTTTCTTCTGCTGAGGGCAGAATATTTTATAAGAAAACCTGGAAAACTCATAAGAGCAGACTCAACCTAGTCCTAGATCCTTGTAGACTCAGCGAACCTAGAGCTCTGATACCAAGCTTGTGGCAACACATCCCATTATCATATAGATAATGAGGTGTTGCGCGAAAACGTGCGGAAATCACCATAACCACAAATTATCGAAAATACGGGTTAATTAAAACCGATTGCGGAAAACTGATAAACTGTGAAACTATTACTTTCCAGTCCTAATCCTGCACATAAACATGACATATATATATATATATATATATATATATATATATATATATATATATATATACATACACGAGATCTGATACATGTCCACAGCTCAGGAATAGCTGTTCATCTACCACATGAGATCACCACCTGTTCATACACATAAAGGCCCACATCCGGCCAACAACAGGATATACAGACATCATCGATCGTTCATCATGAAACATCATCAAAACACTTCCAAGGACTTGAGAGTACAGGGATGACTCTAGACTCTAGTACAAAACATCCAAAACAGCAGCATGTCCATCGCTTGCCTTCTACTTCTCCTCAAGCTGCTCGTCCGCAACACCACAACCACAACCACGTCTACCTCGACCACTTAAAAAGGGTGTAAACCAGTGGGGTGAGACAATTGAACAATTGTCCCAGCGGGAAACATAGCTCCCCACCGCAACTACAGAACCTCAGTAAGATAAACTATAACTGCAGATAACTATCGACAGGTATATCAAGAGCAGTTATATATAAAGCAAGACTATTCTTACCGGCAAGCATACCAGCTGTACTAAAGCATATAAACAGATGTCTTTCAATGGAACATGATTGATAAGATAAGATATATCACTATGTATCATGATTATCAGAACAAGATATAATGCCACATAACCTAATTATCAAGATAAGACATATTACCACATAACCTGCAAGGTATAACAGAGATATTACACAAACAAGGCCTCAACCAATGTTTCGTGTTTGATATGATCAGTAAATACTAAACGGCTATATTACGTTTTATTATTATGCCCTGAGGATTTGAACCGTACCGTTCAAGTCCAACCTTCGATTACGAAACCCAAGTCGGTGCCATACAAGGTCAATGGAAGAGAAGGACTCCACGACCTCCCACCTCGTGGTCAGTACACGAGTACAACACAAGCAGGACCACAGTCACATGCTGAAGTGGTCTAAGCCACAGGGTCAGCTCCATAGGCTACCCTCTCTCTAGCCCGCCTTGGTACAGGTCTCGGCACTAGTAAAACTGAGCCACGGGCCTGTTCACCATGCTCTGAGCCATGAACGCATTCATGCTCCATACATCACATATCCTGAGCCATGGTCCTGTTCACCATGCTCTACGTACATATCTGAATCTGCAACTGAAGTTACACTCTTACCTCCTCATTTTCAGGCTAGGAGTAACCTACACATATTCAACAATATGCGCTTCCAGGTTAACCCGTAGGAGAACATGTTTCACCATCACCAAGTCCTGACGATGATGGATCTATGGCCAGGGAAAACTACATGATGTAATTCCACTGTAATTAATTAGTATCTTTTAGATGGATTGCAGGATTCAACCAAGTTGTATAACATGCAAGATATAACGGAATGTAAAGAACATTATGTTAATATGGAACCCACATCCACCTGATCCATCACAAGGATCCAACATCACATGTTACCACTTGGCCTCTTGCCAACCATCCAGATCCATATCAAGGTTCATCACATACCATGGGATATCAATCCCTCATCATGCACTGTCACTGCCTCTTAAGGCTCACATCATCATCATGGGACAAACACATCACATACATAATCTTATAGAGCAATTATCAAAGTAATGTTACTCATCACATATGTCACATACCCCTTTATGGCTAAGTCATCACATGCATGGTTAGGGTACACAATAATCGTAGATTCAACAAAATGAATATGGTACTATCATGAAATGCAATTCAAGATACTTTACTTATCATTCTTACACTAATTGATGATCAAGCGTATTATTAACAAGTCACATCTATACTTATCCTTATTTCAGAATTACATGAATAGTCAAGATATTCATATCAAGTACGCAGTCATGTTGAATACAGAGGGCCTGTATTATTGTTACTATTAACATTATTATTGCTTTCACTACTAGCATGGCATCACCATCATTTAAATTATTAACATCTTTGCTATCCAATCTTTATCATTGTTATCATTACTAATCAAGGCAACACTATCGTTATTTGTTTATGCATAAGCATCCACTTCCATCACATATGAGACCGTCACCAAAGGACCTCATACCCTCACTAAAACCTCACAACCCTCACTAAAACCTATCAAGGCCTATCGCCCAACATGGCTATCGGCCACCACACCATGCATGGCCTACCGGTCAACATGGATATCAGCCAACCCTTAAGATGTATCACCCAACAACATCCATCGGCCAATAAAACCCTAGCTCACCCTATCGCCCAACACATGGGTAAGGGTATCGACCAACCTCATGGACTCATCATGTCGTCCAACTTAAGGTACCATGTCGTCCACCAAGGAGAGCACCATATCGTCCAACTCAAAGACAAAGGTGCCATGTCGTCCATCTCAAAAGAATATCATCCAACACACCCACATCAAAGGGGTATCGCCCAACACACCCACATCAAAGGGGTATCGCCCAACACACCCACATCAAAGAGGTATCATCCAACACACCCACATAAAAGGGGTATCGCCCAACCCTAGGTCACCATCAACCTCCATCTCAAAACAACACAACCCTCGACCACTAGGTACACTAGAAACCCTAAACCCTAAGGGGATATCGGCCACCAAAGAAACACAAGCAAGATACAAGTCTAAGCTAACTACTAACATGTAACAATGTTATAGCTAGAGGTAAAGGAGTTAGGGTTAGAAGTTATGCAACCCGCCTTAGCTCCAAGCTCCAAGGAAGAAGGAACACTCCAAGGTCCAAAGCTATCATCCACCAAAGCTTCTCCAAGAAGGTGTATCGGCCACCACTTCAACTCCAAGGGAGTGTATCGGCCAACACAAGCTAGATGGAGAGGGATATCATGCACACAAGGTGGAGGAGAGACCAAAAGATCAAAGGAGACAAGGGCAAGGAGAAGAGCAACCTATATAGGAAGAAGGGGAGGAGAAACCAAGGCACAACCATGCTATGTGTCGTCCACCCAAGGGACACTTGTCCTAGGGTTCAAGCCAACACTCTAGCAAGGCATGGGACACTTGTCCAAGATAGGCACCAAGTGTCCACCAACCAAGGCCAAGCCACATGGGCGACACAAGCAACAACTCCTGCTGGGTGACACAACCAAGCTACTGGGTGACACACCACTGTGTTGGACGACACAAAGCTTCCTTGGACAACACACACTCACCCTAGTGAAAACACTAGAGGGGGGGTGAATAGGGTTTTAAACAATTTTAAACAATTATTTAACTCAAACAACCAATCACAAAAATATTGAACAAGGGGACAAGGATTTAGAGTGGTTCCTACCTTAGCAAATACTAAGGCAGTCAGTCCACTACCCGGTTGCTTACCCAACTGGGATTTGAAAAGAAATTTATTTTATTACCTCGCAAGGATTTTACATAAAATACAATTTCTTTTCCTAAACCCTTCAAGCAGCCTTCACTTAGAAGTAATCGCCCAACCTTGAAGCAGCCTTCACCTAGAAGTAATTGCACCACCTTGAAGCAGTCTTCCTCTTGAAGTAGCTTCCCGTTGCAATAGCCTTCTTGAAGTAGCTTCCCGTGCGATAACCTTCTTGAAGTAGCTTGAAGTCCCCTTCTCCACCTGAGAAGTCAAACTCTCTCCAATCCGCAGCCTCCAACCCTAGGAGTAGCAAGGAGAATACAAGGATAAAAAGGAACAAGAAAGGAAATAGAAATTACAACTTATCCTTTTAAGCACAAGGCTTGATTTGCCTATATCAAGCGTATTGATCTCCTAACCAATGAGTGTAGAAGTGTAAGTGCTGTAGTAAGGAGATGCTAGCCTGTAGGACACGAATTTGAGCTAAGGAGAAAGTAGGCCAATGATCACAATGCTCAAATTGCTTGCAACAGATTGCTCAAGTATGCTCAAGTATTTTCTCAAGTGTAGCAAGTGTAAAACAAGTGAGTTTAGGTGTCCTATGGCTTGTCCTATTTATAGGAATGGCCTAAGGATGCTTAAGGACGTTCTAGACAACTTCTAGGGGTTTCTAAGTGCTTAACTAGCCGTTAGGTACAAAGTTGTTGCTTTAACAACGGCTAATTAATTAACTCTGCAGTTGTTGTCAGAGACCATCTCGGTCGACAAATGGGTGACCGATATACCTACTCGGTCGAACTTTTGTCGACCGACAGGCTCTCTGGAACAAGTGATCTGCAACGTCTTTCATCAACTGCCAACTAACTTTTCTGTTGTGTCTAACGGCTACTTTGGATCTTTCTCGGTCGAGAAGATTGTCGACCGAGAGTGTCTCGGTCGAGGAGTTTGTCGACCGAGATTGATCCTATTTCAAGGTTTCAATTTAGGCACTAATTATGTGTGTGAGTGTGCATAAGTAATCCTATTTGAATGGGATGACTTGTCTAACTGTGGTGTTTAGCTAGGGAGAATCTAACGCTTGATTTACATGCAATTCTAAGTACTTGTAAATTATATTTTTGTACAAGTTTTTACAACAGTGATTACATTGCATGAAAATATAAATATGTAAGCTTGTAGATTTTCCCTTGTTGCTTTGTCATCCTGCACACTCAAGTAGCTCGTTAGATTAATAAGAATGAAATGTTTGTCATAATCAAAACAAAGAGATTTATAGATGTCCATTTAGCCAACAATCTCCCCCTTTTTGAAGATGACAAACATTTCCAAAATATAAATAAAGGAAATATAAAACATATGAGTTTCATACCTTTAGATTACCTTTTGTAGCTTTTTCTCTTGTGTATAAAATGTGTGCTTATTATTCCCCATGAATTGTGGAACATGAAATCCAGATCATTTGGGAATATAGCAACTTTCAATGTAAAGCCAAGAGTTTATTTATGAAACTCATTAATTGAGGTTTACATAATTTCTAAATTACAGTTTTATATTTATCTCTCCCCCTTTGTCATTTCAAAAAGATAACCGTTAAGAATAAAAACTCCCCCTTAATTAGATATCCTATTAGGAACATGGATTTAATATCATATTTTTCTAATTTAGCCACAATTTGTTTCTCAATCATTTGCAAAGGATGTTAAGCCTTGAAATGATATGAGGTCATGTTAGATACATGGCATATGTATTGATTTCTCATCCATTTTACAAGGAATGTTAAGCCCATAAAATGATATGAGAATCCTTTAACCTCAGAGTACATAAAAAATGTCTCCATCCAAATGCAAGGGATGTTATGTCCCGATTTGTTTAGAGAGTTCCTTTAAGTACAAGTTATATCATTTTTCTGAAATTCATAGATTTCTTCATAACCAAAAATACTAAGGTCGTAACAAGCTCCAAATAATGTTTTTGTAAGCTTCTTAATCAAATAATCAAATTTGTTTTTAAGAGCCCCCCCTTAATCTTACAATTAAAGCAATTTAAGGCTGCTAAGGTCACAAATGATTTTAAGTTTTGATTTTGACCTTTATCAAAAGTATACTTAAGATTAAGTACATTAAAATGATGTCCATATAACAACCAAGAGCTTGTGTTTAAGTAGCACCAATATCAAAGAAAACATCTTTCAAAGTGGAAGTGGTTTCGCCAATTTTATCTTCAACATGATGAGGAGAAACATGATTAATTTGCGAATATATTCAGTTTTATTGCAAACTTGACAACAGAAACCTGCTCGGTCGACGATCTTTCGACCGATAGCATTCTCGGTCGAACAGTTTCATAGCTGTTTTAAGTAATTTGTCAATTTTGCCACAATTATAAAGGTTTCTCCCCTTATTTGGTATGTTCTACAATGATGATCTTATAATCCATATTTTGAATATGTCTCACATAAAAAAAATATCCATTGGAATCAAGTAAAGATGGCCAATTTCTTTAAAATCATGTATTACAAGCATAAAAAGATAGACACATCATATAGAGATGACCCATTACAATTATTCAAAAGATATCATTACAATAACTCCAACATTTACTGGAAAGACTTAAGGATTACATCGATGTCAGGGTCTTTCCCAAGAAAAGGCTCAGTTCCATAATATTGGACCAATGTTTGCCAATCTAGAGCACCTGTCTTAGTTAGAGCATATGCTTCCAAGAATGTAGGTACTCGGTCAAATCGGAAATGAGCGGCAATATCTTGCAGTTGCATGGATGAAAACTGAGTGTGCGTAAGATCCACAGATGGTGGAGATGGAGTTTGATAATAGTTGTACGAAGGATTGTATGGATTGAGCATGCCAGGATTTAAAGAATACGGATATTCATCAGGTTGGTTTGGTGAAAGGGTTTGCATTCTTTGGTTTATATAAGTCATGGCATGATGGTTATAGTCTAGTTGTTTGCTTAGGTGATATTGGGAACCAGCTATATAAGTAAGAGTGTTTTGAATGGGGTCATGTGATAGATTAGTAGAAGGAGGGGGTGGTGGTATGTCTTGATGAGATGTTTCTCCTTCAACTCTAGCCCTTTTATGACCAAAATCAATTCCCATTTTTTCTACTGTATTCTTACTTATTTTTTGTGGTTTACGCTCCCATGTATATCCCATATCCTCAAGTGGGGTCTTAAGGAAATGTTGAGTAATTTGGCATATAAAATCGGCATATGGAGGATTGCCAGAAAACTCAAGCATGTTTTTAAGAATGATGCGGATAAAATTTATGGGAATACGTTGGATAATGGCATATATTAGACACATACGAAAAACAGGAACTTCAGACTTATTGGCTCTAGGATGTATGTTTGTTGATACAATAAGGTTTACAATCCTAGCAGCTGGTTTAAGATTTATAGCATAATATGTGCCTCTATCTTCATGACAGGTTGTATTGGATTTAAAAATGGTCCTTTTGATGTCACTAAGACTAATGGTGTGGTCATCTTGGAGAAATTGGTTAAGGGGGTTTCCAGAAGTAAGGTCAAGGCTGTCTTGATATTCATCTATGTCAATGTTTAGCATTTCAAGAATATCCCCTTCAGTAAATCGGAAGCTATGCCCATTGACCATAGTGTAGAAGAAGATAGTTTCATTTTCAGAGTGGGAAATGAGGTTTGCATAGAATTCATTCACTACCTTGATTGAATAGGAAGGAAAAGAAGGGTTGATGAATTCTTTTAACTTTTGTACTTCGAAAAGGTCCTCCAAGTCGACGATGTTGATGAAGTCCATAACTTCAACTGTTCGTCGTGGGAGAGGAGCTTTAGAGGAAAGCCGTAGATATCGATCACCAGCATCTCCATCGACGAAGGCAATGTCGTTGATGATCGTCAGTGGTGGAGTAGCTTCCCGAGCTTCCCTTCCTTTCCTGCCGGCGACCTTCTTCTTCCCACGAGCAGATGATGAGGCCATTGTGTTGCTTGAATGTGGAGAAGAAGCAAGGAAGGCTTGAGGATGAGAATGCTAAAGAGTTGCACAAAAATGCACTAGAGAGAGCCTATGGAAGCAAGAGTATGCAAGTGTGAGGAAGTGACCCATTTTTGGTTCCTTTTATAACATTCCAGCGACCTGGTCGGTCGACGACTCGTCGACCGAGCGTCCGCAACGGTCATGTTGCAGACGCGCCACTTGGCTTCCCAACGGTCATATAACGGTCATAAACGGTCATAACGGTCGGTTTACAACGGTTATATCCAACGGCTATTTCTCGGTCGAACAATTGTCGACCGACATTGTCTCGGTCGAACATTTTTCGACCGAAAGTATGTCCGATACTAAATCTGTCTAGATTCTGTCGGTCGAGAAAGAGGGCTGACCGAGAGGTTTTCGGTCGAAAAATTCGTCGACCGAGAAACTTACTGAGTACGAATTTGAAGCTGATTTTTAATGTAATTGATAGACTATTTTTGTAAAACACATATATAGATTTTCCAAGGGAGTAATTTTGTGTTTATTATTGACAATGTTTGGACAAGTTGTGATTAATTGTTCTTTTAATCATAAAAGGATATCCAAATAGTTATTATGTCAAACTTATTTTAGGTCGAATTTGACTACGACCATAGCGCCCCTTGGTCAAATTTTGTTTTGACCAAGAGGCAAATTTTGCAGATTTTCAGATTGAATATGTTGAGTATAATATCTGCATTAAATGTCAAGTTGAATCATAATACTTAAGATTCTTAGGTACAATTTTTTATCTCAAATCTTCAAATATACTAATTTATGGATTGTGTTGCAAGCAGTAATATATAACTAATAAATTATTTTGCTTGCCTATATTTTCATGGATCCATGCATACAATTTTCATTATCTATGCGCACCCAATGATGAAAGCATGTTATCAGCATACAATGATAATTCCATTACATGATTAGTATATGAATAGACCAGAAAATACTTTTACAAACAATCATGTGAAAATAGGAATTTTCTTTGACTAAGCATAATTTCAATTTAAACTTTAAATCATCTAGGGAATAAACTAATATTAATTTCATTTACATTTGTAATCTCACTATGTTGAGTTGAGATAGACATAGAAATATGCAACTAATGTTTTTGGTCATATCTCAACTTGATTTTGTTCATTTAGTTTGGCGGTTTTGGAACCCAAACTAACTCGACATCTTTTCTCTTATAAGGACATGAAAAAGAGTAATGTCCAAGACGTGAGCAATAATGGCAACATATAGAATCAACCTCAAGTCGTTTTCTATGGTTTTGTTCTATGTTGTTCTTTGGTAAAAATGTATTTGTTCCTTTAGGTACATATATAGTTTGATGGGTTTGTGACTTTTTCCAACTAGGTTGATAGGACTTTCCTTTAGGCTTATAACCTAGTCCTCTTCTCCCAATTTGATGATAGGAATTATCTAAGATTTGATCAAGAATGCCATTATTATTTAAATTACTGACTTTTTGTTGTAACTTGGCAATCTCTTCCATTCTCTTCTTAATATCTAGTTTTGCTTGGTCTAGATTAGATGACAATAAATTTCTTTCTTTAACAATAGTGTCATAATCTATATGGGTGCACAATAATGGTTGTTTTTGAAGATCGTTTACTTGAGTCTGCAAGTTTGAATTTTCAACAGAAAGGAGCTTACAATCGGCTTCCATAGATTTTAACTTAAGATCAGAATATTTATTTCCCTCTTTGAGATCCTCATTTTCAGATGCAAGAGCAAGAAGTTTAACATTTAGATCATCATTTTCTTTATTTGATTTCTTTAATTTCTTTTTGCACTCAACATATTTATTATGTGTCTCTTCAATAATAGCAATAAGTTCTTCTTTAGATAAATCAAAGAGACTTACCTCTTCTTCTTCTTCACTATTTGTAGCAACAAGACATTCTTTGTGCTCTTCCTTTGATTTCCATGGGCATTCGGTTGTTTTGTGGCTTGTTCCTAAACACCAATTGCAGCATGTTGTGGTTTTGTCCAAACAGCACCTTTCACCATTTCCCTCCATTCTTCAAGACCTGGTTAGGGTTCCTTGAAGCCTGCTCTGATACCAACTGAAAACACTAGAGGGGGGGTGAATAGGGTTTTAAACAATTTTAAACAATTATTTAACTCAAACAACCAATCACAAAAATATTGAACAAGGGGACAAGGATTTAGAGTGGTTCCTACCTTAGCAAATACTAAGGCAGTCAGTCCACTACCCGGTTGCTTACCCAACCGGGATTTGAAAAGAAATTTATTTTATTACCTCGCAAGGATTTTACATAAAATACAATTTCTTTTCCTAAACCCTTCAAGCAGCCTTCACTTAGAAGTAATCGCCCAACCTTGAAGCAGCCTTCACCTAGAAGTAATTGCACCACCTTGAAGCAGCCTTCCTCTTGAAGTAGCTTCCCGTTGCAATAGCCTTCTTGAAGTAGCTTCCCGTGCGATAACCTTCTTGAAGTAGCTTGAAGTCCCCTTCTCCACCTGAGAAGTCAAACTCTCTCCAATCCGCAGCCTCCAACCCTAGGAGTAGCAAGGAGAATACAAGGATAAAAAGGAACAAGAAAGGAAATCGAAATTACAACTTATCCTTTTAAGCACAAGGCTTGATTTGCCTATATCAAGCGTATTGATCTCCTAACCAATGAGTGTAGAAGTGTAAGTGTTGTAGTAAGGAGATGCTAGCCTATAGGACACGAATTTGAGCTAAGGAGAAAGTAGGCCAATGATCACAATGCTCAAATTGCTTGCAACAGATTGCTCAAGTATGCTCAAGTATTTTCTCCAGTGTAGCAAGTGTAAAACAAGTGAGTTTAGGTGTCCTATGGCTTGTCCTATTTATAGGAATGGCCTAAGGATGCTTAAGGACGTTCTAGACAACTTCTAGGGGTTTCTAAGTGCTTAACTAGCCGTTAGGTACAAAGTTGTTGCTTTAACAACGGCTAATTAATTAACTCTGCAGTTGCTGTCAGAGACCATCTCGGTCGACAAATGGTCGACCGAGATACCTACTCGGTCGAACTTTTGTCGACCGACAGGCTCTCTGGAACAAGTGATTTGCAACGTATTTCATCAACTGCCAACTAACTTTTCTGTTGTGTCTAACGGCTACTTTGGATCTTTCTCGGTCGAGAAGATTGTCGACCGAGAGTGTCTCGGTCGAGGAGTTTGTCGATCGAGATTGATCCTATTTCAAGGTTTCAATTTAGGCACTAATTATGTGTGTGAGTGTGCATAAGTAATCCTATTTGAATGGGATGACTTGTCTAACTGTGGTGTTTAGCTAGGGAGAATCTAACGCTTGATTTACATGCAATTCTAAGTACTTGTACATTATATTTTTGTACAAGTTTTTACAACAGTGATTACATTGCATGAAAATATAAATATGTAAGCTTGTAGATTTTCCCTTGTTGCTTTGTCATCCTGCACACTCAAGTAGCTCGTTAGATTAATAAGAATGAAATGTTTGTCATAATCAAAACAAAGAGATTTATAGATGTCTATTTAGCCAACACCTAGGTCGACACAAAGCTCAAACAAGCCCAAATAAGGCATCTCAAGGCCCAAACAAGCTCAACTCAGGCCCAAAGGACTCAAACAACAAGCCCAAGCCTTCCTCTCAACCCTAGAGGAAGCAAAGAGGGGAAAACATCTCAAAAGATGGAAAACTTGCACACAAAACCGTAATATTGGGTTATTTGCAAGTAGCCCCTCGAACTCTCAACAAGGCACTACAAAAACCCTAATCACCACTTAAAGGTGATTAGCAAGCACCAAAGCACCAAGATCAAGCAAAACAAATAGGGTAAACCCTAAACGCAGGTCAAGGTCCTTACACTTGCATCCTCTAGGTTTGAGAGGATGGGTTGGGCTCTTTGCTTGAGTTACCTTGGTCTTTGTTGAGCCTTGTTGAGTTGTGTTGAGCCTTGTTGGAGCTTGATATCAGGCTGGAGCCTAGTGTATCGGCTAGGAGGAGTGCTTGGTTGTTTTAGGCAAGATGTGTATCGACCATGGTGTGTCGGGTTGCCATGTTGGGTGACACACACCCTCCACCTAGCCTCGTTTGTGTCACCATCTTTGGACAAGTAGCAGTTGCTTTGATAAGTGGGTGGCAGGTCATGGACATGTGGTTTTGCGGGTGTTAGCATGTGGCATGACCTAAGGACAAGTGTGCTAGGTTTGGGTGCCACCTTGTCTTGCTCTGTCCCTTCACCCCTTAGTATATAAGCAACCATCCTTTCTTGCTAGGCCTCTTTAGTACCCTTAGTTGCTCTGTTTCCTTTGGTGGTTGATCTAGGAGTGGAGAAGAGGAAGTGGTGGTTGATACAACTGGTTCCTTGGCCAATACCCCTTGCGACCTTTCTCCTTTTCTTCTCTTGAGGTGAGTATCCTTCTCTCTTTCCTTGGCACCTCCTCCTTCTTCCTTATTTTTTGGCCATGGTGGTTATGAGTTGTTCTTCTCTTCTTGAGGTGGTCAAAGGTGGTTCCTTGGAGCCTGGAGCTTTAGAGCTTGAGGAGCGTGCTTGAGGTGGGTTACATAACTCCTAACCCTAACTATACTACCTCCTTTTTATGTAGCTTTGTTATATGCTATTTTGATTGGTCATGCATATCTTGTTAGTGATGTTTTTACTCTAGTATGTTCCCTAGACCTTATTGGTTATGATATGGTGATGATCCATCTTGCTGCCCGATATATGATAGAGGTTGTGCAAAACCCCTCTCACTTAGTTGTTGAGAGGTGGGCCAACTCTTTTGATCTTTTAGGGTTTCATGGTGGTAGTCTTAAGGTTGAAGATGACCAACCCGATATGGCCTTTTGGACTCTTGCCCGATAACCCTCTTCTAGGATTTAGTATGGACGATATGCTATTGAGTGTCTTGTTGATCCCTTTGACCTATATGAGATTCTACCCAAGATGTTGTTGGGCGATATGTTCTTGGCCGATATGGTGTTTGCCTGATATGGTCTTTCGATACCTTGGGGGACATGGACAAGTCAGTCCTTGATGATTAAGTGTTGAGCAAAACTCCTCCTTCCTTGAGTAGTGAGGTGAGCTCTAGAACTTGGTCGATACGAGGATGGGCAACTTGGTTGGCCGGTAGGGATGTGCCTTGGTTGATAGGGAGCCTAACCATAGTTCGGGCGATATGGTTTCTTGGGTGATATGGTGTGCTACCCATGATGTTGTTTGTTGATCGACAGGTTGATGCTTTGACCGTTAGGAGAAACCCTGACCTTGGTTGCCTGATGTGATGCTTTGGTCGACAGGGATGTACCTTGGGTGATAGAGTTGGTGCTTGACCGATATGAGGTTGGGCAACATGGAAACCCTAACTCTAGTCTTGGCCAACATGATGTGTGTTGGCCGATATCATCCTGACCTATGTTATCCAATACGATGGGTGCCCGATATGGTTGGTGATCGACATGAGGCTTCGTGCCCTAGAGTTTGGTAGTAGCCGACACCCTTGGGTGAGGATAATGCCCTACGTGATATCCTTTTCATGAAGGTTGTGTTGTACCCGTTATCCCTTTTGGTGAGGGTAGACGACACCTCTAGTGAGGTTGTGGCCTAACTTGATAACACTAATAAAGTTGTCGTTTTATCTTTAGCTCATATACTTGACTATGATGGAATATGATAAGATAGGTTGTAACGAATGGTATGATTGTTACCTAAGGATGATGGTAGTTGAACCTTTGATAAGTTTGATGGTTGATCATGGTCGTATGATCTATAGGGTATGGTGGATACCCATAGCATGGTAACATAATATAATATGAGTTGTTTACTAGCTACAATGTTATACTCCATGTGTTATAATAATGGATGTTGTTCCAAACCTATGCACCTTAAATATTAATGACTTGATAGTCATGATATGTTCCCTAAAGTATGACTTTTGGTGATCAAGTTATCTCTTCTGCTATGCATTCTAACCATGCAAGTATTACCAATTGAATTCATAGCCAGGTAACAATGATGATGTTCCTTAATGATGAGATAACATGCATCACTAGTATGATGAGAAAGGTCTGGCGACCTATTAAAGCTTGTTTGAGGTGTTATCCTATGTTAATGAGATGAGGGATTGATATCACATAATGATGCATGATGATAAAGCCTTGAGAGGCTGTGGCTTTATGTCGTGAAATGAGGGATTGAGATCCCATGGTAATACGATGATGTTAATGGCAATGTGATGACAACAGTAACAATGTAAGACAATGTTGTTTATGTTTTATAACTTGGTTGCCTCAACAATCTGCTTAAAACTTACTAATTAATTATAGATGAATATTTCATGTAGTTTTCCCTAGCCATCGATCCATCATAGTCAATAGCTAGTGATGGTGAAATAGGTTCTCCTATGGGTTAACCCGGAGTGCATATTGTTGAATATGCGGGGTTTCTCCTAGCCAAAAATAGGAGGGATAGAGTGCAACTGTGGTTGTAGACTCAAATATGTGTAAGAGCATGGTGAACAGGCCCATGGCTCAGTATGATAGAGCATGAATGCATTCATGGCTCAGGAGCACAGTGAACAGGCACGTGGCTCAAGATATTCTAATGTCGTGACCTGTACCAAGGTGGGCTAGAAAAAAGGGTTGCTTGCAAAGCTGACCCTGTTGTTGAGGCCACTTAAGCATGAGATTGCGGTCCTACTTTGGATATCGTGCACTGACAACGAAGAGGTGAGGTCATGGAGTCCCGATCTTCCATTGACCTTGTATGGTACCAGTTTTGGGCTTCACATTCAAAGGTTGGATTTGTGAGGTACGACTCACTTCCTCAGGGCCTATTAATCGTAATCCATCCGTATAGTATACCTGGTTAAGGCAAACATAGAACTTTGGTTGAGGCCTTGTTTATATAATTGTTCTAGCTTTATTTTGTAGCTAATTACATGTTTCTTAGATATGATGATAAGTTCTTGTAAGACTTGTCTTGTCAATCATATTCCATTTATTATCTTGTAATATGCCTCTCAGATGTTTTGGTAAGATGTTATAAAGTTAGTTCTACTCAGTATGATGCATATACGATCAGCTTATATCTGTTACCTACTTTATCTATTTTAGCTCTGCTAAGGTTTTATAGTTCAGCAAGGAGTTATGTTTCTCACTGGGTGTGTGTCTCACCCCGTTGGTTTACAACCTTTTTAGGTGATCGAGCTAGATGTGGTAGTGATCATAAGGTTGTGACTGAGTAGCAAGAAGAGCAGTAGAAGCTAAGGTTGGATATGATGTTTCTATGGTTGTTGTAGTAGATTCCTAGAGTCTCCATGTACACTCAGGTCCTTAGAAATGTTTTGACGAGGTTTTATGATGCATGATCTCAATATGCTTTTATATCTTGATGTTGGTCTGGTTAGGCCTGATTTGTACATAAATAGGTGATGCATCCTCTATGGATATGGTACAGCTGGATCATATGTAACAATGGACATATTTCATGCTCTTGTAAATATAACATGTTTCCTTGTAGGATGAGGACCCAGCTATAATAGTTTCTCTCATATGATGTTTTCCACAAACAATTTTTATTAACCTATGTTTTTGGTAAATATGAGGTTTATGGTAGTTCCGCACATTTTCATGTGGCATTACATTCCCTTAGTGATGATGGAATTTCACATATTAGATTGGTATCAGAGCTCTAGGTTCACTGAGTCTACAGAATTCTAGGACTAGGCTTGTGTCTGTTCTTGTGATTTTTTTATATTTTCTCATAATGAATTCTGCCCCCAGCAGAAGATAAACCTTAAAGATGTCTGGAAATCATGAAGAACATGCTATTGAGAGCAGTGTGGCTGCTTCAGTTGATGGAGCCAGTTTGTAGGCACATGAAGATCGGGTGTCTGAGGTCCCCCAACTTGACCCAGTCATTCTAGAGAATCCTGCCTATCAACATCTTATGGAGCAATTAATGGCTACTATGAATCTCATGGTGAAAAGATTGCTTGTGCCTCAACCCAGAGTACCGGTCTCCCATGGTGAATCTTCAAGCATTAGGAAGACCTTCAAACAGCTTCACCGAGTCAAAGCTTCAGAATATGTTGGGACGGTTGATCCAACAGATGTAGATCTGTGGCTGACAAGTCTTGAGAAGGCCTTCTGGATCCTCAACATCCCCAGGGCAGACAAAGTCAAGCATGTTGTCTATCTTCTGAAAGGTAGTGTTGGCCACCGGTGGGCCATCGAGGAGGAGAAGCGACCCAGTGAAGCGATCGGTTGAGATGTGTTCCGAATTGGATTTCTTGAGTCAATACTTCCTGAGGACATATCTGGATGAGAAGATCAACTAGTTTGAGTGTTTTCTATAAGGATATCTGAACATCATCGAGTACGAATCCAAGTTTATGGATCTTTTGAGGTTTTGTCCTCACATGGCAGTGACGGATGATGAAAGAATCAGGTAGTTTGAGAAAGGTTTGAGTGCCAAGTTGTCGACACCTGCTGCTGCTTTGGAAAACTGAGAGCGGTTTGCCACATTTGTGGAGTCTGTTTGAAAGATTGAACGTTCTGTTAGGGAGAAGAGAGAGGCCATGACCAAGAAAAGGCATGCTCATTTCCAGAAATAGAGGTTTAGTGGCTCCAAGAAGCCGAGGTTTTCTGCACCATATAATGTGCAAGGTTCTAGTGCACCGTCACAGTGGTCCCCGAGTAAGGGAAGAGGACATGGTTTTTCTCCATCCAGAGCCTACAGTATAGGTTCACTGGCAGTGACAGGAGCATCTAGGCCGCAGACAGAGGCCAGGTCATGTTATCTGTGTGGGCAGATCGGGCATTTGAAGTCAAATTACCCAAGAAGAGATGTTGAAGTAGCACAACAGGCAAGACAGAAACATCAAAGATTAGATAGACAGCAGTCTAGTGGTACTAGAGGGTGAGGATGTGGCCTAGAATCACAAATAGGATTGTCTGCTCAAGGAAGCAGAGGACGTGGACATCAAGCAATGGCTCGATTCTATGCTATGAGTCAGCCGAAGGTGGTAGTCAACCCGTGAGTGGTGGCAGGTCAGATGGAGTTATTTCATTCTAATTTGTCTTCTTCTTGCTTTATATCTGTTCTGGTTGACCCGGATGCTAAGCACTCTTTTATCACACGTAGTATGATTGATAGCTATCTTTTACCTGTTAGTTGTAAGAAAGACAGCTTGTTGTTAGAAACCCCTCTTGATGGTTCCTCGTTGCTTCGAGAAGAGTGTCCATCTTGTGCTCTATCTTTTTTGGGACACAACATATAAGTAGACCTCCTACCATTTGATATGCATCGATTCAATGTGATCCTTGGGATGGATACCTTGGACAGGTATAAGGTTGTGTTGGACTGTGGTTCCAAGCAGGCAATGTGTATCGATGATGGTGAGAAGTGGATCTTCCAAGGAGATAGGAAGATTCTTCTGACTTGTTTGGTGTCAGCGATGGTGGCAGGAAAGTTGTTATGACAAGGTTGCAGAGCATTCTTAGCTCATGTTGTTGATACCAAGGTGAAAGGTTCTAGCTTAGAAGACATACCTGTCGTCAGGGAGATTGTGGATGTGTTTCCTAAGGAGTTCCCCAGTGTTCCCCCACCTCGAAAGATTGACTTTGAGATCAATCTGGTGCTAGGAACAAAGCCAATTGCCCAGACACCATATAGGATGGCTCCAGCTGAGATGACAGAGTTGAAGAAGCAGTTACAAGAGTTGTTGGATAAAGGTTTCATCAGGCCGAGCACATATCGATGGGGTGCTCTAGTTCTCTTCATAAAGAAGAAGGATGGATCGATGCATTTATGCATAGATTACCGTCAGTTGAACAGAGTTACGATCAAGAACAAGTATCTTTTTCCAAGGATAGATGATCTGTTTGATCAGTTGTGAGGTGTGACAGTGTTCTCAAAGATCAATCTACAGTCTAGATATCATCAATTGCAAATCAAGGATGATGACATACTGAAGTGAGCTCTTAAGACGAGGTATGGACACTACGAGTTTGTGGTCATGCTGTTCGAACTAACCAATGCACCTAACACTTTCATGGATATAATTAACAGAGTGTTTTATCCATTCTTAGATCAGTTTGTTGTAATCTTCATATATGAAATCTTGATCTATAGTCGGGATCGTCAACAACATGAACATCATCTTAGACAAGTGTTGACTCTCCTTCACCAGCATTAGTTGTACGCCAAGATCAGTAAATGCGAGTTCTGGTTGAAGGAAGTGACTTTCTTGGGTCATGTAATATCTGAGGAAGGAGTTAGAGTGGATCCTAAGAAGGTGGAGTCAGTTGTAGGGTGGGAGCAACCAAAGACGCCGACTGAAGTTCATAGTTTTCTGGGTTTAGCAGGATACTACCGGAGGTTTATAAGGAACTTTAGTGTGATCACATTGCCGTTGACAAATTTGACCAAGAAGGATGTACCCATTGTTTGGGATGATCATTGTCAGCAAGATTTTCAGAGCTTGAAGGAGAAGCTGACTAGTGCTCCAGTGTTGGTGTTGCCAGATCCTGGGAAGGGCTATGTTGTTTTCTGCGATGCTTTCAAGAAAGGCTTGGGTTGTGTGCTGATGCAGGAAGATCATGTGGTTTCTTTTGCTTCGCGATAGATTAAGAAGCATGAGGAGAGTTATCTGATACATGATTTGGAGCTGACAGCGGTGGTCCATGCACTAAAGATTTTGAGACACTATCTTTAAGGGGAAGTGTGTCAGATCTTTACGGATCACAAAAACCTAAAGTATATCTTCTCATAGAGTGGGATGAATATGCGACAACAACACTGGATGGATTTGATTAGTGATTATGCATGCACCATCGAGTATCATCCTGGTAAGGTGAATGTGGTAGCTGATACCCTTAGTAGAAAGTCATCATCACCTTCCACAAAGAAAGGACAGTTGAGTTCCTTGATATGCCATAAACGAGATATGTTTGTATCTCTGAGACAGATGAACGTAAATCTAGAAGTTTCCTTGTTGGCAGGACTGCTAGCACGGATACAAGTGAAGTCTACGTTGAGGCAGCAAATCAAAGAAGCACAACAGGCAGATGCTGCAATGCAACATATTAGATCAGAGTTTGGTAGCGAGAAGTGTGATGGCTTCCATGAGTCTGAGGATGAACTAGTATGTTATCATAATAGGATGATGGTTCCTGATGCCAAAATTTTAAGGAAGTTAGTGCTTGAGGAAGCACACACATCGATGTATGCTATGCATCCAGGTGTCACTAAGATGTATCATAATCTGAATGATTTATGTTGGTGGCCAGGTTTGAAGAGAGATGTGGCTGAGTACATAGAAAAGTGTGTGGTATGTCAACAAGTTAAAGAAGAACATTAGAAGCCAGTTGGTACATTACAGACCATGCCGATACCGCAATGGAAATGGGATCATGTAACCATGGATTTCATAGTTGGTCTTCCGAGGACAGCTAGAAATCATGATTCAATTTGGGTGATAGTGGACAGATTGATGAAGTCCACCCATTTCATACCTGTAAATATGACATATACGGTGGAGAAGCTTGCTCAGGTGTATGTGGATGAGATAGTGTGTTTGCATGGAGTGCCAGCAACAATAGTTTCTGACAGAGGTCCCCAGTTCATGAGTTGTTTTTGGGAACAGTTGCACAAAGCTTTGGGAATGCAGTTGATGTCCACTATCGATTTCCACCCACAGACATATGGAAAGTCTGAAAGGACTATTTAGATTTAGGAGGATCTTCTTAGAGCTTGTGTTTTGTAGTTCCTAGGTAGTTGGGACGTGCATCTTAGTTTGATAGAGTTCGCCTACAACAACAGTTGCCAACGAAGTATCGACATCGCACCTGTAATGACCCTGACCTGGGTTATGAGGTAACCCTATTTGTTTTGGCTAATAAAGTTTCTTAGAACTTTAATATAATCCTCTATGGTGTTTGTTATCATGTGACACACTCATGTTCCAAGTTTGGTCCTGATTGAATGTTGTTTGAGCAATGTTCCTTTATTTTGGACCGAAGTACAATTTAACCAAGATGAGGGGCTTTATTGAAAAATGTCACATGTTGAATGTTCCTTAAGTTTTTTAACATCATAATAGAGAGAATGATGCTAAGTGATGGCTTATAGAAAGCCTAAATGCCAAGTTTGCACTTGTTTGAATAATGTTGGTACCTTATGCACCAATTTTGGTACAAATTGTAATTTACCCAAAACATAGGGTTAACATGAAAATTATTTCCTCTAGAGTGTTCCTACTTCCTCTATGTATCATTTAGAGGAGATAAAAATAGTGATACACCATGTTTGAATCAATTATGAGTGAAGGTAATCTTGGTGATGAAATGGCCAAGAAAAGGGTTGAATATGAAACATTAACTTGAGTTGTATCAAGTTGAAAAGCTTATATATGAGTGCCTATAGGCCAAGGAGCCATAGGAGGAGTCCCATATCATTTTTTGTACTCTTGATAAAGCCCAAGATGTACAAATCACCTCAAGGATGTGAAGTGTATTGGTTTACAACTTCCTTAGAAAAGTTGTATCAGGTTGTGAATAAAGTGATGATTTTGTTGATATATCTTATTCAAAGGGATAAGTAATGGATGAAAATTCATCTCTATATTATCCTCAAGTGTTCTTCATGTCAATATAAATTTTAATGCATGCATGTACACGTGTCACCCATGCATGGACACGTGGCACCTAGTAACTCAAATTGTTGACACCTCATTTTCACACTTCTTCATGAACAACAAGTATATATACCCCTTCTTTCACCCCTTAGTGAAATTTTTCGAGTCCTACCAGAACCTTGATCTTATATATCATGCATGGATACTTGTTTTAGTGCATAGGTGATGAGGTATCATGCATAGGCCTTGGGTATCATCCATAGAAAGTTATATCGGCCATAGCAAGTGATATTGTCCATAGCAAGTTGATATTGGCCATAGTGGAGTATTTCTGGCCACAAGTGAGGGGGGATATCATCCACAAGTGATGGCATATCGTGCATGGGTAGTGAGGTATTGTGCAAGGTTCTAAGTAGAAATACTGAGCTCAATACTTAACCCTAAGGTGAGGCCATGATGATCTTCCTTTCTTTTCTTCTTCACCAATTGCTTTTCCATGGTGATTACTTTTATATGAAGGAGTTGTGAACGAGACTTGGACTTTGATAAGTCATCTTCAACCTTAGGAACATGGAGCTTTGGAGCTTTGAAGTTGTTCTTAAGGCGGGTTATATAACCTGAACCCTATCATGTTATTATTCATCACCTAAATTGCTATACTTAATGAACTACTTTTTATTATGAAATTTTCTAAAATAATAGATGACATTATGAGTTCTAGTAGTTTCTTAGACCTATTTCAATGAACAATAATAGTTAGAACAAAGGTCTAGAGCTTGAAAAAAATGGTATCACTTTATAAAGTGATATCGGGTTCAAGCACATAAGCAGACACCTCTCTACCCGATATGGTGTGAATCACACACACAGCTCTCTGCCCGATATGGTGTGAAGCACACACACCCCTCTCTGCCCTATATGGTGTGAAGCACACACACCCCTCTCTACCTATTATGGTGTGAGACACACACACCTCAAAGTGATATGGAAGCACACATACACCTCTAGGTGATATGGGTAGCAAGTATACACCTTTATACTGATATTGGGTTAAGCATACACCTTTTCGGATGATACGGTGTTGAAAACCTATCTCTAAAATGAGATGGAAGGTAACCCAATACACTAGATGACAAGAGTGGCAAGGTGGTTAGTGCCCAAGTACATGTGATGGCCAATACACAAAACTAGGGTGTGACCAATATCTTCAAGTGAGGTGAGGATGTTACACCCAGGAAGGGTAAAGTTGATACACCATATGAATTGTAAGGTTGATACCTTAATGGGTAGGGTATGAGGGATATGATGATGCCTAGATCAATATAAACCTAACCCACTTCATGTGTTCAACTTGACATGCATGATTCAACCCTATACACCTTGTAAAGGTGAGGGAAAGACACTCTTAGGAGTGATAAGGGTAACACTAAGTAATGGTGTGGCTAATAACTTGATAAGTGAAACACCTAAAGTGATTGATAATGGTCAATCCTATATCAACAATGTCTTAACCTGATATGAGTCCATATCACTTGATGATAGTTGGATAATTCAAGTGTGTGACTTATGGCCAATGAATTACAAAATAAATTTGACAAGTTAGTGCATAAAGTATTAGGATGGTAAATACCCTAATACAAGATAAGTTGATGAACTTAAGTTAAAAGTGATGAGGGAAGTGATACATCATAGCATGATAAATATCATATCCATCATCTCAAGGTTGATACACCTTGATGCACCTCAAATCTGATATACTTGGATGAGTAACACATGAAGTGTGTTTTGTTAATTGTTACATTGAGAGGTAATGAGTTTAATGTACTTTGATAAGTGTGGGCTAACATACCTTGAGAAAAGGCTAATCCAAGATAATAAAGTATGATATAATTAATATCTTAAAGAAGATGAGAGAGAAACTCATATTTTGTGTTGATAATTATTTAGTGATAAATGATGAGAATAAATAAGTATGATTGAATACTTATGATATCAATGTATGCTCCTAGATGGGTGGAGCAATGAATTAGGGTTTGGATTAATAATATAAATAACTTGTTTCCTAGGAAGAGGTGACAAGATGTGTAATGGCCTTGTGAGCCATATGAATAAGTTATTGCCTAGTGAGAGGTGACAAGATGTGTAATGGCCTTGTGATCCATATGAATAATTTTTTTCCTAGTGAGAGGTGACAAGATGTGTAATGGCCTTGTGAGACATATGGACAAGTTGTTGCCTAGTGAGAAGTGACAAGATGTGTAATGTCCTTGTGAGCCATATGAACAAGTTGTTGCCTAGTGAGAGGTGACAAGATGTGCACTGTCTTTGTGAGCCATATGAATAAGTTGTTGCCTTGTGAGAGGTAACAAGATGTGTAATGGCCTTGTGAGCTATATGGAATACTTGTATAACAAGTAAAATGAATACCTTAGTCTAAGGACCTAGAGATAATGATTATCTGTTATAGAAATAATAATGATATGTGATGATCTAAGGGTTTGAATACCCAGATCTAGTAACCACAATAATGAGAAGGGATGAGAACTCCCAGTAATGAGAAAAGGGATTGAAAACCTAAATGTTATATGTGTTCTAAAGATCTGAAAAGTACTCGATAGATGTCTTACACATTTCATTGTACAAATTGTTTATAATGGATGCTTATAACATGTTTGATGCAAAAAGAATACTATAATGCACCTAATTAACCAAGTGGAATCTCATGATGTAGTGCCCTAACCATAGATACATCAGCATCAGGATTTGCTGAATGGTGAAATGGTTTTCTCCACGGCATAACCCGGAGGGCATATTTTTTAATATGCGGGGGTGATGGGCACGAATATCCCTATGACCTAATGTGGAATTGATGTGAGATAAACATGAAATCTCTCAATCCTTCATTATATATGTCGGGATGGATGTATCACGAATCTCCCGATGATGATGAATGTTGGATCGATGTGAGATAAACACGAGATCTCTTTATGTCGAAGAGAGTGCAGCCGCCGCTATAGATCTATAGCAAAGTTGTCATAATACCCTAGAAAGCTATTTAGTAGTGACATGAGATGTCCTGCCTGTGGTCTCGTACTGACCAAGACAAGGGAGGTCATGGCATATGGCTCTTCCATTGACCTTGTATGGTACCGATTGTGACTTCACAGTGGTCGTTTGGAGATGAGAGGTATACCTCATCTCCTCAGGGCATAAGTGTGATTGAAAAATGTAATCACTTGTGTAGCATATCTATTTAAGGATCGAATATGGAAAACATTGATTGATGTGCAATTTAGTTATACATCTTAGTTGATAGATGTTATTTATGTTTATTTACATTCCTTGCAAAGAAGATAGCTAATTTATTACTCTACCATGGGTAGAAGTAATGTTCTCCTTAAGAAAGGAGATTATCTCATTCTGTTCATACATTGACTTATCCTGTCTGTTAATATAAAAAGAACCTCTACTTAGTTTATAAATGCTTAATTGTAACGAATTGTTTGTTGGTTTGATAACGGTCGTTTCAGCACCTTATGAGGCTTTATATGGTAGAAAGTGAAGATCTCCTTTATGTTGGTATGAGTCTGGGGAATATCAGCTTTTGGTCCGCAGTTAGTGCAGCAGACGACAAAGAAGATCAAAGCGATACGGAACAGTTGAAAGAAACACAAGACAGACAGAAGTCATACACAGATAATCATCAACGACCTCTAAAGTTCCATGAGGAAGACAAGGTGTATCTCAAGTTCTCTCTGTGGAAAGGTGTGCTGAGGTTTGGACAAAAAGGCAAATTGGCTCCCAGGCATATGGGACCATATCCGGTGACAGCACATGTTGGCAAAGTGGCTTACAAGTTGGTACTACCACCAAAGTTTCACAGGTTGCATCCATTGTTCCATGTCAGTATGCTGAAGAAAAGTTGCCCAGGAACAGAGACAATAATACAACTAGTTGAAGTTGAACTTGATGAAGATGTGACCTACGAGGAATGTCCAGTGATGATCCTTGACATAGGAGTGAAGAAGTTGAAGTGGAAGTACCTAGTCCTTATGAAGGTTCTTTGGCATCATCGTAGCGTTGAGGAAGCCACGTGGGAGCTTGAGGAAGAGATGATGAGGAAATATCCCTCACTTTTCTCTTCGGTTTTCATGGACAAAATCCTTTGTTAGAGGTTTATGGCTTGTAAGGACCATGACCCTCATTTTAGGCTTACCCTATTTGCTTTAGCTAAACATGATGTTTAGATGCTTGCTAATCACCTGAAGTTGTGATTAGGGTTTGCTTGTTCTTTGTTGAGAGATTGAGGTGCAACTTGCAAATTACCCAAGTTCTAGGGTTGATGTGCAAGTTTGTCATCTTGAGAGATGTCTTTCTCTCTCCTTGTATCCTCTAGGGTTGAAAAGATGGGTTGGGCTCTTTTCTTGAGTAGCCTTGGGCTTTGTTGAGCCTTGTTGAGTTGTGTTGAGCCTTGTTGAGACTTGTTGGTGCTTGATATCAGGCTGGACCCTAGTGTATCGGCCAGTAGGAGTGCTTGGTTGTATTGGGCAAGATGTGTATCGGCCATGGTGTGTCGGGTTGCCATGTTGGGCAACACATACCCTCCACCAAGCCTCGTTTGTGTCACCATCTTTGGACAAGTAGAAGTTGCTTTGCTAAGTGGGAGGCAAGTCGTGGACATGTGGTTTTGGGGGTGTTAGCATGTGGCATGACCCGAGGATAAGTTTGTTGGGGTCGGGTGCCACCTTGTCTTTCTATCTCCTTTCACCCCTTAGTATATAAGCAACCCTCCTTGCTTGTTAGGCCTCTTTAGTACCCTTAGTTTCTCTCTTTCCTTTGGTTGCTGAGCTAGGAGTGGAGAAGAGGAAGTGGTGGCCGATATAGCTGGTTCTTTGGCCGATATCCCTTGCTACCTTACTCCTTTTCTTCTCTTGAGGTGAGTATCCTTCTCCCATTCCTTGGCACCTCCTCCTCCTTGCTTATTTTTTTACCATGTTGGTTATGAGTTGTTCTTCTCTTCTTGAGGTGTCCGAAGGTGGTGCCTTGGAGCTTGGAGCATGGAGCTTTAGAGCTTGAGGAGTGTGATTGAGGTGGGTTACATAACTCCTAACCCTAAATATACTACATCCTTTTTATGTAGCTTTGTTATATACTATCTTGATCGGCCATGCATATCTTGTTAGTGATGTTTTTGCTCTAGTATGTTCCCTAGACCTTGTTGGTTATAATATGTGATGATCCATCTTGTTACCCGATATATTATAGAGGTTGTGCAAAACCCCTCTCACTTAGTTGTTGAGAGGTGAGCCAACTCTCTTGATCTTTAAGGGTTTCATGGTGGTAGTTTTGAGGTTGAAGATGACCAAACCAATATGGCCTTTTAGACTCTTACTCGATATCCCTCTTCTAGGGTTGAGTATGGACGATATGCTGATGAGTGTCTTGTAGATGCCTTTGACCGATATGAGATTCTACCCAAGATTTTGTTGGGTGATATTTTCTTGGCCGATATGGTGTTTGCCTGATATGGTCTTTTGATACATTGGGCGACATGGACAGGTCAGGCCTTGATGATTAAGTGCTGAGCAAAACCCCTCCTTCCTTGAGTTGTGAGGTGAGCTCTAGAACTTAGTCAATATGAGGATGGACAGCTTGGTTGGCCGACAGGGATGTGCCTTGGGCTATAGGGAGCCTAACACTAGTTGGGGTGATATGGTTTCTTTGGTGATATGGTGTGCTACCCATGATGTTGTTTCTTGGTTGACAGGTTGATGCTTTGATCGATAGGAGAAACCCTAACCTTGGTTTCCCGACGTGATGCTTTGGTCGATAGGGATGTACCTTGGGTGATAGAGTTGGTGATTGACTGATATGAGGTTGGGCGACATGGAAACCCTAAATCTAGTCTTGGCCAACATGGTGTGTGTTGCCCGATATCATCTTGACATGTGTTACCCGATATGATGGCTGTCCGATATGGTTGGTGACTGATAGGAGACTTGGCTCCCTAGAGTTTTGTAGTGTCCTACACCCTTGGATGAGGATAATTCCCTACCCGATATCCTTTTAGTGAGGGCTATGATGTACCCGTTATCCCCTTTGGTGAGGGTAGACGACACCTCTAGTAAGGGTTGTGCCCTAACTTGATAACACTAATAACGTTGTCTTGTTATCTTGAGCCCATATCCTTGACTATGATGGAATATGATAAGACAGGTTGTAACCAGTTGTATGATGGTTACCTAAGGATGATGGTAGGTGAACCTTCGATAAGTTTGATGGTTGATCATGGTCGTATGATCTATAGGGTATGGTGGATACCCATAGCATGGTAACATAATATAATATGAGTTGTTTACCAGCTAGAATTTTATGCTCCATGTGTTATAATAATGGAAGTTGTTCCAATCGTATGCACCTTAAATCTTAATGACATGATAGTCATGATATGTTCTCTAAAGTATGACTTTTGGTGATCAAGTTATCTTTTCTACTATGCATTCTAACCATATAGGTATTACCAATTGACATAGCCAGGTAATACTTATGATGTATATATGTGCTTTGTGTGGCACTTAATGATGATGTTCCTTGATGATGAGATAACATGTATCACAGTATGATGAGAAAGTCTGGTGACCTGATAAAGACTTTTTGAGGTGTTATCCTTTGGTAATGAGATGAGGGATTGATATAAGATGAGGGATTTATATCCCATGATGATGCATGATGATAAAGCCTTGAGAGGCAGTGGCTTTATGTGGTGAAATGAGGGATTAAGATCCCACAGAAATACGATGATGTTAATGGCAATGTGATGACAATAGTAACAATGTAACACAATATTGGTTATGTTTTATAACCTGATTGCCACAACAATTCACTTAAAACATACTAATTAATTATAGATGAATATTTCATGTAGTTTGCCCTGGCCATAGATCCATCATCGTCAGTAGCTGGTGATGGTGAAATAGGTTATCCTGTGGGTTAACCCGGAGCGCATATTGTTGAATATGTGGGGTTTCTCCTAGCTGAAAATAGGAGGGATAGAGTGCTACTACAGTTGTTGACTCAAATATATGTCAGAGCATGGTGAACATTCCCATGGCTCAGTATGTAGAGCATGAATGCATTCATGTCTTAGGAGCACGGTGAACAGGCACGTGGCTCAAGATATTCTAGCACCGTGACCTGTACCAAGGTGGGCTAGAGAAAAGGGTAGCCTGCGGAGCTGACCCTGTGGCTGAGGCCACTTAAGCATGAGACTGCGGTCCTGTTTTGGATATTATGCACTCACCATGAAGAGGTGAGGTTACAGAGTCCAAGTCTTCCATTGACTTGGTATGGCACCGGTTTTGGGCTTTGTAGCCGAAGGTTGTATTTGAGTGGTATGGCTCACTTCCTTAGGGAATAATAAATCGTAATCTAGCCGTATAGTATACTTGCTTAAGGTAAACATAGAACTTTGGTTGAGTCCTTATTTATATAATTGTTCTAGCTTTATTGTAACGACCCTGCCTCCCGGTAACCCCCAATTAAGGGAGACCCGAAGGTCAGAGTTGTTATTCAATTAACAGCATCAAAGGTTCGACAAATAATCAGTAATAATTAATAAACTTTACCAACTAAACTGAAAACTGGTATAAAATAACACTTTTCTTCCCTTGGAAAAACTGGGATTTCTAAACTTTTATCCATGAAGATGTTACTCTGACTAATCCTCCTGTGTACGTTACTTCTCATTTAATTCCACATATGCCACTTTACTGTTTGTTCTTTTCATTTGTACCTAAAACACCGACAAACAAAACGTCGGTCAGTATATCGAAATATACTGGTATGTGGGGACAACCAAAAGTTTGCACATACGGCTAACAATTTAATAATCACAATCAAATTATTTAACAAGCCTCTTCACATTTTCAATGTGTCATTCTCCACCATTTTTTCCCTAACCCTGGCATACCCCTCTAGGGTTTCTCTTTTGCCATTGACTTTAAGGCCACCTTCTCAATCCCGAGCTTGGTGCCTGGGATTCACCTCTCATGGTGCTCCATAGTCATGCATCATAGACCACCTTCTCATTCTCGAGCTTGGTGTCTGGGGTCACCTCTCATGGTTCCCATCGGTCTACCCTTCTGGGCCTGACCTTTGTGGCATCTTCCATCAGGGTGGCATGTAGGTGCGAGAATTCACATGTATATATAACTGTGATAGCCATAGTGACTTTATAATTGAAGTATGAACATCCAAACTGTTTAGATTGCATTCAATGTGAGGAAACATTCGGGAAACCCTCGGGAAACTAATGCGATTAATCATAATTAACCACATACCTAATCTGATGATTTGAATAGAAATATCCATGTAAATAAGAATCCAAGCAAGCAAACATTCAATAAGATCCTGAAACAATATACAATATCCTTTCATTACTTATGTCAATCAGATCTATTAAATCTATCTCACTTCCTAGGGTTTCTAGCCCATTTTCATAGTTTCCTTTGTAATTAGGGTTTCCTTCATCTTGTACCATATTAAACCCTAACTCTACTTATCTCATCTATTCTTCAATATTAAGGTTATCTTAACAAAATATAACCCTATTTTCATATTAAAGGCACTATTAACCATCAATTAATTTCATTAAGTTTCTTTTACATTAAAGCTACTATTTTTATCCTTTTAATCCATGACAAGATCATTATACGCCTCTATCATTAATTCAAATTGTTTCCTAGGTTATTTGCCCTTTTTAGGGTTTTAACCATAATTAGGGTTTTATTTCCTTTTTATTACTTTAAACCCTAATTTCACCAAATCATTTGCAAACCCTAACTTTTCATCAAAAGATTTAATTTTATCTTTTACCAAAAAGGAAACTATAATTTCATATTATAATCACCTTTCATTTTCTTTTCTCTATTCTAGGGTTTCTAAACATATTAATCAACATACTAGGTTAAAAACCCTAAACCTTGCAATTCTATCACCAAAACAGGTTCACAACCATCTTAATCATTAAATAGGTTAAACATATTCGAATTAACCTAACTGCAAGACTAAAACCATCTTAGTCATTAATCAATTAGGGTTTTCTAATTACAAATTAACACTTTCCCCATCAAATTATATACTTTTGCAAAGATATACAGATTTAGATGTCCAAACCATTTTTAATGTTTTCCTTGTATTTTTCTGATCATTTTTCATGTATAAAGTCTTTCCATTAGACATCCCTAGCAATTTCTACAAATTTTGCAAAAGAAAACCCTTTTCTCTATTATCTGGACAGAGAGAGCAATTACCGAATTTCCTGGATCGTCGGATTGATGCGCCGCGGGTCTACCGAGCGATCGAACGCTCCGTGTCGATCGACTCCACTAGCCTGGTGGCGCGCGCGTCCTGTCTTCGGCCGATCGTCGGATGCTTCTCGGTCCACGATGGTCTGTTGATCAACGATCCGCGTCGATCGCCCCCCACGCACATGACTAAGAAGACTCGCCGGCTCAGAGGCGTTGGATCCCGCCCGTGATTACCGTGGTCCTCAATCCCATGGTTCTCAGTCGTCGTCCTTCTCCCTCCTTCTATCTTTCAACGCGGCGGTGCCGCGACGGTTCCTCGCCGGAGCAAGTCTAATGTAGCGAGAGAGAGATCTAGCAGTCAGGGAGCAACCATTCTTGATCGTGAGGGTGCGAGGGATTGAGGGGTTCCCTAGGCTATGGAGGGTCCCTATTAGGGTTCCCAACCCTAGTCACAACTCGGCCTCTAGCCCAATTGGGCGCTTCGCGAAGTTAGGGTAAAACCCCAATAAACCGGGGTCTAGAAGCTTCCTCTCCTCTCGTCGAACTCAATGGGACTCTTCCCATGAGTGCTTGTGTAACAGGTTGAGCGGAAACAAGGGGAGAAGTTTCCCCTATCATGGCTGGGGTCCTCGTCCCACTGGGATGTGGACGATAGATGGGGCCCATTGGATCAGAATCCAAGGGTCCTCGCTACTGGCGTTAGATCAAAGGAAAGGAATTTTCCTATTTATCCGATTTATATTTCAAATTCAATGATTTCTTGGAAAAACTCATAACTCCCAATCCGTAATTTCTTTTTATATCAAATTTTAA
The DNA here is from genome assembly GCA_963693085.1 of Alisma plantago-aquatica. Taxonomy (NCBI): domain Eukaryota; kingdom Viridiplantae; phylum Streptophyta; class Magnoliopsida; order Alismatales; family Alismataceae; genus Alisma; species Alisma plantago-aquatica. The sequence goes on along the minus strand of OY856411.1, from coordinate 65,307,872 downwards.
GGGAACGTTCCTTTTATTATTGCCTAGCTTTGTACAAAATTTGGGAAACAAAAAGTAATGGATGGGAAGGCTTCCTTCTCTCCCAAGTTTTCTCATTAATTACTCCAAATTAAATTATATTCCCTTTTCCTTTGTGATTATCTTGTGATTTTGGGTCCCTTGGACCTCAAAAAATCCCAAAGGCACGGATTCCCATATTGGGTAAAATCTATTTGCCTTTATCCTCTTTTAAAAGTCAATTTATCATACTTCCCTTTTATTTTAATTCCCTTTTTAAGGATTTCTCTTTATCTCTCCTCTATTTTCCTATTGGAATTCCTTTTATTATTAGGAATCCTTTGGATACAAAATTCCACCAAGGATTACCCAATTATACCTTTTTTTCACATATTTTCCACATTTCATCAATGTTTTCAATTTCTTTATTAATAAGGAAATACTTAATTGATATTTTCTTTTCTTATTGCCTTTTCTTTGCAACTTTGGACTCCTTGGAACCCAAGGAATCTAAGAGGCACAAAATCCTCTTTTGATTTTCCTTCTAGAGGTTTCCACCCCTTTCTTATCCCAAATTCTCAGTTATTCATTAATTGATTGAATATCCTTGTTATTGGGCCCAATAGCCAATAAAGCCCACAAATCAAACAACAAGGCTATTTTCAACGAAACTCATTTATTCAACACAAATTATATCATCATTTGTTCCAATATCTTTAAAATGAGAAATTACATTTCTCTCCTTATGAACCCAACATTGGGGCTGTAACATCCTTCCCTTCTTAAAAGAATTTTGTCCTCAAAATTCCATAAAGCAAGCAAACAAACAGGATAAGCCTTTCATATGTCCATCATGGCTCCCATGTGGCTTCACCCTTTCCATGGTGCTTTCCAAGAACCTTCATCATCTCATATTCTTCCATCTGAGTTCTTTCTTACCTTGGTATATCGTACCCTCATAGGTGACTCAGGGCATTTCAGCCTCTCCAAAGCTGAATAGGTTCAAGGCTCAACACATGGCTTGGGTACCTCACATAGTGCTCTAGCTCGGACTCATGTAACACATTATACATCATAGTATCCTGAGGGGTAAGGCTAAACACAACCATTTCCACCAATCCATCTCAAATGGACCCATATATCAGGGACTCAGCTTTCTCAGCTGTAGCTCAGAGGGGTCGGATTTTCATATCACATATTCTCCCACAGTGAACTGCATATCAGTCTTCTTTGCATCATCTCGTGACTCATATCACCACTGGGCTCTCTCTCAGCCATTGCACGATCAAAGCGACTTCATCTGCACACACTTGTGGTTCTTTTCTGACCTTCGTGAGGCCTCCTTCACCAACATCATCTTAATGAAGTGGTGACCGACACAACCTCCTTATAGAACTTCTTGCATCCTAATAAAGGCTATGGTGGTTAACGTCACATCTTAAGAACTGTCTCTATGTATCACCCTAGATGAGCACACCTGCTCTCATCAGACCCTCTAGTCTGGATTATACCGTTCATTAGTATGGGGTGATGAACTGTACTATCATCGAGTTCTTCATGTATCCACTTCCACCTCATGGAAGTAAACCTTGATCATACCCAAGAACTTTTAAACTCACATCATGGTGTAGTTGAACCATCTCTCTTTCTCTTATGTAGTTCAATGGAATCTATCTCTTGACAATACTCCTCTCTTTCTCATGTTATCTAGGTAAGGCGATCTATCATAACCCACATTGCATCTTGACCTTCCTTGGTCAAGGGGAGACTTACCACAACATCCATAGTGGTGAACTCCCACTCCCTTTAGGGGACTCTTTATCCTCTATGTCAAAGCATTGGGTTATTGGTGTTCGTTCTTCACCTACTATCATGCATGGCCACAAGTCACATGCATCTTCATCTTAAGCATCCAAAATTCTACTATCTCTTACTATCTTTGTAGTATCACGGTGTATGGTGACCTTAAAATCATGATCTCCTATACGTCATGATTCTTCAAGCTTGGTACCTCGGAAACCCTAAACCATTCTAATCAGGGTTTCAACACCTTCCTTTCCAAGGAAGGGTATTCGAGGTCCTGTCACCATTCTTTTGCTACATCAAGGACTAAACTGGCTAACCAAACAACCATTAACTTATTCAACAGATATCGTTACATCTAAGTGTTAGCCAAACTTATCTCTTTTTCTCAACTTAAGGTTAGCCTAACAACCTCAACTTCTTCTAGCTTCCAACTAAACTAGGAAGCTATATCTCAACCAGAGCATTCATTACCACTTCTTATCCTTAGGTGTTAGGTAACATGGAAGACATACACTTCCATGTATTCCACCTATCATCTCATCTCAAACTCTAAGTTTGTCTTCATCAAGAAACTCTGATCTCATCCTCAGGGTGATCAAACTCAACCTTGGTTAACTTGTAAATTCCTCATAGCTCTTGATAAAACATCCTCATAAGATGACTACACTATTCCTCTTAGTGTTTGTAAACCTTCCATTATCATCCACTTCACAAGGGTATGTTATCATCTCTATCCTTATACCTTGAAGCAACACTCCAACTTACATCATCTTTATCCTTGGTGTAAGGAATGTGTAATGTCCTATCTCTCACCCCCATAACAAGAAGAAATAAGCATTTGACGGCCGTCCAAATACAAAGTTCTTCCCATTCCAAGAGTAGAGATGGTACAACCCACCTTGCCAGTACACCTTCCAATCCAAGTTGAAACGTGCAACTCATGTCTCCAAATCACAAACATCGTGATATCAAAAATTACTTTCATGGAAAACTGGTCTCTAACCTACTGGGGTTTACACACAATCCTTGGTCATCTCCTCTGGGTCTATAGGGTGCCGACACTTTTGGGGTCATCCCTCTTCCCTCATGCATCAAAGAGTGCCCTACTCATTTTCCATTTGGGTCCCATGAGTTCATGAAGGTGATCAATCTCCTAACCCATGGTCCTCAGACAATGATAGTTGTTACCTCCCGACCCTATGGTCATGTGCAACCTGGGAATTAGGCAACTCCTTCTTCCATCGGTCCTATCCCTACCTGACCCTAGGATAGACTCAGGATTCTGACATAGTACATGTTCAGTTTAGAACCTTACCCAATCCTTCATCATCTCTCTCTGCATTCATGACTGACTTTCATCCCTTCATAGGGGTCATGGCAACCTGCCTACCTTGGCCAGGCCCCATACCCGTTACCTCTATGGTAACACATCCATATGCACTTAGAGATAGCTATTTATGGGTCTACAGGTTCATCTCATACCATGTACTCTTCACTTAGCTTCTCAAGATCCTATGAAACCTCTTTAGGTTACCTCAAAACCAGCAAAACTAGTATACATCCTTCCAAAGGGGTCCCTCTCCCAGGATGGGAGGAAACTACAACTTATGACAACAAGGTAACAAACATCCTTATGTTTAGGGTATGCATCCACCTGAGCATGCTTAGCCCTAGAAAGCTACTAAGGCATAGGAAAACACTTACCAAACCATGCTAGGTCACACTTGTTCTCATCCTCAACATCGGACCAACTTAGTTGTGAGGGGCTCGTCAAACATACCCTTACCTTAAGGGGTTCCCTTCATCTCTACACATTAAGAGTACCATGCTCGAAACTATAGAGACTCAAAACTCACCATGAGTATTGGATACACTACTTCCCCTCTTAGGCCTAGGAGCCCTATGTTCACCTTTGGGTATCCAACTGCATGCTCAATCTCTTAACCACGAATCAAGCATGTCCCAGATATGTCATGTACTTCCATGATCCTTTTACTTGAGCAACACTTCGGAGTTGAGTCCTCTTCTAGGACAACCAACTAGGTATAAAGCCTCACAACTGATTACTTAACCTTCCTCAGGGTTTAAGGCACTCTTTACCTCATCCAACAGGTAGTTACTTATACCATGGGTACCAGAAGCATCATCCTCCCTCTAAGGTTTGGTTCCTCTAAAGGCAACCAAGATATCAGCAGTCCTCAGGGATCAAACATAAGGCAACCACTATTATCCACTTAAGTCACATCATCCTCAACTACCCACTGTTCCTTATGTCTCAGAATCTATGCTTCCAACCCTCTTGCTTAAGTTCTGCTTTTTCTCTCTAGAGCTAACTCCACATCCAACCTTACTTCCCGAGGTCCTTTCTCCATGAAGGATCAAGCTTCACTAGCATACCTCCACATGGGTGAAGCCTATGCTCGAACTTAGGTTTGCTCAAGATCATTCATAGCCCTTTATGCTTGTTCCATAAGTCATCCATCATGATCTCTTAACCAGGGTCTCATCAAGCTATACCTTACTTTCCTAAGCCCATAGGGTAACTATAGGTTCTCCCCTAACCTCATCCATGAAGGATCTATCCTTTGCTCTAGCATGCATGACCCTCTCCAAGCTTGGGTCGCCAAAAGTACTAGGTCATCTACCCTCTTATGGCATCTAAAGGCATGTCCCACCAAACACTCGGTCAACCAGGACATCTAACTCATCATGTCATCCTCCTCTCTAACCTTTACTTAGGGTTAGGGTTAACGTCAGCTTTAGAGGATGAGCCAGGTCTCTACTTTTAATGGAGGTCTCTACCTCCAAGACTAACTACTCATCCTCCTACCAAGGAGGTCTATCCTCAGGTCTCTCCTGAGGGCAATGACAACTCATGTCATACGACCTAAGCATGTATATATTCCTTTACGCTTACTCTATTAAGCTTATGTCCATGACATCTTATTTACATACTTTTTATTAATTTGGTGGAGGATCCCTTAATCCTTATCAACCTTACCCATACCTCAAGAAGGTGAGGAAAAGAGAGAAAACCCTAATCCTTAAGGTCCTTAACATAATTTGAGTTGAGAAGGGATGAACAAGATGAGAGAGTCCTAAAGGTATCTTATTTCGAATCATACCCTAAGACTTTGGCCAGGCAGTCACACGGATCCGGGAGTCCTCATATTCTGACTAGCGGTGCGGAGGAAAATATTGCCAGCCCCCGGTCGTGATCCTTTTCTAGACACCTATGTGTTTCAGATAATCCTCTAATAACTCCCTTAAGTTCTACGGAATTTGTAAAATTTAATAATTATTAAATATTAAGTGCGGAACCTATGCTCTGATACCAATTGTAATGACCCCACCTCCCGGTAATCCCCAATTAAGGGATACCCGAAGGTCAGAGCTGTTATTCAATTAACATGATCAAAGGTTCGACAAATAATCAGTAATAATTAATAAACTTTACCAACTAAACTGAAAATTGGTATAAAATAACACTTTTCTTACCTTGGAAAAACTGGGATTTCTAAACTTCTATCCATGAAGATGTTACTCTAACTAATCCTCCTGTGTATGTTACTTCTCATTTAATTCCACATATGCCACTTTACTATTTGTTCTTTTCATTTGTACCTAAAACGCCGACAAACATAACGTCGGTCAGTATATCGAAATATACTGGTATGTGGGGACAACCAAAAGTTTGCACATATGGCTAACAATTTAATAATCACAATCAAATTATTTAACAAGCCACTTTACATTTTCAAAGTGTCATTCTCCACCGCTTTTTCCCTAACCCTGTCATACCCCTCTAGGGTTTCTCTTTTGCCATTGACTTTGAGGCCACCTTCTCAATCCCGAGCTTGGTGCCTGGGAGTCACCTCTGATGGTGCTCCATAGTCATGCATCATAGACCACCTTCTCATTCCCGAGCTTGGTGTCTGGGGTCACCTCTCATGGTGCCCATCGGTCTACCCTTCTGGGCCTGACCTTTGTGGCATCTTCCATCAGGGTGGCATGTAGGTGCGAGAATTCACATGTATATATAACTGTGATAGCCATAGTGATTTTATAATTGCAGTATGAACATCCAAACTGTTTAGATTGCATTCAATGCGAGGAAACATTCGGGAAACCCTCGGGAAACTAATGCGATTAATCATAATTAACCACATACCTGATCTGATGATTTGAATAGAAATATCCATGTAAATAAGAATCCAAGCAAGCAAGCATTCAATAAGATCATGAAACAATATACAATATCCTTTCATTACTTATGTCAATCAGATCTATTAAATCTATCTCGCTTCCTAGGGTTTCTAGCCCATTTTCATAGTTTCCTTTGTAATTAGGGTTTCCTTCATCTTGTACCATATTAAACCCTAATTTTATGCCATTACTCATAAACTCTACTTATCTCATCTATTCTTCAATATTAAGGTTATCTTAACAAAATATAACCCTATTTTCATATTAAAGGCACTATTAACCATCAATTAATTTCATTAAGTTTCTTTTACATTAAAGCAACTATTTTTATCCTTTTAATCCATGACAAGATCATTATACGCCTCTATCATTAATTCAAATTGTTTCCTAGGTTATTTGCCCTTTTTAGGGTTTTAACCATAATTAGGGTTTTATTTCCTTTTCATTACTTTAAACCCTAATTTCACCAAATCATTTGCAAACCCCAACTTATCATCAAAAGATCTAATTTTATCTTTTACCAAAAAGGAAACTCTAATTTCAGATTATAATCACCTTTCATTTTCTTTTCTCTATTCTAGGGTTTCTAAACATATTAATCAACATACTAGGTTAAAAACCCTAAACCTTGCAATTCTATCACCAAAATAGGTTCACAACCATCTTAATCATTAATTAGGTTAAACATATTCGAATTAACCTAACTGCAAGACTAAAACCATCTTAGTCATTAATCAATTAGGGTTTTCTAATTACAAATTAACACTTTCCCCATCAAATTATATACTTTTGGAAAGATATATAGATTTAGATGTCCATACCATTTTTAATGTTTTCCTTGTATTTTTCTGATCATTTTTCATGTGTAAAGTCTTTCCATTAGACATCCCTAGCAATTTCTACGAATTTTGCAAAAGAAAACCCTTTTCTCTATTATCTGGACAGAGACAACAATTACCGAATTTCCTGGATCGTCGGATTGATGCGCCGCGGGTCTACCGAGCGATCTGACGCTCCGTGTCGATCGGCTGCACTAGCTTGGTGGCGCGCACGTCCTGTCTTCGGCCGACCGTCAGATGCTTCTCGGTCCACGGTGGTTTGTTGATCAACGATCTGCGTCGATCGCCCCCCACGCACGCGACTAAGAAGACTCGCCGGCTCAGAGGCGTTGGATCCCGCCCTTGATCACCGTGGTCCTTGATCCCACGGTTCTCAGTCATCGTCCTTCTCCCTCCTTCTGTCTTTCAACGAGGCGGTGCCGCGACGGCTCCTCGCCGGAGCAAGTCTAATGTAGCGAGAGAGAGAGAGATCTAGCAGTTAGGGAGCAGCCGTTCTTGATCGTGAGGGTGCGAGGGATCGAGGGGTTCCCTTTTTATAGGCTATGGAGGATCCCTGTTAGGGTTCCCAACCCTAGTCGCAACTCGACCTCTAGCCCAATTGGGCGTTTCGCGAAGTTAGGGTATAACCCAAATAAACCGGGGTCGAGAAGCTTCCTCTCCTCTCGCCGAACTCAATGGGACTCTTCCCATGAGTGCTCGTGTAACAGGTTGAGCGGAAACAAGGGGAGAAGTTTCCCCTATCACGGCTGGGGTCCTCATCCCACTGGGATGTGGACGATAGACGGGGCCCGTTGGATTAGAATTCAAGGGTCCTCGCTACATGCGTTAGATCAAAGGAAAGGAATTTTCCTATTTATCCAATTTATATTTCAAATTCAATGATTTCTTGGAAAAAATCATGACTCCCAATCCGTAATTCCTTCTTATCTCAAATTTTAAGGGAACGTTTCTTTTATTATTTCCTAGCTTTGTACAAAATTTGGGAAACAAAAAGTAATGGATGAGAAGGCTTCCTTCTCTCCCAAGTTTTCTCATTTGTTACTCCAAATTAAATTATATTCCCTTTTCCTTTGTGATTATCTTGTGATTTTGGGTCCCTTGGACCTCAAGAAATCCCAAAGGCATGGATTCCCATATTGGGTAAAATCGATTTGCCTTTATCCTCTTTTGAAAGTAAATTTATCATACTTCCCTTTTATTTTAATTCCCTTTTTAAGGATTTCTCTTTATCTCTCCTCTATTTTCCTATTGGAATTCCTTTTATTATTAGGAATCCTTTGGATACGAAAATCCACCAAGGATTACCCAATTATACCTTTTTTCACATATTTTCCACATTTCATTAATGTTTTCAATTTCTTTATTAATAAGGAAATACTTAATTGATATTTTCTTTTCTTATTGCCTTTTCTTTGCAACTTTGGACTCCTTGGAACCCAAGGAATCTAAGAGGCACGAAATCCTCTTTTGATTTGCCTTCTAGAGGTTTCCACCCATTTCTTATCCCAAATTCTCAGTTATTCATTAATTGATTGAATATCCTTGTTATTGGGCCCAATAGCCAATAAAGCCCACAAATCAAACAACAAGGCTATTTACAACGAAACTCATTTATTCAACACAAATTATATCATCATTTGTTTCAATATCTTTAAAATGAGAAATTACATTTCTCTCCTTATGAACCCAACATTGGGGTTGTAACATTTATCTTGCAGCTAATTACATGTTTCTTAGATATGATGATAAGTTCCTGTAAGACTTGCCTTATCAATCATATTCCATGTATTATCTGGTAATATGCCTCTCATATGTTTTGGTTGGATGTTATAAAGTTAGTTCTGCTCATTATGATGCATTTATGATCAGCGTATATCAGTTACCTGCTTTATCTATATTAGCTCTCCTAAGGTTTTATAGTTTGACAGAGAGTTATGTTTCTCATTGGGACTGTGTGACTCACCCCATTGGTTTACAACCTTTTTAGGTGATCGAGCTAGACATGGTGGTGATCGTAAGGTTGCGACTGAGCAACAAGAAGATCATTAGAAGCTAAGGTTGGATATGATGTTGCTATGGTTGTTGTGGTAGTTTTCTAGAGTCTCCCTTTACACTCAGGTCCTTGAAGATGTTTTGACGAGGTTTTATGATGTATGATCTTAGTATGCTTTTGTATCGTGATGTTGTCCTGGTTAGGCCTGATTTGTACATAAACAGGTGATGCATCCTCTATGGATATGGAACAGCTGGATCATATGTAACAATCGACATATTTCATGCTCTTGTAAATATAACTTATTTCCTTACAGGATGATGACCCAGTTGTAATAGTTTCTCTCATATGATGTTTTCTGCTAACGGTTTTAATTAACCTGTGTTTTTGGTAAATGTGGTTTATGATAGTTCCATACATTTTTGCATGGCATTACGTTGTTTGAGTGATGACGGGATGTCACACCTCCAGTATATCCTATAATGAATTCTGCTTGTGCAGAAGAAAGGGTGAAGTTTAATTATTATTGGAGAACACCATGAACATGTTGCTAAGAGCAATGTTGTTGTACCTAGAGAGGGTGCAAGGGATCAAGAAAGAGAAGAATGAGTGCTTGAGAATTCTCATCTGGATCCAATCAGGATAGAGAATCTTGCTTTTTATGCTCTTGTTGGACAGGCTAGGACAACGGTGATGAATATAATGGTCTATACACTAGCATTACAACCTAGGTTACCAACCCTCAATGTAGAAACTTTGAGTTCTAAAAGGGTTCTTGATTGACATATTCATGTTGAACGGTGAAAAAATGAGAAGGATTAACATATGGAAATAAAATAGACTCTTCGATAAACATAGATAGATAGTACATCTGTGATGGCAATGCCCAAAGAGAGGTAATAAGATGAGAATTAAGGAGAGGTCTCTATAATTCTAGAGACATTTGCCTAGTTGTTCCAAAAAGCCAATGTTTTTGGTACAAACAGTGCAATAAATGCCTAGTACACAAGGATAGTAGTCATTAATTATAGGAAAAAGTCCTAACTTTCCACCTATAAGAACTCCTGACCTAGTTCCTACATCAGTAATAAGACCAATAAGACGGTGGTACGAGGACAAGACATGGACATGTTAAGTATAATAAACTATTTTATTCAAAAATAAGGGAGTAAATGACCCAACAACCGAGAAACTCGGTAGGTCTTACGACATTTACAACCTAATAGTCAAAAAAGGAAAAAGAAACAACATGAAATAACTAGAACCTATGTTTGAGTCAACCTAAAGTGGTAGATGACTGTGAGGGGTGACAGTCAAATAGAGCTTTTTCATTCTGTTATGTCTTCTCTTGATTTTATCTAATAATCCTAAGAAGGTAGTTGTTGTTGAACTTCCTTTAATTATTCATGTGAGGACATAAGGAAGAGATAAGAAGGATGAGAACCTATATTCAGATTATTATTCTCTTATATGTTTGAAATTTCTATCTTCATGTAGAAAAGGAAGAGATGTAAAAGAAACACCCAGAGAAAATCTGAGATACTATGAAGAAAAATTTAAAGAGATGAAATATAATATAAAACAAATGCATACTATATAATTTCAGTTATTGAATACCCTAGCCAGGTATTCATCTATTGAAAGCAAGGTAAGTATGGAACTCTTAGATTGCTATCTTTCTAATTACTCTGACCAAGTAGTCATTTTGAGACAATCTAAAGATCCTACCAAAGTAGGAGATGTGGAACGGATATTTTTGCCACATCCTAATTGAAATATGAAGGGATCTGAGTTAATCATAAATCAATTTATAAACAAAAGAAGATGTTTCGTATAATGTATACCTTAGTCTGAGGACCTAGAGGTAAAAGTTACCTGATGAGAGGTAACAATGTTCAGTGATGGACTGAGGGTCTGAATACCCAGATCTAGTAATCATGATAATGATGTGTTGTATTTTTGGCACATATAATGGATACCAAGGTAAAGAGTCCTAGTATCCAAGAACTTTCAATGATATGAGAAAATGGGAACATGACTCCTGATAAGAAGTAATGTTTGGTTACCTAGAAGAGCCAACTTTGAAATTAGTCTAGTTACATACTATAGTATGGATACCATATGTTAGGGGTTTATGCCCCGCATAAACATAACATCAGCAAAGATGTATGAGTTGAAGGAACAATCGTAGAATTGTTTTTGAAAAGTTGATTAAGCTAAAGATAAATTCCTAGAATATCCCTATCTAGATTTGTTGAGGTAGCTTATACATAACATCTAGAGATACCTCTGAGATAGTTCTTATTTAATAAGTAACCTCTCCTTATGAAAAGAAAAATAAATAGCTGAAGGGATAATTGATACAAGTCATACGAAAGTTTAGTATTGTGTCAACAGATTTGAGTGGCACAAGAGATGCATGATTAGACTTGTACTACCCAAGTGGGTGATAGAACGTAACTCTAGTCTTTCCTTGAAAGATAAATGACAAACTAAGGGAGGGGTATAGAAAACTCCCAAGATCAAGGATCTTATTACATAAAGATGTAAGTTGAAAAGGTGACAAATCAGTGAGGTTTGACACCTGAGTTAAATAAGGTATGCATAATGATTCTCTAACTAAGAAAATTGTTACCTGACTCAGAGTTGACTCTACCGTCAATTGAAAAGGACAGTCGAGTATGTGTCCTATATGACAGATTCCATGATAATCATGTGTGAAAGAACTGTGTTAATCAAAGTTCTATGACATCTCCATGACATTAAGATGTTATGTGGAGACTTGATGTGAATCGACCGTCATCAAACTAACAAACAAGTCGTTCCAATTAAGCAGAATTAAACATAAACAGTGGATTAACAAAAATCACTAAAAATTAAAACCATTTGTAGGGAGATCCATTTCCAGGAAACTCTAAAGAAGACAACCAAAGTACTACATACATCATGGTCACATTGTACATACCATGTATAATTTCATCTCGAGGATAACATATAACAGTTGATTTTCCACACTATACATAAGCAACATAAAACCTCGAGGAATACAAGACAAAATTTCAGATTGTTCATAAAACTGTTACGTACAGATTCTAAGGACCTAAGACTACAGAGACGACACATATGACTTATATCTACAAGACACGATAGACAACACACTCAGCCTGAGATGCTACTGCTTCCCCTGTTGTTGTCGTCCTCCCTCTACTGTATGGTCTCCACTGCCTCATGCACGTCCACCTAAAAAAATTGTGGATCCCACAGGGTGAGACAATTGTCTCAGCAAGAGATATAGCTCACTGTCGATCATATTATAATGTCTGATTAAGCATTTATAAACTAAGTAGAGGTTATTTTTATATTAATAGACAAGAGAAATCAATGTATGAATGGAATGAGATAATCTCATTTCTTAAGGAGAACATTGCTTCTACCCATGGTAGAGTCATAAATTAGCTATTTGTTTTGCAAGGAATGTAAAGAAACATAAATAACATCTATCAACTAAGATGTATAACTAAATTGTGCATCAATCAATGTTTTCCATATTCGATCCTTAAATAGATATGCTACATGGTTGAGTCTATTTTTCAATCACACTTATGCCCTGAGGAGATGAGCTATACCACTCATCTCCAACCGACCACATTGAAGTCGCAACTGGTACCATACAAGGTCAATGGAAAAGCCAGCTTCCATGACCTCCCTTGTCTCAGTTAGTATGATACCAAAGGCAGAAAATCTCGTATCACTTCTAAATAGCTTTCCAAGGCATACTGGAAACTTTGTTCAAGAGCTACAGCGGCGGTTGCACTATCTTTGGCATCGAGAGATCCCATGTTTATCTCACAAACATCTGACATTCATCATCATCAAGAGATTCATGATACATCCATCCCGAAATATATAATGAAGGATTGAGAGATTTCATGTTTATCTCACATGAAACCCACATTAGGACGTAAGGATATTCACGCCCATCACCCCCATATATTAAAAAATATGCCCTCTGGGTTATGCCACGGAGTAACCCATTTCACCATTCAGCAAATCTTGACAGTGATGGATATATGGTCAGGGCACTACATGATGAGATTCCACTTGGTTAATTATATATATATATATATAAGTATATATATATATGTATATATATATATATTAGGTGCATTAGAATATTCTATTATCATAAAAGAAGTTATAAGCATCAATTATACACAATTTCTACAAAGAAATGTGTAAGACATCTATCAAGTACTTTTTAGATCTTTAGAACACATATGACATTTAGGTTTTCAATCCCTTTTCTCATTACTGGGAGTTCTCATCCCTTCTCATTATCATGGTTACTAGATCTGGGTATTAAAACCCTTAGATCATCACATACCATTATTATATCTATAATATATAATCATTACCTCTAGGTCCTCAGACCAAGATATTCATTTTACTTATTATACAACTATTCCATATATCACACAAGGCCATTACACATCTTGTTACCTCTCACTAGGCAACAACTTATTCATATGGCTCACAAGGCCAGTGCACATCTTATCACCTCTCACTAGGCAACAACTTGTTCATATGGCTCACAAGGCCATTACACATCTTGTCACCTCTCACCAGGCAACAACTTATTGATATGGCTCACAAGACCATTACACATCTTGTCACCTCTCACTAGGAAACAACTTATTCATATGGCTCAAAAGGCCATTACACATATTATCACCTCTCCCTAGGCAACAAATTATTCATATTATTAATCCAAACCCTAATTCATTGCTCCACCCATCTAGGATCATACATTGATATCATAAGTATTCAACCATACTTGTTTATTCTCATCATTTATAATTAAATGATTATCAACACAAAATATGAGTTTCTCTTTCATCCTCTCTAGGATATTAATTTCAGCATACTTTATTATCTTGGCTTAACCCTTTCTCAAGGTATGTTAGCCTACACTTATCAAAGTACATTAAACTCATTACCTCTCAATGTAACAATTAACATAAAACACTTCATGTGTTACTCATCCAAGTATATTGGATTTGGGTGCATCAAGGTGTATCAATCTTGAGATGATGGATATGTTATTTATCATGCCTTGATGTATCACTTCCCTCATCACTTTTAACTTACTTAAGTTCATCAACTTATCTTGTATTAGGGTATTTCCCATCCCGATACTTTATGCACTAACTCATCACATTTATTTTGTAATTCGTTGGCCATAAGTCACACACTTGAATTATCCAACTATCATCAAGTGATATGGACTCATCTTAGGTTAAAACATTGTTGATATAGGATTGACCATTATCAATCACTTTAGGTGTTTCACCTATCAAGGTATTAGCCACACCATTACTTGGTGTTACCCTTATCACTCATAAGAGTGTTTTGCTCTCACCTTTACTAGGTGTATAGGGTTGAATCATTTATTTCAAGTTGAACACATGCATTGGGTTAGTTTTGTATTTATATAGGCATCACCATATCCCTCATACCCTTACCCATTAAGGTATCAACCTTACCATTCATATGGTGTATCAACTTAACCCTTCCTGGGTGTAACATCCTCACCTCACTTGAAGATATTGACCACACCCTACTTTAGTTTATTGTCCATCACATGTAATAGGTCACTAACCACCTTGCCACTCTTGTCATCTAGAGTATTGGGTTACCTTCCATCTCATTTTAGACATAGGTTTTCCACACCATATCGTCCAAAAAGGTGTATGCTTAACTCAATATCAGTTTAAAGGTGTATACTTGCTACCCATATCAGCTAGAGGTGTATGTGTTCTTCCATATCACTTTTGAGGTGTGTGTGTATCACACAATAATGGGCAGAGAGGAGTGTGTGTGCTTCACACCATGTCGGGTAGAGAGGTGTGTGTGTGCTTCACACCATATCAGACAGAGAGGTGCCTACTTGTGTGCTTGAACCTGATATCACTTTATCAAGTGATACCATCTTCTTCAAGCTCTACACCTTGATTTTAACTGTTATAGTTCATGTAAATAGGTCTAAGAAACTATTAGAACTCATAATATCATCAATTATTTTATAAATTTTCGAAATAAAAAGTAGTTCATTAAGTATAGCAATTTAGGTGATGAATAATAACGTGACATGGTTCAAGTTATATAACCCACCTTAAGAACAACTTCAAAGCTCCAAGATCCAAATATCCATGTTCTTAAGGTTTAAGATGACTTATCAAATTCCAATGCTCGTTCAAAACTCCTTCATATACAAGTAATCACCATGGATAAGCAATTGGTGAAGTAGAAAAGAAATGAAGATCATAACCCTAAAATCATGCTTCAATTCAAGGTTGAAGATGATCATGGCCGCACCTTTGGGTTAAGTATTGAGCTCCTTATTGCTCTTTAGCACCTTGCACAATACCTCACTACCCTTTCATGATATTCCATCACTTGTGGCCAATATCCCCCTTACTTGTGGCCACTAATACTCCACTATGGCTGATATCAACTTGCTATGGCCAATATCACTTGCTTTGGCCGATATCACATGATATGGCCGATATCCAAGACCTATGCATGATACCACATCACCTATGCACAACACAAAGTATCCATGCATGATATCTAAGATAAAGGTGGTGGTAGGGCTCGAAAAAGTTCACTAAGGGGTGAAAGAAGGGGTATATATACTTATCGTTCATGAAGAAGTGTGAAAATGAGGTGTCATCAATTTGAGCTACTAGGTGCCACATGTCCATGCATGGGGGACACATGTACATGCATGCATTAAAAGTAATATTGATATGAAAAACACTTGAGGATAATATAGAGATGAATTTTCGTCCATTGCTTATCCCTTTGAATAAGATATATCAACAAAATCACCACTTTATTCACAAACTGATACAACTTTTCTAAGGAAGTTGTAAACCGATACACTTCACCTCCTTGAGGTGCTTTGTACGTCATGGGATTTTCCAAAAGTCCTAAAAACGATATTGGAGCCCTCCTATGGCTCCTTTTCTGATAGGCACACACATATAAGCTTTTCAACTTGATACAACTCAAGTTAAGGTTTCAGATTCAACCCTTTTCTTGGTCATTTCATCAACAAGATTACCATCACTTATAATTGATTCAAACATGATGTATCCTTATTTTATCTCATATAAATTATACATAGAGGAAGTAGGAACACTCTATAGGTGGTAATTTGCATATCAACCTTACATTTTGGGTAAGTTACAATTTGTACCAAAATTGGTGCACAAGGTGCCAACATTATTCAAACAAGTTCAAACTTGGCATTTAGGCTTTCCACAAGACACCACTTAGCATAATTCTCTCTCTTATGATGCTTAAACACTTAAGGCAAGTTCAAAATGTGACATTTTTCAATATAGCCCCTCATCTTGGGTAAATTACACTTTGGTCCAAAATAAAGGAACATTGCTCAAACAACATTCAATCAGGACCAAACTTGGAACATAAGTGTGTCAGATGATAAAAAAACACCTTAAAGGATTATACTAAATTTCTAAGCAACTTTATTATCCAAAACAAATAGGGTTACCTCATAACCCAGGTCAGGGTCAATACAAGTTATAAACCCCTAACAAAGATTTCGTCCCCGAAATCCCAAGTAAAGGGAAACAGATATTATTCATTCATCATATCATAAAGTCTCCACATAAAATATTAATGTCATGGATATTCCATAGCTCTTCCATTTAGGGTCATCATAGATCTATCACATAGGACACATACTCCACTGTCCTTTCCATTACTGACTATAGAGTCAACTCTGTATCAGGTAACACTTTCTAAGTTAGAGAAGTACTATTCATATTTCAAATAATTTAGGTGTCAATCCTCATTGACTCACATCTTTTATGTGATAAGATTCTTCATTCTAAGGAGTCTTCCATACTCTTTACTCATTTTAGCATTTTTCTTTCGAGGATAGATCATAATTATGTTTTGTCACCCACTTGGGATTTACAAGTCTTATCATACATATTTAGTGCCACTCAATGTATTATCTCTACACCAAACTTCCTTATGACTTTGTATCGACTATCTTCCTAATCATTCTATTATCATAAGAGAGAGTTATTTACTAAGGAAGAACTTATCTCAGAGATACCTCTAGATGATATGAATAGATTGCCTCAACAGATCTAGACAAGAATAAATTAAGGAATTATCCTCAACTTTGATAAGTTTCTCCTCAAAATGATTCTTCAATTATTCATTCAATTAACACATCTTTATCAAGGTTATGTTTATGCAGAGCATAAACCCCTAACATATGATTTCCCTACTAGAGTTATCACATGGTTGGCCCTCCTAGGTAACCAATCATTATTCATCTTATCAGGAGTCATATTCTCACTCTCCTATACCTTCTGGCACATCTTGGATACCATAACTTCCTACCTTGGTATCCTTCACATGTGTTTAAAACATATCATATCCTCATCGTATCCATATCTCAGAGTCAAACATGCAAAAGGATCTTCCTTATATCTCAAAACATAGTATGTTACCCATATATTTTATCTTGGAACCCAAGTCCAAGACAAACTAATACTTTTCTAAGTATCCATCAATAGATTACTTCTAACTTATGCACTCCAAGTGTCCTCGGACTCTCTTGATTGCTATGTTCCAAGAAGGGAAGAACACAAAGAAACATATTCCCTTCATAATCCCATCATTGCCTAGGGTTGTTCATTAAAGTAGGAGACATCGTCATCTCCTAAGATTATTACATGAACTTTCATTGTTTATGAGTCAATCACTCTTGTTGTATCTCAAGTTCCTTGGAATCAACATAGGAATTATATGGATGATTACATGTAATGTCCCTGGATTTTCACCTTCTCAAAACCCCATGGAGATGAGAAGACAAAATCCGAAAATGTTAGATAATCGTATCAGAGAGCGATGTGGAAGCAAATACGCATACATGAACACACAACCATAACATTTCTCAACAATAACATGTATATTTATAGCATGAATTATTACAGCTTGGATTACATTTACATATTGAAAAAATAGAAAATTACACAGTCTAAACATGTATGCTAACCAGGATCCTAGACAATAGGTAACCTTAACAACTTGCTCACACCCTGTTCTTTTTCTCCCATGCTATCTCTGAACCTAAAACATATGTGAAACAAATGAATCAACAAAAGTTGGTGTAAAAGATATACTAGTAAGGTTGCATAAAGAAAAATACTTGAAGAAAGAAGAAAGAGAGAAAAACCATTTCTTAACCCGAAAATCAGGTAAACATCCTTTTTATTATATTTATTTGATGTGATTGTACTACACTTATCTACACTTGACTAACATCTAGTATGGGCAAAATTATATCATAATACATCTAACATGGGCCAAAGCATCATACATCCATGTTAGGCAACATACACCCATACCGGGCTAGGTGCACTAGTAGCTACAACCCATCCATATCATTTTATGTTATATTAGATGTTGGCGAAGTATAACTCATAATAGTTCAACCAAGCAATGAATATCCAAATTATAGCATGCATGATATTACATATCATAAGCAATCAAGAAATCTAGTCTTATACTTATAAGACCACGTACCTGAGTTCAGAGAATCTTTATACATCCATGATCATCGATAACTTTGTCCATGACCTGATTAATAACAATTAATCATCATTAATACATGGTTCATCATATTCTAGGTATTTTAGGTCCAAAATTTGGGTTTAGGCCAAACCTATGTTCAAAATTATCTAAACTTGTTTTTCATATTTTTCTACTGACTAGGATGCCATTGTAGAGGTCTGGAAAAAATATTATATTTTTCTAATGCTTTATCTATTTTCCAGAATTAAAATGAGGTTTAAGGAATGCATTTGGTCATTTATGAGAAAAGACCTAGCATTTTGGGATAATAGTCAGATCGAGGTCCACAACTAGCTTTTAAGTGATATTAGGGTCCCACTGTGATCTTCTCAAGTTTAATATTCATCATGTACTAACTATAACATTTAAATGAATCAAAACAAATGGAGTATATCATCTACATTATAAATCATCAGTAGGTATGCTTCAAAAGTCTGGTCTAAGATTCCAGTAATAAAGTTAATGTTCTTATGAGTCCGGGGGTATTTTAGGAGGATTTATAGGACGCTGGAGCTATTTTTAATGTATTTTCTAATATTTGTACCTAAATTGAGATATTTACCACGCTCTATGGGGTCCATCACCCAGGGTGGCGGTCTGGGATTGGCCCACGTTGGCCATTAGAGTGGGGGCGCGGCTCAGGGCTTGCTTACCCGATTTAGTTAACCGGTCTGGCACCTCCATTCTCTTTTCCAGATCTGCCCTGATTGGGCTTCCCCTAGTTGGAGTGTCAAGCTGCCGACTCCTTTCTCCGTTTAGGCGTCACCTGTGTTGTTCTCCGGCGTGAGTGCAGCCTCGTAGAGTCTTGGCTCCGG
Organism: Alisma plantago-aquatica; assembly: GCA_963693085.1. Lineage (NCBI taxonomy): Eukaryota > Viridiplantae > Streptophyta > Magnoliopsida > Alismatales > Alismataceae > Alisma > Alisma plantago-aquatica. Next base: position 65,288,535 of record OY856411.1, on the reverse strand, counting down.
TGGCCAAAGAGGGTTCTACCCTCTCTGTGGCTCGCAAAGGTGGCATCCACCTCCATCAAGATCGCCCCAATAGCAATCAGTCCCCGTTCGTGATGGTCTCTCTGCTCATGCTTCAGGCCGATGTGATGCCTCTATTCACTAGATCCTGCCAGCACCGTCATCTTTAGGGATTTCGATGACAGGCAGGGCCAGTGGCCTCCTTGAATCTTGGATTTGGGGAATATAATTCGGTTCCTCCCTAAGAATGCATCCAGCAACTCCATCACTGGCAGGGAGGTGGAGATCAGTGAAGCCATGGGTTCACCGGTCAGGCGTCACTGTAGAGAGGCTGGTGAGAAAGTAGCGGCCAGAAACTCACTATTGTCATGCCGTGTTGAGCCCAAAAGATTCTTGGAGGAAGGTAGATCCAAGATGGTCGATCCTAAAGGTGTTGACTGACCAGGAATGCCAAGCTAACATACATATTGGATCTACGGCGGTGAAAGCTTCACGAAAAATTGGGGCTTTGCTACCTTTGCATCTACCCCTCCGAAAATAGGTCAAGAAGAACCAAGGACTCCAATGGAACTCATGGGTGGTGCCAGATTGTTGTTGACAACCCAATGGGTCGTTCCCCAACTCATCATTCCATCATTTTATGGTGGAGCTCGCCAGCTCTAGGGAGATCAGACCACTGACAAGTAAGTGGCTGAGGATGTTCGTGGATGTGGTGGCTAACTTAGTCGAGACACGAGATTATATTTGACTCCCTCCTTCCCTATGTTCTTGTAACCCCATCACCTGTGGACAATAGTGGAGAGGGTACAAGAGAAGAGGGTTCTCCTGGTCTCGTCTTGGAACCTAAACTAGTGTGATACTGGTTGGGAGATAGATTCTAATAAGGCGGAACTGATTTCTCAGCTTGAATCACGTATAGATCTTGATATGTGGTACTGGCCATTCAAGATTGCAAGGCTTGGTCAGCCTCTTTCTGTTCCACAGTGATCGGATGTTAGGGACAAGTTCCCTACTCTTGATTACTCCATTAATGCTTAGATGAGGGCCACGCAGCCCAGGCTTCAAGGTGTCGCCCAACAGCCTCAGTACATGAACGGCTGCTTGACATCTAACTATATCAAACTTAGTTCAACTATAATCTAACCTTATTAATTATACCAAGATTCCCAACCTCAATATATATCTAATGGATTGTTCAAAATATACCAAAAATTTAAGCACTAGTTACCCATAATGTGGTCTAGCTTCCAACCAAATTTGAGACTAAGAATCCAACATTTGTTTATTTTAATTTAATTCCTCAAATAGTCTCATAATTAAGTGTATCAACCTTAAGTATAGATCAATTAGTTACCAAACCTTGACGAAACATGTTTGATCCTATTACATTGATCATGATGCATACACATATCAATGCTCAACCATATGGAGAAGTCATAAGTACCCCAAAGTGGTACATATATAAAGATATTGGACTTAATCTAAACATCAAACATCCTACAAAATTATCAACACAAGCCTAATTTATTCAATTTGATTGTATACTACCTCATGTCCATTAATATCTATTTTACTCCTAGTTTACCTCCAATACTGTATTTGGTATCAAAACCCTAAATTATGGGTCATCACATTCACCCCATCTTATATGGAATTTCGTCCTTGAAATTTAACTAATCTCATGTTGAAGGAGATATCAAAGAGTATATACAAATTCTAGGCCACCCCTTGTAGGTGTCTTTGGATTTTACAAAATCTTGGATGTACCCACCCCATCTTATATAGAGTGAAGTACCATTTCACATCTTAAAATTTTAGAACATTTAGGGTGCAGCCACCCCACCTTATAGAGGTTGAAGCATAACATTTTTTTTAAGGAATTGAAGAGTCATTTCATGACGTAATCATATCATGACATTCTATTACTATAGGATTTACATCCGTTATTACCCTAATAGTTAGATATTTGTTTACACATATACAGTTAAGAAAGTATTACTGAGGGTTTCATCTTTCACCCCATTGAACCCTGCAAGGTGACATCAAGTGTTCCTTCCATTGTCACAAAAACATCACATTGACATTATTAGTATGGATTTATGATCAAAATCTTACTTAGATCTCATCGTTATAGAAGAGCTTACTTTTCATGTGTGAGCATGGAGTTTCACCCTATGGTGTGATATTCATACTCAACTTAGAAGCATACATTGAGAAGGATCAAAGTTACAAACTATATTTCTGATCATATATCCTATGATCCAAAAATATCTTTATATCAAGTTCATGAGTTCAAATTTTTTATGTCTAACCTATATTATGTGAAGGGAAAAAGAGAATATACTAAGTTTATCCCATGATCTCAACATCATATCTTTCCTATTACACATGAAGGGGAAGAGAATATTTTGAAGTCAAACTAATCATGATTTCAATCTTGGGTACTACATGCACTACTACAGAAATGGCTTATAAAGTCACTTTTCAAGGTGTCGGTTGAATACATAAACCGACACCTAAACTCTATAGTGTCAGTTGATAATATATACCGACATCTAATCTTTAAAGGTCGACCAGACACGGGTACCACTTTTATTAAGTGTCGGTTAATTAATAAAAAAACCGACACCTAAAATCAACCGCCAAAACCAAAATTCCAGCGAAAAAATTACCTCCAAAATTTGACATTAAGTGTCAGTTAATTAATAAATAACCGACGACTAAAGTGTATTCGCGCGACAGGAATAGTTGTCGGTTGAAAGAACCGACACTATTGGTTTAGTTGTCGGTTTTTTTGAATAACCGACGCTTATTGTCAACTTAATAGCTCACCAGCGCGAGCGACTCTTCCCCTTTCCCTGTTTCATTCCCGATTTCAGTTAGGTCCAGAGATTTCTTGCTCGCCCCCACTGCTCCTCCGCCGCCGCTCCCTGCTGCTGCTCCCTGCCGTCCGTGCTCCGTCGCCGCCGCTCTGTGCTCCGCCGTCTGTGCCCTGCCGTCCGTGCTCACCGGCCCTCTGTGCTCACCAACCCTCTTCTCGTCGGCCCTCTGTGCTCACCAACCCTCTTCTCGTCGGCCCTCTGTGCTCACCGGCGGCCGTGCTCATGGAAGGCTCGTGCTCGTCGGCGATTTCTGCTTGTCGGCACTCCGTGCTCCAGGCCAGGTACGCCCTTCCTCATTCTTCCTCCTTCCTACCTCCGCCGAGGCGGCTGCTTGGGCGGTGCCAATGCACGGCCAGGCTGCTGCTGGGCATTTTTTTTTAAGTTATTGGTAACTTGATAAATAATACATGTTCTATGATAAGCCTTAGTTAATTTAATATGCATACTTTGTATGTAAGACATAGTAATCGGGTACTGCTGTATATCCAAGTAAATTACATGTAACTAATCATGACATAGATTTTAGAATGCATACTTTGGTTAAATGTACTGTTGTAATTTTTGATCAAGTGATGATATGTAAATGTAGCAATAAGTTAGTAAGGTATCAATGATAAGTCTGCTGTAATGTGATGCAAAATAGTTATTGTATCATGCATATATTAATACTTAATTTTTTGTTTTATAGTTGTATAGGGTGTTTTATGTGTGACAAGTCTATTGTTTAATAGTTTATCTATAATCATTGTTTTATAGTTGTGTTATAAAGTATTTGGGTGTTTAGTATGGTTATTTAGGGTGTTCAGATATGTATAAAGGTTCCAAAAAGTATAGTATATATATGCATACATGTGCATTTTTTTATAAAATTGTATAGAAAATCAAAACCCGTTCTTGGTGAGAATCCTAATCACCCTTCTTGCTTAATGATGAATTGTAATGCACACATGTGAAATGCTTTGAATGTAAATGGTGAACTTTTCCCTAAATTGCCAATCATGCTTTTAAAGACATCAATAATCACCCTAACTTGAAGAACTAGGATTGTAGGTATAAGAATGACAACACATTATTTGTTGGCCTAGAAACCCATCCAAGATTTACTCATTAGGAGTAAATCTTGGATAGTCCCCGGTTTGGGACTGTTCTTAAACACCTAATCTCGCTTAGGATGTAAGTGTATAATTTGTATTGGGTTTTCAAGAAAATTTCGGTAGCATTTCCCCGTTTGTTCTCTAAGTACATATGTACTTGGAGAACAGTGGGGAAATGTTGCCGAAATTTTCTTGAAAACCCAATACACATTATACACTTACTAGTGAGATTAGGTGTTCAAGAATGGGATAGGTGGTACACATTTATTGTATATAAGAATGACAACACATGTATTTGTTGGCCTAGAAACCCGTCCAAGATTTACTCATTAGGAGTAAATCTTGGATAGTCCCCGGTTTGGGACTGTTCCTGAACACCTAATCTCACTTAGGATGTAAGTGTATAATGTGTATTGGGTTTTCGGGAAAATTTTGGTAGCATTTCCCCGTTTGTTCTCTAAGTACATATGTACTTGGAGAACAGTGGGGAAATGCTGCCGAAATTTTCTCGAAAACCCAATACACATTATACACTTACTAGTGAGATTAGGTGTTCAAGAATAGGATAGGTGGTACACATTTATTATATATAAGAATGACAACACATGTATTTGTTGGCCTAAAGTTTTAACCATGCAAAAATGATAATCTGTTAACCCTAGACCCTAATCTTGTTGTAATATATACTTGTTTTCTCTTTGATCATAGAATGGATAGATCATGGATGTCCATTCGCAATCGCTGCACCCCATAGTTTATTTCTGGTCTTGACCAGTTTATTAGATTTGCCGAGGAACATAGGAAACAACCTGGAGATAGGTTCTACTGTCCATGTAGGCATTGTGGTAACAACTTGAAAGTCAGCACTGGTGACGAAATCAAAAGTCATGTCATGTGCAACGGGATTGTACAAGGCTATACAGAATGGCACTGGCATGGAGAGATTTCAAACCCGAAACCAGTGGATGTCAATAGCAGTGCTTGTGTGGAAGAAGAAATTGCCTACGATGACGTAGATGTGAATGAACCAGTTCCAATAGACATCGTTGATGCGATGTTGGATAGTTTTGGGGTAGAGCACACCGATCCACCTCCCATTTTTAGAAACATTGTGCATGATGCTAAGATATCATTATACACAGGTTGTACTAAGTTTACGAAGCTTAGCGCTGTGTTGAGATTGTATAAGCTGAAAGCTAACAATAGATGGAGCGACAAAAGCTTCACGTCATTGTTGTCTTTGTTGAAAGAAATGCTTCCTGAAGGAAACGAGTTGCCAATCTCAACATACCATGTAAAGAAATTGTTGTGCCTAATGGGAATGGATGCCAAGAAGATACACGCATGCCCGAATGATTGTGTATTATTTCAAAAGGACTATGTGGATTTGAAATATTGTCCAAAATGTGGTGCGTCACGGTATAAATTGACGACTTCCGGGGAGTCCAAAACTGGTTCTCCTGCCAAGGTGATGTGGTATCTACCTATAATATCACAATTTCAACTCTTGTTTGCCAATCCGATAGATGCAAAGAATTTGATGTGGCATGCAGATGTTAAGAAAAATAATGATGGGATCCTACGACATGCGTCTGATTCCCCACAGTGGAAGAAGATTGATCTATTGTACACTGAATTTGGTGAAGAAGTCAGAAATCTAAGACTTGGGCTTTGTATAGATGGGATGAATCTGTACGGGACATTGAGCAGCCAACATAGCACTTGGCCAGTCATGCTTGTTATATACAATCTTCCTCCCAGGCTGTGTATGAAAAATAAGTACGTAATGCTGTCGTTGTTGATATCGGGCCCTAAACAACCTGGAAATGACATCGATGTTTATCTTGAACCTCTGATTGATGACTTAAAGAAACTCTGGGGTGAAGGTGTGATGACCTATGATGCTTCACGAAGAGAGACATTTCGTTTGCATGCTATGTTATTTGGCACTATTAATGACTTTCCAGCATATGGGAATTTGTCTGGATATAGTGTCAAAGGAGCTAAAGCGTGTCCTATATGTGAAGAGAACACTGATTAAACAAGACTAAAACATGGCGGTAAGACTGTATATCTCGGTCATCGAAGGTTTCTTACAAAATTCCATCCGTATCGTAGGAAGCACAAAGCATTCAATGGATTGAATGAGGAACGAAGTGCGCCTAAACCTATACCAGGGGAGGTTGTTTATGAAAGAGTAAAAGACTTTGTCAATGAATTTGGTAAGAGATCACAATGTACTATGGCCACACGGAGTGACAAATCTTTATTTAAGAAGAAGTCAATATTTTGGGATCTTCCTTATTGGAGTTCTTTGACAGTCAGGCATTGTATCGATGTCATGCACGTTGAGAAAAATGTCTGTGATAGTGTCATTGGTACTTTGTTGAATATACCAGGTAAGACTAAAGATGGGATAAAATCCAGACTGGACCTACGTGAAATGGGAATAAGGTCAGAATTAACAGAATTTCGTGAAATGGGAAATCGGAGAACATACTTACCTCCTGCTTGTTACACATTGTCTAGAAAGGAGAAGAAAGCTTTTTGTGAATGTTTGGTAAATGTTAAGGTGCCACATGGTTACTCATCCAACATCCATAGATTGGTATCAATGAAAGATCTGAAGTTGATAGGTCTTAAATCTCATGATTGTCACACTCTAATGCAACAAATATAGCATGTGGTAATTAGATCTATATTGTCGAAGCATGTAAGGTTTGCAATCACCAGACTTAGTTTCTTTTTCAACAGTCTATGCAGCAAAGTTATTGACCCTGATACCCTCGATAAATTGCCAAGAGAAGTGGTTGTTACCTTATGTCTGCTTGAGATGTATTTTCCTCCATCGTTCTTTGATATCATGGTACATCTTGTTGTCCACTTGACTAGGGAAGTGAAAATGTTGGGACCAGTTTTCTTGCATTGGATGTATCCCTTTGAACGATACATGAGCGTTTTTAAAAGTGATGTTCGAAACCGTTATCGGCCTGAAGGGAGTATTATCGAGGGTTATGTGGCGAGAGAGGTTATGGATTTTTGCAATGACTTTCTCAGTGGCAATGACACTCCTGATAATGACAAGAATATTGACGAGCAATTTGGCAAAGGAATTTTAGGATCACATGTGAAAGTAATCATCCGTGAGCAGTTGGAACAAGGTCACTTGTATATTTTACACAACATGGACGAAGTGAACGTTTATATCGAGGAACATACCAATTTCATCAAGAGACAATATCCTCAAGCCAATACAATGTGGCTTGCTAGAGAGCATAACAAGACATTTATTAAGTGGTTTGAAGATAAAGTCTTACATCAACTATCTCAAACACCAGATGATATTACTGAAACTATCAAATGCCTCACCTTTAAACCAAAATTGACTGTTATGTCTTATGAAGGGTATGACATTAATGGATTCACATATTACACAAAGCGCCAAGATGATAAGAGTGTCGTCCAAAACAGTGGGGTCACCCTTCAAGCATCGACTATGTTTTTTGCAAGTGCAAAGGATAAGAGTCCACGTGAAGCTGAAATGTCATATTACGGTGTCATTGAAGACATATGGGAGTTTGACTACATAGATTTCAGAATTCCGCTCTTCAAATGTAATTGGGTTGATAACACCAAAGGAGTTATAGTGGATGAATTGGGTTTCACGTTAGTGAACTTTGAAAAGATTGGCGAGAAGGGTGAACCATTCATATTGGCATCACAGGCGAAACAAGTATTTTATATCGATGATCCTGCAAATGATAAATGGTCGGTTGTTCTTCATGGTAAAAGATAGTTCATTGAAGATCCTATAGATGAAGAAGAGTACTATGATAAGTATGATGACTCCAGTCCATTCTCAGTTGGGTTGCCAACACCACCAATAATTGAAGCTAATGATGACTTGTATGTGCACGGAGATCACAATGAAGGATTGTTAATTGATAAAAAATCGCAATATTAGAGGCATGTTTATATTTTTTATATGTTTTATTTTTCTGAATGTGAACTTTACAATGTGAATTACTTTACAATGTGAATGTGAACTTTACAATGTGCATTTTACAATGTGAATTACTTTACAATGTGAACTTTACAATGTGAATTACTTTACAATGTGAATGTGAACTTTACAATGTGAACTTTACAGACTGAATTACTTTACAATGTGAACTTTACAATGTGAATGTGAACTTTTAGATGGCTGAGCATTCTCCTGATGAGAGTGCTAATGATTACCATGAGGGTGAGGACATAAATGTGCCGCCTGACAATGTAAGTTTTAAAAATATATCATATATTTCTAACTATATGTCCATTTATTGTTATATCTTGTAAATGTGTTTATTTTGTCAAATTTTAGGTTGATGATGCACATGTACCATCTGAAGCACTTGAGGCACTTGATCAGCAACACCAAAAAGTTGACAAGAGAAGGGGCACCACTATGATGAAGAAGTTAATAGCGCAAAAGGGCAATGGACCCAAACTTGTTGTGGATTTTGATAATGCAGGAAATGCATATGGTGTGAATCGCAATTCATTTGTTTCATATCTTGGGTATGTTACTCGTAGCCATTACGGTTGTAAGACAGATTCTTGGCATAAGGTTCCTAAGGAGAATAAAGATGTAATATGGAAGGATTTATGCGTGAGTTATTATTAATTTGCAATTCTATTTTGTAGATTACTAATTTCTTGGATACTATAGTTAATAGCAATTCTATTTTGCAGAGTATATTTGAATTGGATGAAAAGTTGCATCGTAAATGCGTGATGCAACGCTGTGGGAGAGTCCTAAGGAACTATAGGACAAATCTCACTCGAGAATACATAAGAGAAGGTGACAAAAGGAAGAAGACAGCCACTGAACAGTGGAACTTCCTGGACAAAGAAGAATGGGACACGTTTGTTGCTTCAAGACAAACTAATGAATTCAAGGTATTAGGCGTCAATCCTAATCTCATTAATATATGTTGTATTCACCTATTCAAGATTAACATTTAGTGTTACTAACCAAATCATTAATGTGCATACTAACTAGGCCCTCAGTGAGGCACAAAAATCAAGGTGTGCACTGAATGTGCATGACCACACAATGGGTCCAAAGGGGTATGCAGGCATTCGCCAAAGACTACAGTCTGAGGCTACTGCTCAGTCTGCTGCTACTCAGGAATCCTCTACTATAGGTAGCACACCTCTGCCTCGACATGATGTTTGGATAGCTGGGAGACAAATAAGAAGGGAGAAATAAGGAAGCCCGCAACTGTTGAGGCGGCTGCAAAAATGGTAAAACTCTTACAGCAATCTTTTGAATATTGATTATTTGTGGTGTTTACTTAATTACAAATTTTTGTTTTGGCGATTAGCGGGAGCTGCACGAGCTGAGGAAACAAGGCAAGTTCATCCCTGAGGGCACAAGGGATGAATTGACTGTTGCTCTGGGTAACCCAGAGCATCCTGGACGTGTTAGGGCTGTTGGCGCTGGTGTGGGCATCAAAGCTTTTTTTGGGCCATCCCAGCGCAAACATGTCCCAAAAGCTGGACTTTCACAAGAAGATGTAACATATTCTTTCTTTATAATGTTACTGTAAAAGAGAATTCAATAATTAGAAGCTAACGTTTCTTTTATCCATGTATAGGTAGATAAGCTAGTTGATAGGAAACTCAAAGAAGCAATGAAAAAGTGGCAGGCATCTCAGACTGCCACTTACCATACAGTACCTATGGCGTCTCGCACTCCTACTGCAGAGGTTGCGAGTAATCCTGTAGACCCACCACCTAGCACATCCAATGTAAGTATTTTTATGACATAGTAACTAGTTTTTTAATTCAAGATGATATGTATATGTATATAACATTTTTTACACAAATATTTGTAGGGGTTGAAGCCATGCCATCTAAAAAGTCAAGAATATGTCGTTGCAGAGGTGTCCGCTTACCCATCCCTACCAGGGGATATGTTTCACGGGTCTCCATTACCAGCTAGTTGGATTCGTGTGATCCCGGTACATATATTCTCCCAGTGGATGGATCTCCCATTGCCATATGCCCACCCAGATTGTGAAACGCTTGGTGAGACAGAAGGCAGAGTGATATTGTGGCTAAAAGCGGATGTCCTCTTTACTAAAACTGTATGGTAAATTTACATTACGTTAAATTGTTAGTGTGTGTATATGATGTCAGTTGATCTGAAATATATATATATATATATATATATATATATATATACATATATATATACAGGTTAAAAAGAAGACACCCACAACATCTAGGCCTCCACCTCCACCTCCTACATTACCCAGTTGGGTTCCACAGGACCTACCTGTCCCGTTAGGTCCTAACTGTAGGGGTATGGCAATATGGTTAGGCGAACATGATGTAAATTTCCCTATAACTATTTCTATAGATTCAGATGCTGCAGGTCAATCATACGAAAGCAAACTATTTATACAAGATATTTTGGAGTTATTTCGATATGATTGGTTATGTACTAGTGTGATAGAGCTATGGATATGGTGAGATCTTCTTTATACATCCATATACTTTGTGTAGGATCTGCTGATCTGGTTTCTTATTTATTAATGCATGCATAATTGATACATATTTTGCAGCTACTTAGACAAGATATGTGCATATTTTGCATTCGAACATGTAGGATTTTTTATTTCATCTTTGATTAGTTTAGTAGCTAAAGACCCTCCATCAGTTCAACAACATTGTTGTTAGGCTTTTACAATTTTTGCTCAAAATAAGAAGACGTTGATAATGGCTCCATTCAATGTAGAGTAAGTTTACTTTGCTTATTATAATTTGGACTTAAGAAAATTACATTTTATTGTGTATTTTGAGTTATTAATTTTTAACTTTTGTACCTCTAGTGGTAAGCATTGGGAGTTACTGATTATTGTCCCCGAGGCGTTCACGGTCTATTATCTAGATCCTAGTGGGATGAAATTGAATACAAAATATGGACACATAATGAAAATGGCATTATTCCGGTGAGAAATATTTAATTTTCATATTCGTTAACATATGTTATTACATTACTATTTAATTATGCAATGTACTGTGTTACATTAACATGTAGGGGTTTTGATGAGTTCAAAAAGGTTGGAGGAAAGGTCCCCACGAAAAAAAACCAGCCAATAATTTGTAAGAGCGTGAACGTAAGTTCCCGACTGCAATATATGTATATATTATTTATGTGAACAGTGCTTAATTAGTTGTATTTTTTAATATTTTGTATGTTTGAATTTATAGTGTGCTACACAAGACGACAGATGGGCATGTGGATACTATGTGATGCGATTTATGCACATGATTATCAAATATGCCACACTGGACATCAATTGTATTGCTGAGGTATTATATAGTCTCATTAGATAATATGAAATATATCAATCTTATTTATAGCTCATTAATTATATATATACATCATTCTCTTTACAGGTGTTTAAAACTGACCACACTATAGGAAAGGCCTTACCAGATGTACATGCTCCCTATACGATGGGAGAATTAAATGAAGTAAGAGAAGAATGGGCAACAACCATACAAGTAGTGGGGGTTTTAAAATATAATTGGGATGTTGATAGTAAATAATGACTAAAGAATGATATTTTGTAAATGAATTTCTGAATTATAATATATGTGTGAATGTTCCTACATGTATGGATGTTTCTACATGTGTCTGAGTGAAAATGAATGAAATTGTTGGTTGCTATATGAATGTTTCTACATGTGTGAATGTGAAAATGAATGGAACTACAGATTGCTAGCTACATGAATGTTTCTAAATGTGTGAAAATCAAATGTAACTGCAGGTTGCATTGCTAAATGTATGTGTGAATATTTTTGTTGTTAATTTTGCAGGTTTGTGGCATGTTGTTGGCTGATATCAATGGATGTCGTAAAACCTGCAGTTCTGTGAACTGTAGGTTTCTCATCCTACGACCAACCATACAGCAGGTCTGCAGACTGATAAAAAAAAACCAAACAATAGGCGTCGGTTATTTTACTAAAACCGACATAAATAGTTACAGTGTCGGTTTTCATACTAGTAACCGACGTCTATTTCCTTAACACCACGGCCGTGCAGGCCAGCATGGCCGTGGCATTGGACCAGACAACACGGCCGTCGGTTATTTGTTTAAAACTGACACACAAAGTTACAGTGTCGGTTTCCAGGCTAGTAACCAACGTCTATTTCCTTAACACCACGGCCGTGCCGGCCAGCACGACCGTGGCAGCTGACCATACAACACGGCCGTGCTGGGATTGATATTGTTTCGGTTTTTATCTAATAACTGACATCTTTGGGGTGGCGCGCGAAGGGTTTTGGCAGGTTTTCGGTGGCGCACGAAGGGTTTTGGCATCGGTTTTGGAACCGACACGTAACGGCTGGGCTTTTAGCGTCGCCCACATAGGTGTCGCTTAGAAACTGACACTATAGGCCTTAAATAACCGACACTAAATGTTGGTTCTGTAGTAGTGATGTATGATATGGGGGGGAATATAGAATAGGTCAAGCTTATACGAGTGACTCCTCATATATAAATCATCTATATAGCTCAAGTGAGGTTTCTATCGCCATATATTAAGAAAGAGAAGAAGAAGAGAGAACATGTATTTTGAGTATCTTTAGCACAAAGCATCATACTGTCATAACTAGAGTTCATATATTATCTCACTTGCAACTAATGATGAGATTCATAAAATATGTCACTCCAGCTAGGACCTAACTCATCCAAAGGATTGACTTTATCATATGGATCATCTACCCATCCTTTTCTTTTACCCAATTCTTACATATAGATGTGAATCATGCATAACGACTCAACTCTACTCAAGAGTAATATAGTGTAGGACTTTTTTTAACACATATCTTATATATTGGAGGCTAGGTCCTATGACCTTCTCCCTGTGGGTCTTACTCTCTCTAGAGTTCACCACATATCTCATCCTACCACTAGACATCCTCCTTGTATAAGAGCTTGAGGCTCATGCACACTCATCTCTATCTTAACTTAGCTTATCTTAAGTAGGAAAAAGGGAATGTACTTTCATCATCAAGATTTTGCATAAATTCTCAAAATTGGATTCAACAAGTATACAACTTAAACCTTTATAATGAAATTTATGCCATCAGAGATCAAACTTAGATAAGATTTTCACATGCTTATTTCAACTATCATTCTATCATCTACTCTATGTATCACATATCTTGATAGACCTCTAGACATCTAATCTAGACTACTCTCTCTTCTAGACTGATGCCACTCCCTTTCACTTAGATTGCATGAACACCTACTACTCTCCTGTGTGAGGGACACATTTTCATATTTACATATATATAATAAAATATTATATAGTTTTTCTCTGAGAAGACGGACGTCAGAGAAAATTGTCGAGGTGCGAGCCGGTTGGGAAACAAAACCAAACCAGCAAACTTGAGTGTCCAACACATAGTAGATAGACTAGTGCCATGTAATCTAATGAAAGGGTGAGAACATGGTGTAGACTAGTGTAGCTACCCAATACATATGAGCTCTATATGGAAAGGGTTTTAGACACTTGTCTAAACCTAGTTCTCAAACATCTAGGTTCTAACCTAGAGGCTAAGTCAAACCTTATCCCTATAGAATAACTTACTAAGTTTCTAGGGTTTAAGGTGAAAGGTGAAATTTATTTTTATGTTTCATGGTGAGGAATGGTCAGGTGTATCTATTGTTCATGCTCTGATACCACCTGTAACATCCTCGGATTTTCACCTTCTCAAAACCCCATGGAGATGAGAAGACAAAATCTGAAAACGTTAGATAATCGTATTAGACAGCGATGCGGAAGCATAATACGCATACTGAACATACAACCATAACATTTCTCAACAATAACATGTATATTTACAACATGAATTATTACAGCTTGGATTACATTTACATATTGAAAAAATAGAAAATTACACAGTCTAAATATGTATGCTAACCAGGATCCTAGAAATAGGTAACCTGAACAACTTGCTGACACCCTGTTCTTTTTCTCCCATGCTATCTCTGAGCCTGAAACATATGTGAAACAAACACATCAACAAAAGTTGGTACGTGGTAAAAGATATGCTAGTAAGGTTGCATAAAGAAAAATACTTGAAGAAAGAAGAAAGAGAGAAAAACCATTTTTTAAGCCGAAAATTAGGTAAACATCCTTTTTATTATATTTATTTGATGCGGTTGTACTACACTTATCTGCACTTGACTTACATCCAGTACAGGCAAAACATATATCATCATACTTCTAACATGGGCCAAAGCAACATACATCCATGTTAGGCAACATACATCCATACCGGGCTAGGTGCACTAGTAGCTACAACCCATCCATATCCTTTTATGTTATATTAGATTTTGGCAAAGTATAACTCATAATAGTTCAACCAAGCAATGAATATCCAAATAATATTATGCATGATATTACATATCATAAGAAACCAAGAAATCTAGTCTTATACTTATACGACCACATACTTAAGTTCAGAGAATCTTTATACATCCAAGATCATCTATAACTTTGTCCATGACCTGATTAATAAAAATTAATCGTCATTAATACATGGTTCATCATATTCTAGGTATTTTAGGTCCAAAATTAGGGTTTAGGCAAAACCTAGGTTCATAATGATCTAAACTTGTGTTTCATATTTTTTTACTGACGAAGATGCCATTTTAGAGGTCTGGTCCAAATTTCAAATTTTTATAATGTTTTATCTATTTTCCAGAATTAAAATGAGGTTTAAGGCATGCATTTAGTCATTAAAGAGAAAAGACCTAGCATTTTGGGATAATTGTCAGATCGAGGTCCACAACTAGCTTTTAAGTGATACTAGGGTCCCACTGTGATCTTCTCAAATTTAATATTCATCACGTACTAATTATAACATTTAAATGAATCAAAACACATGGAGTATATCATCTACATTATAAATCATCAGTAGGTATGCTTCAAAAGTCTAGTCTGAGTCCAGTAATAAAGTTAATGTTCTTATGAGTCTAGGGGTAGTTTTGGAGGATTTATAGGACATTGGAACTATTTTTAATGTATTTTCTAAGATCTGTACCTAAATTGAGATATTTACCTCGCTCTGTGGGGTCCATCGCCCAGGGTGGCAGTCTGGGATTGGCCCATGTTGGCCATTAGAGGGGGTATGTGGCTCAGGGCTTGATTACCCACTTTAGCTAACTGGTCTGGCACCTCCATTCTCTTTTCCAAATCTGCCCTCACTGGGCTTCCCCTAGTTGGAGTGTCAAGCTGTCGGCTCCTTTCTCCATTTAGGCACCACCTGCGTTGTTCTCCGACGTGAGTGCAGCCTCGTAGAGTCTTGGCTTTGGTGGCCAAAGAGGGTTCTACCCTCTCCATCGCTCGCCAAGGTGGCATCCACCTCCATCAAGATCACCCCAACAACAATCAGTCCTCGTTCATGATGGTCTCTCTACTCATGCTTCAAGCCATTGTGATGCCTCTGTTCTCTGGATCCTACCAGTGCCATCACCTATAGGGATTTCGATGAGAGGCAGGGCCAGTGGCCTCCTCGAATCTCAGATTTGGGGAATATACTTCGGTTCCTCCCTATGAACGCATCTAGAGACTCCATCACTGGCAGGGAGGTGGAGATCAGTGAAGCCATGGGTTCACCGGTTGGGTGTCGCCGTAGAGAGGTTGGTGAGAAAGTAGCAGCTAAAAACTCGCTATTGTCATGCCGTGTTGAGCCCAAAAGATTCCTGGAGGAGGGTAGATCCAAGATGGTCGATCCTAAAGGTGTTGACTGACTAGGAATGACATGCTAACATACATTTTGGATCTGCGGTGGTGAAAGCTTCACGAAAAATTAGGGCTTTGCTACTTTTGTGTCTAACCCCTCTGAAAATAGGTCAAGAAGAACCAAGGACTCCAATGGAACTCATCGGTGGTGCCAGATTGTTGTTGACAGCCTAATGGGTCGTTCCCCAACTCATCCTTCCATCAGTTTATGGCGGAGCTCGCCAGCTCTAGGGAGATCAGACCACTGACAAGTAAGTGGCTGAGGATGTTTGTGGATGTGGTGGCTAACTTAGTCGAGACATGATATTATATCTGACTCCCTTCTTCCCTATGTTCCCATCACCCCATCACCTGTAGACAATAGTGGAGAGGGTAGAGGAGAAGAGGGTTCTCCTAGTCTTGTCTTGGAACCTAAACCAGTGTGATACTGGTTGGGAGATAGATCCTAATAAGGCGGAGCTGATGTTTCATCTTGAATCACGTATAGATCACGATATGTGGTACTGGCCGTTCAAGATTGCAAGGCTAGGTCAGCCTCTTTCTGTTCCAGAGTGATCAGATGTTAGGGACGAGCTCCCTGCTCTTGATTCTTCTATTAATGCTTAGATGAGGGCAACACAGCCCAGGCTTCAAGGTGTCGCCCAGCAGCCTCAGTACATGAACGACTGTCTGACATCTAACGATATCAAACTTAGTTCAACTATAACTCAAACCTTATTAATTATACCAAGATTCCCAACCTCAATATCTATATAATGGTTTGTTCAAAATATACCAAAATTTTAGGCACTAGTTATCCATAATGTGGTCTAGCATTCAACCAAATTTGAGACCAAGAATCCAACATTTGTTTATTTTAATTTAATTCCTCAAATAGTCTCATAATTAAGTTTATCAACCAATTTAGGGTGATGACGAACGCGGGGGCGACTAGGGTTTCTGGGGGCGCTGGCGAACGGGGGGGCGAAGGGGAGAAGATGACGGCACCTCGAAGAGAGGAGGCGCGGGTGAGGGAGGAACTGCTCGGAAGGAACAGGAGACTCCATCGGATAACCTGTTACATGAGACTACAGACGAAGGGATGGAGAGACGGCAGGAAAAACAGAACAAGATCGACGGCAACTCAAGCAGCACGAAGGGGGTCAAGGTCACCATACCGAATGTGGGTTTGGAGTTTCACTATGCGGGAATGTGTGGCCATGATAAACAGCAAGGAAATGAAGTGGCAGATGAAGGGAACAACCACGAGAAAGATTATGAATCGCTGTTCCCACCGTTAAGTGGAAACAACGGGGGAAGGGTGGAGAACGGAAGCTGGAACAACCAGGCAGGAGCAAAAGAAGACCGAGCAAACGAAAAGAAGCTAGATAACGGAGGTAACCAAGAAACATACATGGGTGATTACACCATGGGAGATGGCAAGACGGACGAGGCAGACTGATTCTTAGACAAACTGTTCGAGCCTAGACTTGCAACGTCAGATGTGATCCTGAAGGCTCCGATTGGACAACCAGTGCTAGAAATCAATCCAGATGCTGAGGAGATTCTCGTCAAGCCGTGGATGTATAATGTGGTTGCTAAATTGATTGGATCTAATGTAGGATATATGACTATGAGAGATCGATTGAAAACCTTATGGAACCCCATAGGAAGATTCAACATCTATGAGGTAGATCTGGGTCACTACGTGGTGCAGTTCTCCTGCAGAAGAGATTTTGATACGGCTCTGTTTGGAGGGCCATGGAAATTGTTTGGTAATTGCCTAGCAGTGTGGCAATGGGATCCTACATTCTGCCCGTCTATTGAACTGCCCAGATATTTGATTACGTGGGTTCGCATCCTTGACCTCCCCCTTCACCTGTATGTATCAACTCTATTCGACTACATAGGGTTGGCATTGGGAAGTCTGGTTAAAGTCGACAATCACACGATGGCGAGGACAAGGAGTAAGTTTGCCAGATTGGCAATCGAGGTGGATACATCGAAACCACTGATTAACACCATCACCATAAACAATGAAATCTACCAGGTTGAATATGAAGTTTTCCCTGAATCATGTAATCTTTGTGGAAAGATAGGACATGGAGAGGCGAAGTGCCAATCTAATCCGAAAACTGGAAGTCAGAATGATAACATGGAGAATACTTCTAAGGAGCGAGGAAGCCCTACGACCAACAAGGAGGAAAGCAGATCTAACAAATGGCAGACACAGAAGAGGACTACCTACAAAGCTAAACCTAAAACGCAGACCACGGGAAGGAATACTGAGGTGAACGTTCAGAATAGATTTGCTAATCTAGTTGATGATCAAGAGCAAGAGGAGGATCAAAGCAATGACAACAGTGCAAGGAGACAGAGTGAAGCAAAGGAAAGGGTGAACACATCAGGTACAACCCCCCCCAAAGATATGGAAGAAGAAAACTATAGAGACGGCGGATGAAAAAAGAGAAGTATTGAAGGAGATCAACAAGAATCAGAATAAAGAAAATACAAGTGATGAGGTTCATGTGGCAGTCAGCCCGGAGGTGGACGACGTCATTGATCTTGAGACTGAAGACGCAACTCTAGAAAAAGTTACAAGCACAGAAACAACAATGCAGACTACAAAAGACAGTACTAGTAATGGAAAGGAGAGAGGCAACGAGAGGAGCACAGAAGTAAGCATGGAGAATAAGGAGGGGGAAGAGATGGAGGAACGAATTCCGCTGAAAGAAGTGGACTCCAACTCCACAGCCGCTCGGCTACCACCAGGGAGGAAAATGAAAGGATCGGGGGCGAAGATGAAGGCAGCTAGAACAAAACCTCCGTATGAGCACAGGCAGAAGAGTGCACGCTTACAGAAGGAGGTGGACGAGGGTGCTACCGAGATAAATGAAGAGAAGGATGAGACAGAGATGGATGTTTAGACGGTTCTGCTGTTACATCCAACCTCTTCAGTTGTTAATGTTAAACACAATTGTATGGAATACTAGAGGAATCGGCAATCATGATACATGCCGTGTCCTCAAAGATATGATTTTACAGAAGAAAACTCAAATCGTGGGAATTCTTGAACCCCGTATCAGCGGAAATAAGGCGGAGAATACCATTAAGATGCTTGGCTTTAACAGGTCCTTCCGGTGTGAAGCGAGGGGCTTCTCGGGGGGTATCTGGGTGTGCTGGAAAGAGGGTGATTGTAATGTTCAGATCATTAACTGTCATCGCCAATTTGTCACGTGTAAAGTTAACAACAATGTTCTGATCACGTTCGTTTACGCACATCCTCATATTTCTGTTCGGAAGTTGTTATGGAAACATTTGGTCACTATGGGTAAGAAGTTCACTCTCCCATGGATTGCGATTGGCGATTTTAATACGACCTTGCTGCCTGAGGAAAAATCTGGGAGTATACACTACAACTTTAATGAAGCTGCTACTTTTAACAACACTCTGATGGAAGCGGGGTTGACTGATCTCGGCTTCAACAGACAAAGGTTTACATACATCCATGGCAGACTGCATGAAAGACTCGATAGAGCAGTGGCAAACAATGATTTTATCAATGCTTACCCTAGCTTCACAGTGGAACACCTTCCGAAGGTGTATTCTGATCATTGTCCTATTGCGATTGGTGATACGAGACGAGCCAGTGCTAAGAAAAGATTCTTCATAAGGGAGTCTTGGTCTCTTTCAGAAGATTTCCAAAATATGATCAAGGAAAACTGGAACCCGAGCCTCAACTTCAATGATGCCCTTGAACAATCACATGAAGTTATTAATAGCTGGGCTGTGGAGAGTCGGAAGCGCCCTATGCAGGAGAAGAAGAGAGTACTAAGGAACATTGATCTCTTACAGAAATCTCTGGCAGATAATTATGATGATATCACATCTAAGATGATCATCAACATGGAGACCCAATACGGTAAGATCCTGCAGCAGGAGGAAGCGGATCTTAGGCAAAAAAGCCACATCAACTGGTTAACTGAGGGAGACCTGAATACAAAGTTCTACAATGCATATGTCAAGATGAGAAGGCGACACAACACAATAACTATGCTAAGAAATACTGAAGGAGACTGGACTAGCAATGAGGAGGATATCAGGCAACTAATCTTTAATTACTTCAAGAACCTTTTTACAGAACCAGTCACCATCCACGTGAAGGACATAAAGGAGTACCCAGGAGAGTTTAAAGTTTTGTCTGAGGTTGAGAAACAAGAGTTGTGCGCTAAGGTCACACTTGAAGAGCTTCACAACATTTTATCAAAGATTAACCCGCACAAGGCGCCTGGCCCAGACGGTGCAGATGGTAGCTTCATAAAGAAGAATTGGCACACTGTCAAACAATCCCTCTTGTTTACTGTAAACGAGGCTCTTCAGGGAGGAATGTTAAATGGGAGCATCTGTAAATCCAGTATAGTGCTGATACCGAAGATTCCTAAACCTGAACAATGTGAACACTTCCGCCCTATCTCTCTTAATAATCTTAGTCTTAAGATCTCTTCGAAGATCATTGTGGAGAGGATTAAATCCTACCTCCCGCATTGGATATCCCCAATGCAAAGTGCTTTTGTTCCTGGTAGAAAAATCTCGGACAATATTACTGTAACTCAGGAGATTATCCACATTATGAGAAGAAGGAGTTTGAGGAAGAAGACGATGGCAATCAAGATAGATTTGTCCAAAGCCTATGAAAAGATGACTTGGCCGTTCATACGGGATACCCTCGAGAAAATTGGAATACATGTAACCATCTGCAACTATATTATGAACTCTATCTCGACTGGGGACAGTTCCATCATATGGAATGGGAAGGAAACTGGAACATTCAGGGCTACTAGGGGACTGAGGCAGGGAGACCCTCTATCACCCTATCTATTTGTTCTATGCTTAGAATTTCTGAGTCAGTCTATTGAGAGGCTGGTATCCGAGAAGAAACGGACCCCTATCCAACTCTATAGAGCAGGTCCTAAAATCTCCCATCTTTGCTTTGCTGATGACATGGTTCTGTTTGCCAAGGCTGATGTGAAAGAAATGAGGACAATCCTGAGTTGTTTTAGAGAGTTCAGTCATGTTTCTAGGCAGGCCATATCTGTGAAGAAGTCCTCTATCTTCTTCTCGATGAATGTCAGGCCATGTACCCAGCTCAGAATTGGTCGCATTAGTGGTTTCACGATCACTAGCAACATGGGGAAGTACCTCGGAGTCCCGCTTATTCATGGAAAGGTGAACAAAGAGACTTACAGCAGCACTTTGAGAAGAGTCGAAGCAGCGATGGCTGCGTGGTCAGCAAGGTGTTTAAGCTTAGCTGGCAGGGTCTGCCTCGCCAAGTCTACTCTTACGGCGATCCCTAACTACGTTATGCAGACAGCTCTTCTTCCTACTAAGATGTGTGACAGTATTGACGGCACAGTCAGAAGATTCATTTGGGGTGGCAACCATAAGAGTCACCCGCTCTCCCTGGTTGCATGGAACAAAGTTACCAATAGTAAAGAACAAGGCGGTTTAGGCATACGGAGCATGAAGGAACTGAATACCTCACTTATTGCTAAGCATGCGTGGGAAATTGCCACGAAGAGGAAATCTAGCTGGTGCGAAAGTCTGAAACCTAAGTACATCGGCCATGATGGAAGGAAGAGCATAAACACCTCCAGATTTGCGAGATCTGTAATTCAATGCAAGGAGTTCATCACTGAAAACTCGACTTGGATACATGTGAGTGAAAGAGACATCAATGTCTGGCTGGATAGATGGTGTGAGGTAGAAGGATGCTTACAACAGCATGTCTCTCGACCCATACCAGAAGATTTAAAAGACCTGAAAGTATCAAGCCTAGTCAACCTGGATAAGGAATGGGATATTGAGTTTCTAAACGATTGGCTACCACAACATATCACAAAGAGGATTACCAAGCTTAATGTCCCCAGACAATCCGAGGAGTGTGATGTACTAGCCTGGAACCACTCAGACACTGGTCAATTCACTATCAAAAGCGCTTATCATCTTCTGAGACAAAACAAGGATATTCGGGTCCAGGGTAACTGGAATATGATATGGGAAATGAAGGTATCTATGAAGGTGATGTTCTTCTTCTGGCTAGTGGGCCATAATGCTATCTTAACGAACAAGAAGAGAGTAGATCGGTGCTTATCCACTATTGCTACTTGCCCCATCTGTGAAAACCAGGAGGAAACTGTTATTCATGCTTTGCGGGACTGTCCAAGAGCACAGGATATATGGAAAGCAATCCTAGAGAGCCAAATATGGAGCGATTTCTTTTCCACTACTGATGTATGGACGTGGATGACGAAGTTTATTAAGACTGAGAAGAACCTAAGCGTTATGTTTATGGTGGGATGCTGGAAGATTTGGAAGGGCAGAAATGTTCAGGTTTTCGAAGGAACTAGATATTCAAGCAATTATATAGTTCATCTCATCAGACAGGAGTGTAATCTGACGAGCATAGCCTTCACCCCAAAGGTAAATGAAAGTAGAATCATGCAGCCCATTGATGGCTTTTGGCAACCACCAGAGCTTAATTGGAGGAAAATAAATACCGACGCTACTTTCAGAAATGCTACTACCCCAACATCGATTGTTGTGGTGTGTAGAGATTGTAAGGGCAACTGGATTAGTGGTTGGGGCAAGAAAATTCATGTCAATAGTGTGCTTGAGGCAGAAGTGAGAGCTATTCATTGGGCTGTTGAGATAGGACAACACCTCTCATGCAAACAACTCAGTTTCGAGACAGACTCTAAAAGGGCAAAAGAAGTTATGGAGGGAAGAGTTGAGGATTATCCAAGGTTGGCGTTATGGCTAACAGGCATTCAAGCTGGTTGGAAACAGAGGTGGAAGTGTAGGAATATTCCCAGAGAGATGAACAAGGCCGCTGATGGTCTTGCGAAGTTTCATAAAAAAACCAAGGGTGGTTCCTTTGTCTATAAGGTACCCCCTAGTAGTCTAGTTGATGTCATCAACTTAGAGTCCTGTAATGGTAGTAGTACTACCAAATTTCCTTCAGCAAATGAGTCAATAAGTTGTAATGGTTCTAAGATTTTTGCTTGCACGAGAGGGGCGAGATGAATAAAAACCCTCTGACTTACCCAAAAAAAAAGTTTATCAACCTTAAATATAGATCAATTAGTTACCAAACCTTGACGAAACATGTTTGATCCTATTACATTGATCATGATGCATACACATATCAATGTTCAACCATATGGATTCATGTATGCTCTCATTGACACTTGAAGTCATAAGTACCCCAAAGTGGTACATATATAAAGATATTGGACTTAAACTACACACCAAACATCCTACAAAATTATCAGCACAAGCCTAATTTATTCAATTTGATTGTATACTACCTCATGTCCATTAATATCTATTTTACTCTAGGTTTACCTCCAATACTGTATTGGGTATCAAAATCCTAAAATTTTGGGTCATCACATTACATATCATCATCCCTTTCTTTGTTATTTTTAATCATATTCATGAATATTTCATGATTTTATCACATTTTCCATGTCCATATCATGGAAAAGATCTTTACTATACACACATACTTTATTAAACTAGGATCACCTCCCTTGTTCTCATTCTCATCTTATGACGATTATACTCTTTATTTCCTCATACCCACATACTGACTTGAGATCATCTCAGATTCCTCTTTCTTGCTTTTAGGATGTGATACAAATATCCATACCATATTTCCAATTTCATTATTCTCACTAGATTGTCTTAGATTGACTACTTGATGAGAGTAATAAAAAAGATAACAATCTAAGAGTTACATACTCACCTTATCTTCGATAGTTGAATACCTGGCCAGGGTATACAAGTACTGAGATTAGGTAGTATGCACTTTGTATACTATCATATTCCTTACTTTTTGTATTATCACAAACACAAGATTTATCATGACTGGATTTTCTTCAGGCATCACGTCTATATCTCATCTTGGTTTGCATAGATAAGAGCAATTATAAAGCATCTAAAAGATTACTGAACAAAATGTAAGTCCTCATCTTCCTTGTGTCCTCATCGGACTAATCAAAGGAATCTCAACAACAACTATTTTCTCATTTTAACTCATGAAATCATAAAATGACATATCAGAATGATATTATTTCATCTGACATGTTTGGACTCGTGGATTGTTTACTGCCTCAGGCTTATTCTTTTCATAGAATCTTGTCATTGCTTAATTCCAGTGTCGTGCTCTATTGCTTGTTGCAGATGGACCTGCTGGGGACGTCTGTCTTCATCCTCGAATGCCACTACTAGATCACTGCCTTTGAGAGTCCTGTTGACTCTGCCTTGGCGGTTGAGTCATTCCCTCCTTCCTATTTGGACAAGATGATATAATATGACCAAACTGCTTACACTTATAACACATCTTATAGGCATTCCTTGGCATTATCGGTCTTATAACCGATGTAGAGGCCAAACTAAGATTTCTAACTGATGGAACATCAGATCCTTTACCCTTTCTGGGTAGCCATTTCCCTGGTGCACTAGACACTGGTTGTATTGGTGGTACCAAAAACTTCCCCTTTTTGAACTACTAGGCCTCTGTTCCCAAGTTTAGATAGGCCTTTTCTTAATTCTTACATCATTATCCTTTTCTGGACAGTCTTTTATGATATGTCTAGGCTAACTACACCCATAGAAAACCCTGATTTTAGGTTGTAACCTATTCCTTTCATCATTATTCATTGCTCCAACATGATGATGTTGATTAAGAATCCTGTTGGAGTCCAAAACTTCATCATTGGGGGCTGGTAATATGGGTTGTGTTGCTAATACCCAATCCATTATATGCATCATTTCTGTCTTAACTTGCCCCAAAGTGATATCAAAAGAAGAATTCCTTATCATAGTTGGATCATCTTGGGGATTCTCAGGCAGTCGTTCTTCCCTGACCTGGTCCCATTCACCTTCTGTTGGTGCAGCAACATGGCTTTCAGTAGTTTACTCCTTGGGTTCTCCAGACATCTTTAAGCTTTACTCTATCTTCTACATAAGCAGAAGTAACTATAAGATATACTGGTGGACACTAGAACAGACACAACACCTTAGTCCTATGTCTCTGTAGACTCAGCGAACCTTAAGCTCTGATACCAAACTTGAAATGACCATCATCAAAATGACAAACAAATAGTTATAATTAAGCGGAATAAAACATAAATAGCAGATAAAAAAAATCACTAAAAATTAAAACCATTTGCAAGGATATCCATTTCCAAGAAACTCTAAAGAAAATAACCAAAGTACTACATACATCATGGTTCACATTGTACATACCATGTACCATTTCATCTCGAGGATAACATATAACAGTTGCTTTGCCAAACTATACATAAGCAACATAAAACCTCGAGGCATACAAGCAAAAATCTGAGATCGTTCATAAAACTATTACGTACTTATTCCAAGGACCTGAGAGTACACAGACGACACATAGGACTTATATTTACAAGACACGACAAACATCACACTCAACCTGAGATGCTACTGCTGCCCTTGGTGTTGTTGTCCTCCCTTTGTTGTATGGTCTCCACTACCTCATGTACGTCCACCTAAAAAAATTGTGGATCCCATGGGGTGAGACAATTGTCTCAACAAGAGATATAACTCTCCGCCGATCATATTATTATCACTGATTAAGCATTTATAAACTAAGTAGAGGTTCTTTTTATATTAATAGACAAGATAAATCAGTATATGAATAGAATGAGATAATCTCCTTTCTTAAGGAGAGCATTGCTTCTACCCATGGTAGAGTCATAAATCAACTATCTGTTTTGCAAGGAATGTAAAGAAACATAAATAACATCTATCAAGTAAGATGTATAACTGAATTGTTCATCAATCAATGTTTTCCATATTTGATCCTAAAACAGATATGCTACACGACTGATTGCATTTTTCAATCACACTTATGCCCTAAGAGTGCAGGTTGGGTGCAACAGTGGAGCCGCTAGGGCGTGGTCGAGGAATGGAAAAAGTGGAGGAAGGAGGACGGAGGTCGATGGCTACTTTTACCCTTCAAATCGCCCCAAAATCGCAAGGCGCAGCCCCCCTTCTACTGCTCTCAGTCGAGCACCGCTTCTGTGGCTGCTCTGCTTCAATTGATCGCGTGGAGAAGATAAGTTACAGGAAAAGAAAAAAATCAACCGACCCACTAAAGGGGTGAATAATTGGAAAAATTGCATCTCAAGTCCAAGATTCTCAAAAATGCCATAACTATGGCCTCGGGGGTCCGATTTAGATGATTTCTTTTGCATCATTTCAAGAACAAACTCCTCTACCTACTCAAGGCATGAAAGCATAATGATTAGACTGTTTCACTGGATCAAAGCTCAAATTGCATCTGTGATTACTTGATTCAACTTAATGAACTTAATAATCAACATTGCTATCATCATTAATTACCTCATATGAGTAAATCTCAACTATTGATTCATGATTTAGCTTATTTTAATCAATCATGCTATTTAATAATATATTCAACACTAATCAAGGTGTTTCATGCTAATTGAGGTATTTACTGGCTAAGCTCAACGTGGGTCATAACAATCTCCCTCCCTTATAAGAATTTCACCCCGAAATTCCTAAAAGAGAAAAAGGAAATTGGTTACGCAATTCTGACTCAAAACTCCCACGTGACTTCCTCTAGGTTATGATTCTTCCACAGATCTATCACTAATGGTATCTCGTGATTCTTAAACTTCTTAATCCTCGGGTCAACTAATTGAACTGAACCTTCAACATAAAACACATCAAGTCCAAGTTGTATAGGTTTTGGGTACATTCTCTTTTCTGTACCAGGATAACATTTCTTTGACATTGATATATGAAATATATCATGTAAATTAGCCAACTCGGATGGCAAATCCAACTTATATGCTACAAGTCCAATCCTCTCAATGATAGGATATGGGCCCATAAATCTAGGAGTTAGTTTGCCTCTCTTGCCAAACCTCAACACTCCTTTCCATGGTGAAACTTTCAGATACACTTCATCACTAACCTCAAACTCTAAGAGGTCAACGCCTCTTCTCGGCATGACTCTTTTGTCTATCCTGAGCAACTATCAACTGCTCTCAGCATGTCCTCAAGAGTCTGAATGGTCCTCTCAAACTGACCATCCGTCTGCGGGTGAAAAGTTGTACTGAATCTTAATTTTGTGACCAAAGCACGATGCAACTGATTCTAAAACATGGATGTGAACTTAGGATCTCAATCTGATATGATTGAAACTGGAATACCAGGCAACCTAACTATCTCATCCACAAATATCTTAGCCAACTTCGGAACATCAAAGGTTGACTTGACATGAAGAATGTGAGCAAACTAAATTAGTCTATCCACAATCATTCATATCGAGTCACAACCTCTAGGTGTCCTAGGTAACCCTACCACAAAATCCATTGTGATATGTTCCCACTTCCATTCTGGTATAGGAAGAGATTGCAAGGTACCTACAGGTTTCTGGTACTCAGCCTTAACCTGCTGATACACACTGCACCTAGTCATATACTCAGCTACATTCTTTCCATACCAGGCCACCAATACAACTCCTTAAGATTCATGCACATCTTAGTGTTACCTGGAAGCATAGCGTACATCGATGCATGTGCTTCCTCAAGAATCTATTCTTTCAAATCACTGTCTCGAGGTACACACAACCTGTCATGCTAATACAACACACCATCATCTGAAAACATGAAGTCTGGTCTCTTTCCCTTTGTCATATTATGCATGATTTGGTGTAACTCACTGTCACCCTGTTGTAGTTTCTTGATCTGATCATAAAAAGTAGGCTTGACTTGCATCTGTGCAATCAAACCACTCTTCTCTGTCACCTCTAAGTCCAAGTTCAACTTCCGCATTTCTACTAGCAGGTTTCTCTTGAAACATGCCATAAAGAATGCATCAACTGTTGAACTAGACTTTCTGCTCAGAGCATCTGCTACCACATTCACCTTTCTAGATGATAATCTATCGTTACATCATAAAGATAGTGACACCATGTCTTAAGAACATGAACTACAACAACTAATTTCAGATCAGGTATCGAGTAATACTCCTCATTCTATGCTACTTACTTCTTGTTATTACTTGTAAGAATTTATTTCATAATGCACTTCACTTATTTTGTATTTCTCCTTTTGTTTCAAACACACTTATTACATTTCAAATTTATATCTAACTCTTTTCTCCAAGTAATTTTCATATTGTTTATCTACCTTTCATATTAGCTACCTTTAGACCCTGGATTTTATTAGTGCTAGCTTACCTTTCATATTGCAAATCTCATGATCTTATTTTATAGAGATGTTAGTATTCAAGGTCAAATCACTAGCGACATCCCTTGAACTACTACAACCCTAAACATTCTAGGGTTTGATCCTTATCAGTAGCATATCATTATTGTAATGTGACTTTGCTTCCTTAGTTTGAAATTCAAACTTTGGATCTCATAAGTTTTATTAAAGTCTTCCTTATCTTATCACTAAAATTTTGTTTCTCTTACTTGAACATTCAGATAAGTTACATTCTCAATTTACCCTGCTAGGGTTTCATCATCATATTGTGTGTCATTGTTTCATTCACTTAGACGTCTCTACCATGGTAGTTATGCACCATATATGATTCATTTTCTAATATACACATTTCTTCATGTATATCATGTAGCTCTTCCAAAGTCTCTTTATTTCTATATACTTATTGTATACTTAACTCTTCTATTTTCCCTTTGCTTTGAAGTACATAAAAGTATTTTACTCCATTACATGATCCATTCCTTGGTTGATTCTTACTATCTTAGCCCTTACATACTTTTATCATTTCTTTTCCATATTCTCATATTTAGAGTTCATAGGATACTAATCATTAAACTTAATCTGAACCTTGTCTCATGTTCCTTTATTTCCAATTAAGGATTGCTCATATGAGGTTCCAACGTTGAGTCTCTGATATCAATTCCAGCTACTTTTTAGTTGTTTTAATATTTCCCTTATATCTCAACATCTTAGTGTATGTAAATTCTTGCTATGATATTGGTCTAAATTATCTAGAGTCTACTCTTATTATACTGTTAATAGGAGTCATTAAATCCCAGTAACGCATCCTGCCAGCCGGACCAGGCCAAACCTATACTCCTGAAGCCAAGAGCTACTCAAGTTTAACCAACTCCGAATAATCTCAAACATGTGGATATAATATCCACTTAGGGCAAACTCATTTAAGCATAACTTCTGGTCTACTTAATACAAAGAATGTAAACAATATATGAATCGCTTCATGACACACAACAATATAAAAGAATCATATTTATTTTACAAACTGAAAATCTAAATTCATGCATATAAGAGTATTTCTAGCGATCTTTAATCAAATAAGCAATATAAAGCAAGAGTTGCATCACATCCTATATTTAATCTCCTACTCTTATATTAATTTCTAATTTCTTAACCCTAAGGTTTCTCTCTAGCCTATCCTTCCTCTACATACCTGGCTAGGGCATCCAGAGAAGAGTAGACAGAGTAGCTTGATACTGGTCAATCTAAGTATTCAGATACCTGGCCAGGGTATCTAAATACTCAGACCTCCCAGAGCTAAAGACATGTCACTTTTTATGTACCTCACTTATAACTCTATCTTTCGATCCTAATGATCCCTAACTATTCGACACAAGCTCTTTACTTGGTTCTCATGACCACGTCATCTTCCTACTATCTACAATAGTATAACAGAACACTTCCTATTATAAAATTGCAGTTAGAAGAAAGACACCTAAGTCCTAATCCTATTGGTATCTTATCGTCCCCTGACCTTGACTTAGAGTAACTAGGTACTCAACCTATGCTCTGATACCAAATTTTTTGTGACGCCCCAATCCCCGTGCCATCTCTAATGACCCCGAAGACCCGGGAGTCACCCTCAGAAAATTGCTCTTAACTTTTTCTTTTCTTGATCACTTAAATTCAACTTAAAGGAAAAATCTTATAATTTGCAATAAACTGAAACCTTAATAACTGCGGAAGCAAACTTACTATTTCTAAATCTTGAAAGATATCTCAGAGTTTAATCAACTTATTACATATTATCTGCAGAATATAAATTACAACAGTAAATTGAAAACCAAATTACATACTACTTTACATTCTCTCTCTCTACCACACCATGTCCCAAGGAGCGAGGGGAAAGGACTAAGAGACCTCTAACTAACTATTAACTACCTTCTATGTACTCGAGTGATACTATCCTTCAGCCTCCTCGTGCTGACGTAGACCTGAAAAATATTTCAGTAGGTTGGTGAGCTACTGTCTCAGTGAGTAGAATTTCACCCAACCATCACTAAACAACTCATCAGTTTTATTATTCAGATTAATATACAAGAAATACTACACTGAGCAGGTCTAAGTAGTTTAATTTAAATAATAGGAAATAGCAACGTTTCATCAAGTAATAATTACTGCAAAGTTATTGAAACAATTAAATAACAGGGAATATCAACATTCTATTTAAAGAACAATTAATGCAAATCTGAACTTAAAACCTTTCTAACTCTTTAACTTATCAGAAACTCTGTGAACCTATATGAACACATTTTATCTTATGCCATGATCATATGCAGTGTACTCCGCATATGAAGATCCGTAGCGAACTACAATCCCACCATACAAGACTTAGCGACACACCCGGAAAATGTTAAGTCTGACTTTCCGTCCTGGTCTGCTACAGGACCCACAGGATCTGTGGCCTCGTGGCACTCACAAATGGGTGCACGCTAGACTCCTCCTCTGGTTGAGTACACAGGCAGAGGGTCTCTAAGTCTCCGACCACCTGGACGTATCCCCAGGGTTAAGCCGGGACGTCTCCGACCACCTAGGCGTATCCCCAGGGTTGAGCCGGGACACTACCTCGAGTCTCCGACCACCTGGGCGTATCCCCAGGGTTGAGCTGGGACCCTACCTCTCAGCTCTCGTGTCACCGAGACATTCGGTAAGTGTTGGACACGAGTCTTCAACTACCTAGGCGTATCCCCAGGATTGAGCCATTTCACCCCTAAGGCACAGACCTCACAAAGGGGTTCTACGGTGTCAGGGTCCTTAATCTAATATTTTATTATTCTAGAAAGGCTCTTACTACATTGCATCTCTCTCTTACTTATTATGGACTTTGGTATTTCCATGATATCTCTTCTCATTTAATACTTAACTCTGGTATTTCCATGATATCTCTTCTCATTTAATACTTGACTCGGGTATGTCCATGATATCTCTTCAATTTAATCGAAGCTTATAACGTAACATGAATATCATTTCAAACTGGACAAGCTGTATATTCAGGTATTACAAATATCAAGAGATTCAACATAATAAGCACGCATGCAAATTTCAAATTCTTAAATAATCTAATTACATGTCCACTTGTGATTTACTGAGAAATCAATATCAATATGCATGCAGGCAGGCTAAAATTCTTAAATAATAATATTCATATCAACTTGGCATATCCACATTGGAATTGTAACAAGCTAATAAAAACAATTTATTCTATTTATATGCAATCGTCAATAACATTTGCCAATCAGCTAAAATTCCTCAAAATCCGTGCACATCAACCCAAAATCTGAGTCATGCGTCATTTAACTCAATTATGGGTATAATCACTTGTCATGGCAAGATTTAATATAAAGACGTGGGCAATAACCCTAATCTTGGGTTATGCATCTCATAACTTGTTTAAGTTTATAATTACTCATCATAACACATATTATTAATATTAATTGACATTTCAAATGATTTCTCGAGTTGAGCACCTCTTAACTCAAATAAGAGTTAAATTATTATCATGGAACGAATTATTTATAAATAATTGGGAATTTCAATATATTTCTTGAGAAGTGTGTCAATTTGATAAAATATTAAATCATTCACGTTAAATATGACCTAGAGCGTGCATCTAAGGTTTCTTTGATATTTTTCACAACATCATTCTTTTCTTGTAATTGTGTGTCGTTTGATTTATAAAATTTCATACAGTCTGGGTTTATATCCAAAATTCCCAGTTTCTCATCGTGTACTACTCATTTCGACATTTAATCAAATAAATTGGGTTTCGATTAATCGTAAAATTTCACCTAATCACATTTCACATTTCAGTCAACTAATTAGCGTCAAGCCTCGTTAATAATTCAAACGTGCAATTTAGGCGTCGAACGGTGTCGGCGCTGCCCGACACCTACATAAACACTGGAATCTACGAATAACACGGCTTAAATCGAAACGTCTGATTATTTGAGTTTAATCATGATGAATGAATGAAACGCTACTCACCATAATTCGGGATGTCCGGATTCGTCCGAAAATGCATCTAGAGTCTAGTTTATGGGCACACGCAAGTCTTCTTCTACCTTTGGTTATTTTGTTTACAAACCAACTGCAACAGCAGCTTCACACACGGTGGAAACTGCTCAATTGATGGCCGAATCAGGACTGGAAGCTGAAATACCTAGCTTGGACCTCTCATTCGAAGTCAAGAGCATAGCTTGGGGCTGTTGCTCGCACCCAAATGGCCTCCTGGCCATTGCTTCTTGCAGCAGTTGCTGCTGATTGCTGGGCGACGCCCCTACTGCTGATTGTTTGCCAAGCATGTACCTAGGTCAAGGGTGGAGGGGGAAGGTAGAAGAAGGAGGGGTGCCACTGGAGTGGCCTTTCCAAGCCCTAAACGGCCACCATCTCGCGTTGCTGCTAGGCTGCAGACGCAGCTCCATGAATCGGCCACCCAAGCTGCTAGGCAGGGTGCTGGTGGCTATGCGATGGAGTGGAGGAAGGAGATGAGAACGTCATCGCCTGCTAGTTCAGGGTGCTGCGGAGCCTCAGGAACCAAGGATTGCCCCGCCCCTCCTCCTTTCTTGCTCAATCGAGCCATGGATGCTGCTGCTAGCTGGAGTGCCGTGCAGCAGCTGGAGATGCAGGTTGGGCACAACAGTGGAGCTGCTAGGGCGTGGTCGAGGAATGGAAAAAGTGGAGGAAGGAGGACGGAGGTCGATGGCTACTTTTACCCTTCAAATCGCCCCAAAATCGCAAGGCACATCCCCCCTTCTACTGCTCTCAGACGAGCGCCGCTTCTACGGCTGCTCTACTTCAATTGATCACGTGGAGAAGATAAGTTACAGGAAAAGAAAAAATCAACCGACCCACTAAAGGGGTGAATAATTGGAAAAATTGCATCTCAAGTCCAAGATTCTCAAAAATGCCATAACTATGGCCTCGGGGGTCCGATTTAGATGATTTCTTTTGCATCATTTCAAGCACGAACTCCTCTACCTACTCAAGGCATGAAAGCATACTGATTAGATTGTTTCACTGGATCAAAGCTCAAATTGCATCTGTGATTACTTGATTCAACATAATGAACTTAATAATCAACATTGCTATCATCATTAATTACCTCATATGATTAAATCTCAACTATTGATTCATGATTTAGATTATTTTAGTCAATCATGCTATTTAATAATATACTCAACACTAATCAAGGTGTTTCATGCTAATTGAGGTATTTACTGGCTAACCTCAGCGTGGGTCATAACAATCTCCCTCCCTTATAAGAATTTCACCCCGAAATTCCTAAAAGAGAAAAAGGAAATTGGTTACGCATTTCTGACTCAAAACTCCCACGTGACTTCCTCTAGGTTATGATTCTTCCACAGATCTATCACTAATGGTATCTTGTGATTCTTAAACTTCTTGATCCTCGGGTCAACTAATTGAACTGAACCTTCAACATAAAACACATCAAGTCCAAGTTGTATAGGTTTTGGGTACATTCTCTTTTCTGTACCAGGATAACATTTCTTTAACATTGATATATGAAATAAATCATGTAAATTAGCCAACTCGGATGGCAAATCCAACTTATATGATACAAGTCCAATCCTCTCAATGATAGGATATGGGCCCATAAATCTAGGAGTTAGTTTGCCTCTCTTGCCAAACCTCAACACTCCTTTCCATGGTGAAACTTTCAGATACACTTCATCACTAACCTCAAACTCTAAGAGGTCAATGCCTCTTCTCGGCATGACTCTTTTGTCTGTCCTGAGCAACTATCAACTGCTCTCAGCATGTCCTCAAGAGTCTGAATGGTCCTCTCAAACTGACCATCCGTCTACGGGTGAAAAGTTGTACTGAATCTTAATTTTGTGACCAAAGCACGATGCAACTGATTCCAAAACATGGATGTGAACTTAGGATCTCAATCTGATATGATTGAAACTGGAATACCAGGAAACCTAACTATCTCACTCACAAATATCTTAGCC
Source organism: Alisma plantago-aquatica (assembly GCA_963693085.1). NCBI lineage: Eukaryota > Viridiplantae > Streptophyta > Magnoliopsida > Alismatales > Alismataceae > Alisma > Alisma plantago-aquatica. Next base: position 65,254,420 of record OY856411.1, on the reverse strand, counting down.
AACTTCAGAACATCAAAGGTTGACTTGACATGAAGAAAGTGAGCAAACTAAATTATTCTATCCACAATCATTCATATCGAGTCACAACCTCTAGGTGTCCTAGGTAACCCTACCACAAAATCCATTGTGATATGTTCCAACTTCCATTCTGGTATAGGAAGAGATTGCAAGGTACCTACAGGTTTCTGGTACTCAGCCTTAACCTGCTGATACACACTACACCTAGTCATATACTCAGCTACATTCTTTCCATACCAGGCCACCAATACAACTCCTTAAGATTCCTGCACATCTTAGTGTTACCTGGTAGCATAGCGTACATCGATGCATGTGCTTCCTCAAGAATTTGTTCTTTCAAATCACTGTCTCGAGGTACACACAACCTGTCATGCTAATACAACACACTGTCATGTGAAAACATGAACCTGTCATTTCTAATACAACACACCATCAACCAGTCATGATTTATTATTTTGTTTCTATACTTTGGTTATTCTTGTATACCATTATTTGAGAAATTAAAAAATTACACCTATTTCAGTATGCTTATTTGTGTGTTTGGATTAGATGGATATATTCCTTAAATTTAGTGAGGAAGGGATCCCCTCCTGGGTCCTACTCCTTACACAGGTCATTATCTTATTAGGGTTAGTTGGTTCTAAGCTTGGTCAGGGTTTCATGTATCCATTGTTAGTGTTACATTTGATTTATTCATGTTATGTGAATTATAAGGCCATTATGGTTAAAAAGTATTAGGGTGTATACTTAACCTTGTTTGGCCAATTGTAAAGATCTAAGCACAATGAACTTGTAATTTTAGGATTAGGACTTTCTAGATTTAGGATAGGTAGATTTCAGTATATTACAAACTAAAACTCACCTCAAACTATTACCACTATGTCAATCCTTTGTGCTACCTTGACAAAGGATGAAAAGTCATATTTTGATTCTAACATCGATGTCACCCTTTGTTCTACATATTGAGTCCCTCATCAAAACATAATTAAATATCCTCATTAGTTCATGATATATGTGGGCAAACACATCAAACCCATTGATTTCGTTAATGTCAATTCACATACATGATTTTGTTTTATTGAGACTCTCAAGTGGGCTCATTTTTCCCAGAGATATGATTGCAAGAGGTATATACTCTAAAATTATAGTCTAAAGTTAGTCTAGTTGGTCCATTATAAAACCCATGTCCCTTCCTCCTAGCCCACCAATGGCCAACCCTTCCTTTAAGTAGGTACATGTCATATGGTTTCTTGTGGTCAACCCTTCCTTCAAGTAGGTGCATGTCATGTGGTTTCTTCCTCTCATAGAGTTTATATTGGTTACAATAAGTCTTACTGAGTTTTATTAACCATAAATCAACATTTTTTATCTAAATGACCAAAATATATATCATGCTAGCTCTACACAATGATTTGTTTGTATTACTTGACTATGTGCATGCTCACCTAGTGGTAGTAGTGCATGTCATTATGAAATAGATATACAGTGCCTTGGTCAAACAAAACAACATTTCATCTTTCTTAACATTGCAAGCAGGGATAAACTAGACTAGAAAACAATGATGGGTATGCAATTCTTGCCCTGGGTACTCTTTATGATTGACCCCTTCTTTGTTCTTATGCTTGGCATTGCTCTAAGATAAGTTAATTTTTCTCATCTTCATGTTCTTCATGTTGTCTTAACATATCTACAACATCTTATCTTTGTAATTAGGTTGTAGAACACACAAGAACACGCTATATCATGACATCCTTAGTCTACATAGGATCAAATCACCCTAGGTCTCTTGTACCATAAGTGTCCCAACCCTATGATTGTTGCTAACCATTTTGTATATTCAAAACCCAATTGTCTAGATAGATCTCAAACAATAATCATACCAAACTTTTGAAAAACTTTAGGTGATTTAGGTTCCAGAATGGACCACAAGCATACAACATCTTCAAAACAAATCTAACCCCAACTGTGATTTAGGGTCCAGAATGGACCACAAGCATACAACATCTTCAAAACAAATCTAACCCCAATTGTACTTCAAACACATGGTTTCTAAGTTTACACAAGCCATAAAATAGTATTCAATTTCAATCTCACACCAATTCCATACATGTAGATTAAAAAATACAATAAACACCCTTCACACCCAAACCCTAACCTCAAGGTGAAGTGGGGTTTCATCTAAAGGAACCAATCAATATATGTGCGATCACATCAAACACATGAAATGAATATTTTGGAGAATATATATATTTAATTATTCATTGCACTCTCCACATTTACTAGATTAATATTAGTATATATGTTTTATGCATTATCTTGTGCTATGTGTTTTGTTATGTTCTTAAGACATGTCTTGTCTTTAGCTTTTATTTTATCCCATATTTCCTAGTTCTAGTTCACTCTTACTCTCTTGTCCTATAAAAGAGAGTGCATTGTAACTTTTTCTAATATATCAAATAAAGGTTTTTCCATTCTATATGGTATCAAACATGTTCGATCCTCCCTAATCCATCCCATCAACCCCCGCCCATTCCATCGACCCCCACTACCTCCACCATTTCCACCATCTCCGCCATCCCCACCACCTAGGCATCTCCTCCATCCATAACCTTCATCACCACCACCTTCCCATAAACCTCCACCCATCGACCAACCCTTCCTCTTCCACCCATTGACCTCCACCCATTGACAATATATTCCTCTTCTAACCATTGACAAACACTTCCTCTTCCACCCATTGACCTCCACCCATCGACCAACATTTCATCTTTCACCCATGGACCTCCACCCATTGGCCAACTCTTTATCTTCCACCCATCGATCAACCCTTTATCTTCCATCCATCAACCTCCACCACCCACAAACCCATCAACTTTTTATCGACAAACCCTTCTTCTTTCACCCATGAACCTTCTACCCATCCACCTACCATCAACCCTTTAGCTTCCATCATCACCATTGACTTATAAGCCATCGAATCTACCCCAATCGACCTCCACATCATTGACACGTAACCCATCGACCTCCACCCCATCGATCTTCTTTCCATCATTTACTCTTCCAGTTAGTCCCAGAATAGCAAGTGAAAATCTACACCACTACATAATGGGGATATCACGTTGGTTATTGTAAGCATACAAAGTCAGTTAAAAATCGACGACCAAGTGGGTGATGCTAAAATGCAAGTCTTTCTTTGTCGATTCCAGAATCCAATGACAATACTTTTGATTGACAGTTCCAGGATACAGAAACTCTAACGACATAACTTGCAGTGGGCAATGAATATGTGGTCTCCTTTGACCTTTCTTCGTTGGTTTTAAGAACAATAACCAATGCCTTTAAGATAACATGTAAAAGTTCGTCGTCAACTCATTAATGATAAATAATTGACGCTGAATATCATGATGTTAGTTTTATCAGTGATTGAATAGTGAAACTTTTAAGTATACCCCATCGGTTTATTATGTATAACTAACATATAATGTATATGCAATCGATTATGTATAAATAGACAATGAGAAATATCTATGTCTTTTCTTATATAGCAGGTATGCAGACTTGCTATCAGGCTGCTATTCTATCTGCTGGCTCTAGTTCTTCAGAACTACATGCCTCTACAAGCATTGCATCTTAACAGTAGGTCAGAAAACCTATAAGAAAAAGATAAATATACAAAATATCACAATGCATTTAATATAATAGGCACAAAGATGCTAGAAAACCTCAACATTCTATCATTTTTCACTTCAAATTCACACACAAATCAATGAACTCATAACTCAATTGATTCCTTTCTTAGCCACACATTCAATTTCATACATATGCACAAATACACATCATTTTTATCCCCATGCACTCACACTCAATTCACACACAGATATGCACTTCACATCCAATTTAGACACACAAATACATATCAACATCAGCTTCCATCTCATATTTTAAGTCCATAATGTATAATAATTTAACAAGCAAAAATCTGACATCAAAGTTTGATATCAATCAACCCTCCCATTCTTTGTTCAAGTCCACATGTTTGATGAAGCAGTATGCCCACTGTTCGTGTAAGTCATTTAGCTTCTCCAATTTATATGGTTCAATATTGTCAAAAAACTGCAAAGAGAACGAGACACAATTCTAATTGGATTTGATTATTTGTATTACCATATGAGACTACTTCATTAATATGATCCAAAACTAATAAAATTACCTTCTCCATACATTTTATTTGTTGTGCATGCATGACAATTGTCTACATGTATAGCATCACATAATATGTGCATGCCCAATAATTGTCTTGTATAGGGCCATGTAGATTTATAATTAATGTAATAAAGGAGAGTTGGTAATATACATGCAATTAGAATGAGAAGATTATGTCAACGCTTTTCTAAGTTACTAAATTCTTTTTCTTATCTACTTTCCCTTTGTTGTTACAGAATTCTTTCATACCCCTATAAGTTAAGTTAACATATATGTTGCATTATTAAAATGTCCTATGACACAAACATACAATTATGTTGAGCAAAAAAAAAATGATACTCACGCATGAATCACAAATTTCATTGGGTGTCCCTCATTTGGTGTTAGTTTTATATCCAAAGGATCAAATAAATACACAGTACAAGTCTCGGGAACAATCAATAACAACTTTCAATGCTTATTTTTTAGTGAATAGAAGGCAAATAAAATAAATTTTGAGTTCTACAACAAATTGTATTCATAAGTTAGACATATAAACAACAATCCCAAAGCTTACACAATGTTGAAGGGAGATATGATCATGTTCTTAGTAGCACCAAAAAACTACATTACAATACTCACATAATCCTTGACGTCACTTGAATCTCCAAGTTCATCATAAATCAATGATGGCATTAGAAAATCCATATTTTCTATTCCTTACTCAGCAATTACGTAATACAAATGATTGAACAATATATATATATATGTGTGTGTGTGTGTGTGTGTGTGTGTGTGTGTGTGTGTGTGCAATACTCATTTAATATATAGGAAATAATTAAAAAATTCTTCACATATGACAAAGTATTCAGACTCACTGTATCTAAAGTTCTATCATTGATGTGTTCATCCATTCATACTGAAATTGCTCAGAAACATATGTCAACAATATATGAGTGCTATGTTGGTTGCTTAATGTTTCATAGGGGTTCATCCCGTCAATACAAAGTCTAAGTCTTAAATTCCTGGCTTCTTCACCAAACTCAGGATACAATAAATCAATCTTCTTCCATTGTGAAGAATCAGATACATGTTGTAGCATACTATCGTCGTATTTCTTTGCCTCTGCATATCAAGATAAATTTTTTGCATCTACGGTATTTGCATATAACCATTAAAGTATGGTATTATAGGAAGATACCACATCACCTTGGCAGGAGAATCAATTTTGGTCTTACCCAATGTCATCCTTTTGTACCCAGACGTCCCACATTTCGAACATTCTTTCATATCAATATAGTCCTTTTGAATAACACACAATCATTCCAACACACATGTATCTTCTTAGCCTTCATTCCCATTGGGCACAACATCTTAGTCATTATGAATGTTGAGATTGGAAGCTCTTTTCCTTTAGGAAGAACTTATTTCTAAAAAAAATAGAGAAGTGAAGCTTTTGTTGCTCCATCTATTGTTAGCCTTCAGAGTATACAATCTCAACACAACACTCGACTTCATAAACTTATTACAATCTAAGTATAATAGTTTCTCAACATGCAATGTTTCTAATAAGGGATGTGAGTTTGTAACATTTACGTTGCAACGATCTAGCATCGCATCAACCATGTATGTTGGAATTAGTTCGTTCTTATCAACATCGTAAACCATTTCTACTTTGACACAACTACTACTATCGACATATGCAAATCTCATACTAGGAATCTCTCCATCTCAGTACCATTTTGTATAGCCCTATACAATCCCAATACACATGACATGATCTTTGATAATGTCAACAATGTCAACTTTCAGTTTGTTACTACAATTCCTACAGGGGAAATATAACCTACATCCATGTTATTTTCTATGTTCCTTCACAAAACTTACAAACTCATGGAGACCATTAATAAACTCTAAAGTGCAGTGATTAGGTTTAGACATCCATGATCGATCCATTTCTATGATTATATGGGAGACTAGTAGCTCATCATGTTCTAGATAGTAAGTTAATTTTAGGTAAAAATATGTTTGAATTGATCCATAATCATCTAGTAGCATTCACATTCATGAATGTGTACTACATGTCCCATTCTTGAGCACTTCATCTCACTAGTAAGTGTATAATATGTGTTCGATTTCAATAGATTTCGGTAACATTTTCCCCCAGTTCTCCAAGTATACTGATGTAGATAGGCAAAAACCCACCTACATATGTACCTAGAGAACAAAAGGAGACATGTTGTCGAAATTTATTGAAATATAACATGCATTATACACTTACATTCTAAGTGAGATGAAGTGCTCAAGAACAGTCCCAAACTTGGGACTATCCAAGATTTACTTCTAATGTGTAAATCTCAGATGGGTTCTAGGCCAATGACATGGTTTAGAAACTAGGGTTTAGAATCTTCTAATTGGATATCTCATATATGCATTTTAGGGTTTATGGTTCATCACAAACTCATTAAAATTCATCACAATCTAATTAAATATATAGTTAGAAATATTTTTAGGGTTTATAATCACAATTCTCGACAAATAACTCTATAGTTACAATCCATACGCAATTATCAGTTACAAATAATTTTAGGGTTTACAATTTATAAACTATTCATCACATATAGATATAGAATTCATTATAATTAATCTAATTAATTACATTGCAATCATACAATTAATTCATCACAACCATAGAAATTCATCGCAATAGCTCTAGAATTACTACAATTATACGAGTAGCAGTTACCATCAAACAAACTATAACAAAATTAACGAGTCATTCACAGTTTCACAATTTGAATTTATTCATACTTCTACATGCAAAAAAGGTATAAAAGGAGCTATCTCGCCGGACTAGAGCAGCGGCGGTGTCCTCGATAGTAGTAGCGGTGGTGGAATCCTCAGTGGCAACGACAACAACAAAAGCAGCTAGTAGCTAGTAGCTAGTAGTAGCAGCAATGGTGGTGGAGTTCTTGGCAGCAGTAGTGGCAGCGGAGTTCTCAACAAAAACAGTGATGGAGGCATCAAAGGCGGAGGAGGCAACAATGGCAGTGAGAAGTAGTTGTGGTGGCGACGGAGGTAACAATCATTGTTGGTGGTGAGTCATTGGTTGGAGGAGGGCATGTGGTGGTGAGCAGAGGAAACGATCGCCATAAATATCGTCGGTGACCTATTCATGAGAAATGTAGATAGGGGAAAGAGGATAATTTTTTTTGTGGGGGTCAAGTAAGACCTGCCTCGTCGATTATCTCAAAAATTGACGACGTACAACCTATATAATGGTTCAGAACCACAAAACAATGACAGAAAGATAAACTATGTTATCTGTTGGCAAGACAAAACTGATGAATAACGATGCAACCCAACGACACCTACATTGTCGGTTGAGGTGAAAATAATCGATGAGAAACATCAATCAGGGGTGGATAAAATTTCACAAGAAACATGACGCATAAACCTTTCTCGTCAATCGTTATAGATACAACCGATGAGAAACACTAATTGTTTTCTATAAGACACACAGTGTGTGCACCTCTATATCCCGTCAGATATATGTAAAGGAATTGACGATGTAGTTTTTTGGTGGCAAATGAAATGTCTTCTAAACAATCTACACAATTATATCTCTGTAGACAATATATCGTGTCGGTTAATTTGAGAAGAGACCAATGAAAAAAGTAAAACACGGCCCGAGTTTTCTTAATTGATCAAACTATAGTGGTTGTCTTTAAGGAACAGACGCTATATAGTATACCGTCAGTTTTCCTTGAAAAAGAAACCAAAGAGATATCTCAATTTTGTAATATTGCTAAAAGTATCACCTCTCTTCATGCCTACACCACATGTTGGAGTGAGTCTACCATGGAGGCGTAGATCGATTCTTCTCTCTATGTTGCCCCTATGTGGGTTTCTCATATATGTTGATTCAGATTTGTTTTTGTTGTCCACTGCCCCTATGTGGGTTTCTCAAATCTATTGATCCATATCTATTTCTACTATCTTATACTCCTATGTGGGTTCCTTGGATCTATTTTTATTTGGATATTTCTTCCTTTAACCCTATGTATGTTGTTTAGATCTACTATTTTATTGCTATCTTTTGTTGCTCTTATTTTGTTGTTAATGCTCCACTACGAGTTTCTCAGATCTCGTAATCTAGATTCGCCTTTTTTGTACCATTTCTATTGCATCTTTGTGAGTGCCATGGCTTCCAGGGTGACTAAAAATCCTTCATGGAACTTGTGTGTTACGATCATGAAACTTGATGGATCAACTCACCATCTTTAGGGGCATCATTCAAACTCTATGTCAAATCTCAAGGACGTTACTATCATATCTCTTTTGCTGATCAGGGTCAAACGAATATCTCAGTAGATGACAAAGTTAAATATGCCTACAAAGAATGGGACAAATAATATTCTAGTGTAATGACATGGTTGGTGAACAATGTTGAACCAAAGATCAACCAATCTCTTCTTCGCCTGCAAAATGCCAAATCCCTATGGGATCAATTGTCCCATGTGTACTCCCATCAGCATAACCAAATGAAGATCTTCAATAACTTATTAAAATAGAGTATTCCACTAATGACTTTGTAGAAGACTATTACAACTGATGTTCAGCAATTTGGATTGATTATATCATCAACTCACTACTGATATCAAAGAAGTTTAGCGGTAACACGACAAACTTCAACTTGTTCAATTTCTGGATGGTTTGCCTCATTCCTTTTAAGGTGTGGTATACAAATCTTATCCAGTGATCCCATACCTACACAAAGGGATGTTTTGAAGCACGTTTGACACCTTCCTTCTATGGCCTCTCTGCCTGCTACTTCTTCTAATCACATGATCCTTGCATTTCGATCCCTGAATTCTATTTAAGGACATGATTGTGGTCTAGGTCATGGTTGACATGCTCCTAGAATAGGTCCTCCTCTTAGCCCTGAACGAGGTCAACCTCAACCCCCTACTTCTACAACTTTATATCTTTTGTGGGCGCACAAACCACAATGACAACCACTGGTGGAAAAAGCATGATAAACCTTCATGGGCGAATCAGGTCTCCTTTTATGTATGTGAAGACTCAACTGCTACTGCCTCAAGCTCTACTCAACCCATAGTTGAGTGGATTCACTCAGAGTTTGAGAAACTCCTTCAAGCATGTCTATCCTTTCCAACAACTTCTATAGAAGGAGGTTCCTCTGCCTTACTTGCATATCCTACTACCACATGTAAAATTAATTGGGTCATCGACTGCGGTGCATATACCCATATTTTTGGATGTTTCAACTTTTCACTACCTTATTTAAGACTACAAAAGTTCCTAGTGTGACTATTGTGAATTTGACTCAGTCTGTTGTCCATGGCGCTGGAACTATATCTCTATCTAAAACTCTGCCCTTAATATCTGTCTTATATGTACCACACTTTCCAATTAATCGACTATATGTCAGTATAAATGTTAAGAGCCTTCATTTCTTTATTACTTTTGACCTTGAGGGTTGTGTGTTTTAGGATCTCTATATGAGGAAGGAGATTTTTTCTGGCCATGAGGGACCAGATAGACTACAATACTTGGATGTGCAACAATCTATTATCACTCTATTGTCTGCTTTAGTGACCAGTCTACATTAGCACTATCGCCTACAATAACTTATGTTGCTAAACTCCATTGTTTATTTTCAAATATTCTTGAGAAACTATTTCTTTTCTGAATGATGCCAGTTTGTCAAACAAACTTGGGTTGTTTTTCATAAGAAGTAAGAAATTATTTCTAAGAATCTATTTGACATTGTTCATGTTGGGATCCATGTTCTGTTTCTAGTTTGTCTGGATGTCGTTGTTTTATGAACTTTATTGACAATTATTTCAGGACAACTTGGTTGGTTCTACTAAAGGATCGTAGCACCATTTTGCAAACTATCACCACCTTTTCTACTAAGATCCAAACCCAATTCAAAACTGATGTTAAAATCTTGTGAATTGATAATTCCTTAGAGTTTATTTAAAAATATGTCGACCATTTTTGTAATTCTCGAGGTATCATTCATTAGACTTCCTTATCCTACACACCACAATAAAATGGTGTGCCGAAAAGGAAGAATCTTCATTTACTTGAAGTAGCACACACTCTTCTTCACTAACATGTTCATAAGCAATTATGGCCTAAAGTTGTTTCTACAATGTGCCACTTAATCAACTATATGCCTTCTTATGTGTTACATAATAAGGTCCATGTCTCTCTTCTTTATGTCAATGCACCTTTGTTTTCTGTTCCACCGTGCATCTTTGGATGTACCCATTTTGTTAAGAATATTCACCTTGGGATATCTAAACTTAACCCCCGCTCCATTAAATGTGTCTTTCTAGGATATTTTCGAACTCCGAAAGGATATCAATGTTATGATCTTGTCCATCGACAATGGTTTGTGAGTGAAAATGTTGTGTTCTTGGAAAACATATTGTACTACTCTGACAAAGGGTCTGCTTTATGTAGTGATCCTTTGGTTCCTATTCCTCTGTCTAAGGTAGTATAACATGATTACACTAATGAAACTAAAGAGGTGTCCTCAAGAAGACTCACAATTACAGATCCCCTTATGTCTCCTCCACAACTAATTCCTCCCTCGTCGGAAGGTCATAACACCTCTAGGTATTTTTTTACCTACATCTTCCAATCATCCGAAGGAAAGGTGTTTGTTCCTACACTCAACATCTAATTAGTAATTTCTACTCTACCACTAATCTTGGTGCTAGCTTTGCATATTTTACTATTGTTGTTTCTACTATTTTTGTGCCAAAGAATGCTACACAAGCTCTTCAGCATCCCGCTTGGCATCAAGCTATGGAAATAGAAATGTCTACCCTATGAGATTGCAAGACCTGGGATCTTGTTGATTAGCCTAAAAACTATTCAATGGTTGGATGTCATTGGATCTTTATTATTAAAATAAACAAGATGGTTCTATCAAATGGTTGAAGGCTATGTGAGAATACTTATCTGTATAATTGTCAAAAAAGATTGGTGTAATGATCCCACCCCTCAGAAACCCCCATTTAATGAATGCTAAGAAGTTGGTGACATTATCCCAAGATAGGATCAACTGGTTTTGCAAATAATTAAAAATAAATAATAATTTCTACCACAACTAAGTTTAAAGTAGGATAAAAAATTTCTTTTCACTTACCTTTCAAAATTGGGAGTTTGGAACTTTACCCAAAGTAGAGTTCTATATGACTAAATCCTATAATCTTTATTTAGCTTTGTTCTTCAAATATTACTTTAAATGTTCATCCACTTTCATATATTCCTAAAACATCGACAAGCAAAATGTTGGTCAGTATAACAGATCATACAGGTATGTGGGGGAAACAAAGTTTGCACGTATATTGTAACAACATAATCACATCAATTATTTGTTACCAAGAAAGAATTAGATTTTATTCATAACATCTCAACTATCTTTCCCATCCTATGGTATAGCCTCCCTTAAGGTTTTGTCCCTGTAGTGGACACTAGGCTACCTCTCAATCTGGAGTTAAGTACCTCATTGGTCACCCCTCAATCTGGAGTTAGGTGTCATTGGTCTGCCCATCCTGGGTTGGACCTCTCGTAACCTTTCCATCCTGGGCTTGGTCTCTTAGTCTTAAACATGACTTCATTCAAAATCTTATTCATAAATCCCAGAGATGTCATGCCGGTTTGAGAAAATTATAAACTAAATAATAATGATAATTGTTGACTTGAACGTTATACATTGCCCGTATTTTGATAATGACTTAACCATTCCATTTCTATGTATCTAATATGTGTGTTTAAGATTGATTTTAGGCTTTAGGTACATGAAAAGGATCAAATTACACAAGCCCTAGCTTGTTCAAGTTCAAGTCAAATGCAATGCAAGTGTGCAATTTGGGAAATCACTCCAAATGACCTTAGAGAATTTTTGTAATCACTTGTATTGATGATGTGACTTGTAACTAAGATGATAAAAAATCAGAGACACTTCATTCGAATATTTAATCACTCAAATGTCAATTTAGAACATTTTTCACAAGTTGTTTATCGATTGAGTTAGAAACTCAATGGATCCTATGATGGATTTTCTAAAGATGACCCATCAGTCGAGTTGCACACTTATAGAACTCGATCTACCGACTCACTGAGTAAAACTAATTTTATCTCATCAATTGAGTTTCCCAAAACAAACTCAACTGATAGTTTAAAAATTGGCTTTGTCATTCAGTGGATCGGTTGAGTTACCTTTATTGAAACTCGATCGAATGTACTGTACGGAAAATGCAAAAAAAGTGATTATAACTGTTGGTGAGTTTTTTTGGGTGAAAGAGATTTGTTGCAACTTGGAAAACGACTATATTTCGACCCTAAGTGATCCCATACTCAAGGGAACACCCCCAGCTATAAATAGGACCCCTTGGAGTTCATTCCAAGTTTGTTAATTCATACTTTTCTAAGTCGTTATTGTAGTTATGTGTTGCAACTCCTTGATCCCCTTTCTCTCTCTAGTTTATACTTCATTTCATGATTATGAGTGAGATAGGCCAGTTGTAAGAGAGCTACTTTCCTGTGCTTGTAAAGCTCTCATTCCATTCCATCTTCCCTACCCCTTTTCTCCATGAAGAAAAGGTGAAGCAAGCTACTCCGGGTAAAGGTGGAGCTGTTGCTTTTCTTATTCAAGGTTGAAGAAGAGGTGAATATCTTTTCTAGGTGAAGGAGAATGCAAAGGTTGAAGAACTAAGGAGAGTGGATAAACCCTTGAAGGCTGAAGACTTGTGCACGAGTAGGTAAGACCTTGGAAGAAGGTTGAAGACTCTTGGCAAAGTGGGTAAGTCCTTGGTAAGGTGGAAGACTCTTTGTGTTTGTATGGGTAAGTCCTTTGGTGGTCTTGTGTTGTAACTCTTATTGGTGAATATATAGAGGAAATTACTTGTAAAGTCCTAGAGGTTGACCTCTCTAGGTAGTGGACTGACTCTCTCCTAGTTTGGAGAGTGGAACCACTCTAAATGATCTTATCAAGTGCTTTCTTTTAATCTCTCTCATACTTGCTATGCTTGTTCGTTAGGACTTCAAATTGCACTTAATATATTGGTTTTAATTGATATAAGTTAAAGATCTAATCTAGCTTGTGAGAATTTTTAAAGATCTATTCACCCCCCTCTAGAGCCTTAGATCCAAAAAGTGGTTTCAAATCTAGGGATTTTCTCCAACAATCTCCCGCGAGATGAGAAGATAGATCACACACTTGGACGATATCAACAACACCCTTGCACAACTCCATAGCCACCAAGAGGAGTCATCAAATAATGAAATCAACCAATTACGAGCTCAGGTGTCAGATCTTACTGCACAACTCCTCTCCACCGAGGCTAGATATTCAGATCTTACAGAAACCCACAACGCACTGCTTGAAACACATGGGCATGTGCAAATGGCTTTCGATGAACTACAAGCCCTTCACCGGCAGTGCAAAAAAACTACAATGATGAAAACAAAAGATAAAGCGGCAGACAATGACAAAGAATAAGAGGAAGAAGATAATGAAGATTCTGACTCCTCTGCTGACTCCAACGATGATACTTCCTCCTCAGATGACAAACCCAATGACCCAGGACATGTTGGGGAGGGAACCTGCCGAGGAGCAGAACCTTCAAAGAAAGCAGATGAAAAAGACCACCATGAAGGTGGAAAAGATCCCAAATCCCATGATCACAATGACAACGTTAACATGTCATATGGGGATCAACTTCTTGACTATTCCGCCATGGGATCTCTGGGGGAAACTGTCAAAGAAGCAGCTTTTGCTGAGTTCCAACAATGTATATTGGGAACTAGTACAAGTCAACCAACATCAAACCTTCCACAACACTCCACCCCGGAGCAATCTTCACCTTTCCCCCCATACCAAGAAGAGGAAGACAGAGTGAGTCCTGACACAGATATTGGACTCGACTCTGATTCTGAATCAGAAAAAGATGAAGATCTGCAACATTATATGGATGACTTAGTGCAGACTTCTCTTCCACATCTACAAGAGCTTCCCCCACCACCACCTCTACCTAAGAAGATGCACGACCTAGACATGGTGGCCATCTCTACCCTAGATGTCCAGGATATCTTCATCCTAAACACTATTGTAGACGATACCAAAGAGGGGGGGACATCATCTACATAAATACAAAGACATAGCGCAAGCTGACACAGGAAGATTTCCGTACTCTCCTTCGACCCCAATCGACGGTGAACATGGTGATCTTCCGTGTCCTCCTTGCCAATGCTATCGAAATATACAGAAGCTCAAAGTGACTGTAACCAGTTTTCAATGCTTCACTAGCTCTGGCTTTGAGCCTATTATACAAAGACTTACACAAAAGTCTATAGAGCAGTTGCGCGTTGGGATCGCTCGAAAGGTGTGATATCTCACAGTCCCCTTTCAAGTTTCCAGCCACTAGCTACTCATGATCGTTGACACTATGGCCTGCGATGCCAAGGTATACAACTTTTGTGCCAACGAACTAAAGGTTGGAACAATCAACTTTGCTTGAGAAGAAGCTGGAGAAGCAAGATGCATCCCCTTCTGGCTTCTCAAACTAATTTGGGCTGCCTATCCTTCTCTCAAGAATGGTTGGAACCAACCTTGGTTCCGAATCATCGCTCCAACACTCCAAACCACTGACGGATCCAGGGATTGTGCTTTCTGCACTATACGCCACATACAAGCACTTAACCAACAAACCCCCTTCACCGAGCTGGACAGAGAGGATTTTCACTCTCTACGAGGGCGTTATGCCATGGAGCTAATATGTGACAAAAGGTTCTTCAACGACCTGGCTATGGCATTAGACGACATCCCTCGCTATCTTTTCTCAGCCATCCAATGTCCACAAAGGCGACCTTTCCGACAAACATTAAAGGAGTTGGAGAAAGAAAAAAAACCCGCCATGGTCCCTGAACAAAGACAATGGGACCCTTACAGTTTTGATATGGTAGAAGACAAAGGGGACATTGAGTTATTAACAGGGGCCACCATCACCAGATCCTCATCATAAATGGTGCCCCTATCTTCCATTGCACCGACGTTTCCTAACTTCGACCATGCATCTTGGAAGAGTCTTTCTGAAAATGAACTCTGAATCATCATGTCTAGGCTATATGTCGAGAAAGATGAACTCATTTTTCTAGCCGGAGATATTCTTATCATGGCAGATACCCTCTGAGAAACCATACAGTTACAAGGATCTCTATCCGTGAGCCTGATGACTACTTATCAATATCTCCTCAGACAGAACCATACAACGGTTTACATGGCGTCATCTTACATGAAGGATGACCTACTAAAGTTAAAGAACTTCGGAACCACAGAGGCACTTATCTCTTGCCTCCAGCATACAACTCTGAAGTTCATCATGCTCCCTTTCTGATGTGTATTTTACTACGCGCTTAAACGCAAGTATACACGTCGAGTAATATAGGCCTTGTGAGGCCCGAGTCGAACTCAGGGATACGTGAATTATTGGAGACTTCTACTAACTAATCGCAATCAGCTAGACCGATTAACAAAGTAAGGTTTTGTTGTTCAAATTAAAAGAAAATAAAAATCAAACAAAGAAAACAATCGATTAAAGGTTAATTTAATCAATTAAAAGGATATCTTTAGGATGGCGGTTTCACCGCGGGTCAACATTGTATTAGATTTCATATAATTCCTCACACTTCTCTCTCTATCCGGGTAGTGGCCTGAAATGAGAATTACCCACTGTCGTGGTGTAATCCACTACTTAGATTTAGGTTGATTCCATCGTCATAGTAATCATTCCCCTAAACTAAGCGCATTAAGATCGGTCCCTCAGTTCCCACCATTAATTTTACAACTCCTTTGTCAAGGGTTTTATTAATTAATGTAGAATTCGTCTCTTTTCAACCGTTAATCCTTCTGTCGAAGTGATTAAGGGCATTAATTTATTATTATGGTGATCAAACATAACAATAGCAATAGAGAAAACGAATTTATACCACGGATATGAGAGAAAAATATGAATTATCAATATAAAATCATCATACAATGTATCCTCGGGCTACTCCCGGTCCTAAAGATTGAGGGTTTTAGCCTCTCATGTTCATCTTACACGAATACATGGTAGAAATTGGGGAATTCATAAGAAAAACGTGAAATAAATGGGAAAACCCCTGAACGGAGAAGAACCGGTGGATCCTTGGCGTAGAACACAAGCTTTCCCCGCCTGTCGGTGGTGGAAATTGTCTTCGGCAGCGTCCGAATCACCCGGAATGAGCTTCTCGGCCTCCGTTCTCCTTTCTCTCCTCCTCGGCACTCGTGCAATCCAAAATGAGATTATGATCACGTCTGGGCGGCCGTCATTAGGTATAAGTCCCTAATTAGGTCGTCAAATAACAACAGCCGTCCGATCGAAATCAAAATAAATCCAACGCATATCTGCCGGCGTCGATACCATCGACGCGAGTCGATGGTATCGACACAGCGGATTAGCGGCAGCTTTCCTTTCTTTTATTCTGAGCGCCTGTCATGATCTCGATACCATCGACTTGGGTGTCGATGGTATCGACTCCTTTAGCGTCGGTTGTTGTCGTTTAGCGACGCTGTAGCTCTCCTTGAGTCGATGGCATCGACTTGCGTCGATGGTATCGACTTCATCCTCGCCAGCAGCCTGGAGACATCTCGATGCCATCGACATGGGTGTCGATGGTATCGACTCTGTATTGCTCTTCTCGGCTGACAGCCTGTGGCTTGGTCGATGGTATCGACATCGGTCGATGGTATCGACATCCGTCGATGGTATCGACCGATGTCGATACCATCGACCAAGCCACAGGCTGTCAGCCGAGAAGAGCAATACAGAGTCGATACCATCGACACCCATGTCGATGGCATCGAGATGTCTCCAGGCTGCTGGCGAGGATGAAGTCGATACCATCGACGCAAGTCGATGCCATCGACTCAAGGAGAGCTACAGCGTCGCTAAACGACAACAACCGACGCTAAAGGAGTCGATACCATCGACACCCAAGTCGATGGTATCGAGATCATGACAGGCGCTCAGAATAAAAGAAAGGATATCGACATCCGTCGATGGTATCGACGGAAGCAGATACTTGTTCTTCCTAAAATTGCACAACAAGACCAAGTAAATCCACACGATTTATGATAAGATGATCAATAATGCTTAAAATAGTGAAACAAAGGGGATTTGATATAAAATGATGGCAAAGACCAAATAAAGTGAATTATGCAATAATATCCATGAAAATGAGTAATTAAGGCACAAAACACATATGAAATCGGTCTATAAATGCGACTCAAAATCATCGCATCAAACTCCCCTAAGCTTAAACATTGCTCGCCCTCGAGTAACTAATCCTTAGAATAGAATTGCGAATGTCAACTAACAATCAAAATACCAACCCACATCACAAATGACTTCCACTGGACGTTCTCAAACCGGCCTACCCTAATCACAGAACAGTAATTACCCTATAGGCGACAATAATCATCAATAAAAGAAATTATCCTTCAAACCGATGAACACTATCACATAAGGCAGTTAACATAATAAAGTTCGCCGATTCAGCCATGGTGCATCTTGTGATCGCCTAAACTACGTTGCTCGCTCTAACTACCATCTACATGGAAGCAGTCCTCCTTATAATCATGAGTGAGGAGAAAATCACGGTGACCTACCAATTCGAGCAACGGGTGGATGGAATGGGTGGTTCATGGGAGAATATGGAAGTACTACACAGTTTCAGTATGCATATAACAAAATGCCCTAAATGATGCAAATGCACATTAAGAATGCCCTAATGCCTAAAAGTGGGTGGAATGATGCATGCACTAACCTTCTACCTCAAAATGAGATAGAAATCTACTCAAGCCACATCATGTACTCAATTCCCCTGTTATACAAGTGATATCATTCCTTTCTCCCTCTTATTCCATTTCCTTCTAAATTCTCTTCTTTTTTTTTCAAAATTTTTTTTCTTTCAGATTTGTTTCTTTTCCTCTTAGCCCACATATCCATAATTGCTTAGAGATACATGTGTTAGGCTATTTTCTTCATGATTGGAAATCTTTGTACTAATGCGAGGGTATGGAACAATTTAGATCACTTTTCAGGTCAACTGAGATACATGGTGTACTTATGCATGAAAATCATGAAAGTATGAGTGCAACTACATGACATGCACCTAAAGGTAATGTGCATGAATCACTATACATTTTTTTTCTCGTTTTATGCAAAAGTATGAAAATAACAATGCAAATTCTATCTACATGCTATGCACACAAAAGAAATTGAAACTGCACTTTACTTCCAATTCTTGGGTGGATTATAGAAAATGGGGTGGAATGATCACAAGATTAAGTGACTGAACCTTAGAAGAAAATTATGTGTCCCTCCTTACTGACATGTGTAGTAGTTTAAAGGGTTCTTTCTCTTACATCTGATTAAGGTCTCATTACCATTTGATTAGGTTAGGCTCAAACAACCGTTACTATCCACTTTTCATGAGTCAATGGGGGTGTGAGTATGACATATTGCTTCAAAGTTGACATAATCAATCATTTTCATAGAACAAGTTCCCCAAGGACAACCAAGTAAAGCTATCCAAAAGACACAGAAAAAATTTTAAATTCCCTTAATTTCCCCATGAAAATAGCAAGATGACAATTTTTAAGACATCCACGATTACACTAGATAGATGTGGATCCTAAATAAAAATTTAAAATTGCAAAAATGAATAACAAAGCAGAAACTAAAAACAACTAAAGAAAAGATAAAAGATAGAGCTGTTCCAGCCACCCCCCTAAGCTTGAATCCGACTATGGCCTCATAGTCAAAAACCAACTTAAGGGTGGAACAGTGATACCCTGATCAATCTTGCGGAGGCGGTGGTGGGTATTGTGGTGCCGTAGGATCCCAAGACGGGTACTCCCCCTGGAAGCTTGGATCATATTGGGTCCTCGGTGGAGGCTGTGGATAACCTCCAAAGTAGTCTCAACTCCAGTAGTGGTCGAAGAAGGGATCCTGCTGCGTCTCTATCCACGGCAACCGGGTGTGCATTTGTTCTTGGTTGGCGAGGATGAGCCGCTCGTTCTTGAACATAGCCCGTTGGTTGTCAAGTATCCGGCTCGTAGTGTCATGAATACCGGTATACATACCCATGTGCTGCAGCTGAGTCTGCTGTATGTCCTGCAGCATGGTGTACATCCCTTGCATGGAGTAGGGATCCGCAGCTGTCTGCTCTTGCTGTGGTGATGGCGGCGGGGGCTGAGATGATGAAGATGCACCCGGGTGCATCCTAGGACGCTTCCGTGGTGCCACGCATGCTCGAAGAGGTGTGAAAGCCTCCTCGTCCTCCTCGGCCTCGCCTTCTTGGTCTTCACCTCCGCCTTCTTCTTCGGAGGACTCGATGGCTATGATGGGCCATCGGAAATGCTGCTTGCCCTCGATGTGGAAGACGTCGTCCGGCAGGGATGCCTCCTGGTAAGCTTGGTTGACGTGGCAATGAGCGTACGCCAACCCGTCCCGGATAAGAATGAGGTTTGAACGGTGCAAGTGTTGCACGTTCACCCTACTCCGCGTAGAAATCAGAGTCATGGACTGAAAGTTCAGCCCCAAGTAAAGTGCCAACTTGGTGACAAGACCACCAAAGTGTATTGGAGCCTTCCTTGTGCTCCGCTTCACCGCCATGACGCGCTGTAACCAGAATGCTCCCCAGTTGCACTCTTGACGTTTCAGGAGTGCATAGAGAAAGAACAGGTCACTCTCCTGAAACTTGCTCAAAGCAAGATCGCTCCGAGCGAAGAACGTCAAGCTCAGCATCCTATGCAAGACCCGGACGAACGGGTGCTCAAAATCCGCTACTGCGGCATTGTGGTAGCTCACGATCTTCCCTGCCGGCACTGTAACTAGCTCGGCGAAGATTTTGTCGTATTCGGTGCGGGCGTCGGGGCGTCGGTGATCGTGGCGGCTGTGGTTCCAGTTGAAGATGTCGTTGAACTGCTTCAACGTGATGTTGTAATTGTTGTTGAAGAGTCGGAAGGACACCCTTCCCTGGATCCACGTCTGGTCCGATGGTACCACGTCATTTGGTACGACGCAGATATCAAGAGACGCCATGAACTCGGCCACCAGTTCCTTGTATGTGGGCCATTCGCCGAAAAACGGCTGCCCATCCGCATGACAGTCCATCTCATAGAAGTGATTGGTGTGCCGCGCTTGCCCGGCCAACACATAGGCCAAGTTGGCCTCGAATCCCAGCTCCCTGATCATTCCCCGGTCCACATACCGGGTTGCCTTGAACTTCCGCTTCATTATCTCCTCGTATACCTTCCTTACATCCATGTTGGCATGAATGAGGCGTGGACGAGAGATGGAAGCGGTTGGAGGAGGAACAAACTCCTCGATCTCCATGGGGTGCGCGCTTGATGAAGATGCTCCGCCCGTATGCACCATGATTGCGAGAAGAATGAGATTGGGAGAAAAGAGCTCGGTGAAGATGGAGAGAAATTCTCCGCTCGGTGAAGATCTTCGCTCGATGACGCTTCTCGCAGGTGTAGAGGGCTCGGGGGAGTGCTCGGCGCAATGGGAGATACTTGCTCTGAGGGTGTGATGTCATATGACGTTGCAAGTCCCCTTAAATAGACTTGATCGGCGCCCCTGTTGACCCGTAGATACCATCGATGCGGGTCGATGGTATCGACACATCTCGTGGGTAGCCGCATCTGTCGCTGGTATCGACGGCTGACGTTTGCTGGATCGAGAAACCCGGATCGCTAACGGGTCGATACCATCGACAGAAGTCGATGGTATCGACGCAGCACCCGGATCGCTGACGTGGCTGTTGCGATCGTCGTCGATGTCTTCATGCGGATCGGTGACATGTCCGTCGATGCCATCGACAGGTGTCGATGGTATCAACTTTCTTTTATTGCGACACCTCCGTTTATTGCATTCAACCTGTGATGATGTCGATACCATCGACGAGGCCGTCGATGGTATCGAGTTGACTGAGCAAAATTCATCTGAATATCTCCAGAGATCTCGATGGTATCGACTGGGATGTCGATACCATCGACACTTTTATTGCGACCTGCCTGTGACCATGTCGATGCCATCAACAGGTCCGTCGATGGTATCGACGCAGTGCGATTTCTGCTGGTGTCAACCTGAACCCATGTCGATACCATCGACTGATGTGTCGATGGTATCGACCCTGCCTGTTCCTGCACATTTAACAAACGGATCAAGGTATCATTTTAAAACTAAAAAGTAAACAAAATAAAAGCAAACTACACCTAACATTAAACTATCCTAATGTACCAATGGTTGGGTTGCCTCCCAACAAGCGCCCTTGTTTAGCGTCTTAGGCTAGACGTATGACAGTCATCATCTTTTCACCTTGGGAACTGGGCTTAGAGGATCATTCGGTGATTTGAATTCGACTCGATCTCCTCCAATACCCAATGACAAAGTACCTCTCCCTAAAGCAGTCACAACGTCTGCCGTTGCTTGAAACGGTCTTCCAAGGAGAATTTCACAACTTTGGAGTGGTGTCATATCCATGACGACAAAGTCCACAGGAAATATGAATCTATCCACTTTGATGAGGACATCTTCACATACTCCATAGGGTCTCACGGTAGACCCATCTGCCAATTCAATTGTTGCAGCCAACTTCTTTATCTCTTTTAACCCCAGCTTTTGAAATGTAGCCAAAGGCATGAGATTTATACTAGCGCCGGAATCACATTGCGCTTTAGGGAAATGTTGACCATCTATTGAACACGGAATGTAAAAACCTCCTGGGTCTTTTCTCTTCTTTGGTGAATTCTCGTGAATCATAGAGCTCACCGTCTCATTCATCCAATAAATTTCATCATCTTTTATCCGCCTCTTCTTATTAATGATTTCCTTGATGAACCTCCCATAGGCGGGTACTTTTTCGATCATCTCCACTAATGGAATATTGATGTGGAGTTTTCGGAATATCTCCAGGAATTTTTTAAAGTGACGATGCTCTTTCTTTGACTTAGAATTTACCGGATCTGAAACATCAGCTGCATCAGCGCGCCTGTGAGGTGGCACATAAGGGCTTTTCGGGGGTACCTCCCCTAAGCTTGCTTCAAGCACTCCCTCCGACATGGGCTTTGGTGAGACATCATCAATAGTAGCAGCTTGTTGTGGTTCCTCTCTCGCCTCAGATGTCTCCACATGTGCACAAACAACCTGCACCTGCTCATCTTGCCTAGATGGAGATACCATACTCACAACTCTCTCTGATTTCCGGAAGAAATGGTTTCCGCCCGGCAATCTATAGTACGTGCGTGGATATGGTATCGCCGGTGTTGCATTCACATTGAAAGTCATTTTTCTTTCTTCTACAACTTCTTGCACCTGAGATTCCTCATTTCTTACCACCGACATGTACTTAACCTGATGATGTGCTTGAGCCACGTTCGCATTCTCCGCTGGTTTCTGTTGATTGGCGTGCTTGATGGCCGCCACTTCATTTGAAATCTGTACCACGGTGGTCTCTAATGCCCGCATCTGTGCTCCATGGCTTTGCAGCGTCTGCCCAAATTTGGTTAGAATGTCACCTTGAGATTGCAATTGTTTTCCAAACATGGCCATCATCTCTTGGTTTTGCTGTACCATTTGACTTAGCAATTCAGTGTTTTTGTCCTCGGCTTTTTGCTGTGATTTGGCATCCGGATCCTTCCATGAAAACTTCTTATCCTTTCTCCATGCATAGTCATTGTTTCTATAGCCCTGTTGTTGCATGAACTTCACTTGGGCCTCCCCATCATCAGATGCATCCTCCTTAGTTAGCACCTTCTTGGTTAGAAGATCTAACTTGGCATTCAGCTCCCTCACTATTCTGGATTCACCAGCAGCCTTGACATGTTCCACGGCACCTCTGTCACCCCATGACTGCTTCCTAGCCATGTTTTTCAGTATCTCCCAACATCTGGTATCGGTGTTATTCAGAAAAAATCCAGATCCAGCCGAGTCCAGGTTACTTCTATCATGCTCGGAGAGAGCAAAGTAGAAGATCTTCACTTGGGTTTCCTTGTCTAGTCCATGGTGTGGACATCTCCTCAACATGACCTGGAATCGCTCCCAAGTCTCAGAATAAGTTTCACCCGCCTGTTGGGTGAAATTGTGGATCTTCCGGATCATATCATTGGTCTTCTCAGGAGGGAAGAACCTCTCGAAGAAAACCTCCACCATGTGATCCCATGATTCAACAAACTCGTCGTCGAGGTTATGAATCCACTCTCTTGCTACTCCAGCCAAGGAACTTGGGAACAACTTGAGATACAACGCATCTTGCGGGAACCTGTCGATCTTCACCATATCGCAATTTTCAACAAACTGACTAATGTGTGCCACTGGATCTTCATTTTTCATCCCGTGAAATGCGTTAGATTTGACCAAGTTAATCAGTGCCGGATCGATCTTGTATGTCGGTATGTTGATCGCCTGCTTCTTTATGGGCCCCTTTGATGCCGAGGAAGAAGACGCCTTGATCTTCTCCCATATTGTCTGTGCTTCAGCCATTACTTCTTCTTGTTCTGGCTCAGATTCAGAATGTATATCACTGTGGTGTTCCTCCTCGTAGTAGTCCTCATCCTCTGGTCCCGCAGATGGAACCTCAGGTGTGCGACTCACGTAGTCTCGACTACATGTGTGCACCATGCAAAGCACCTGAAATATGGAAATAGGGGTTCAGTACAATGCTTTGAACGAGTCAACACAATTATAGAGAAATAAAGGAATTTTTGAAATTGTTTTAAAATTAATAAAAAAAAATGTGGCCTAGAATGGCCGCTCTTAGCACTCAAAGTGCCAATAATTCGCCGTATCCCCGGCAACGGCGCCAAAAACTTGACGTGTATTTTACTACGCGCTTAAACGCAAGTATACGCGTCGAGTAATATAGGCCTTGTGAGGCCCGAGTCGAACTCAGGGATACGTGAATTATTGGAGACTTCTACTAACTAATCGCAATCAGCTAGACCGATTAACAAAGTAAGGTTTTGTTGTTCAAATTAAAAGAAAATAAAAATCAAACAAAGAAAACAATCGATTAAAGGTTAATTTAATCAATTAAAAGGATATCTTTAGGATGGCGGTTTCACCGCGGGTCAACATTGTATTAGATTTCATATAATTCCTCACACTTCTCTCTCTATCCGGGTAGTGGCCTGAAATGAGAATTACCCACTGTCGTGGTGTAATCCACTACTTAGATTTAGGTTGATTCCAACGTCATAGTAATCATTCCCCTAAACTAAGCGCATTAAGATCGGTCCCTCAGTTCCCACCATTAATTTTACAACTCCTTTGTCAAGGGTTTTATTAATTAATGTAGAATTCGTCTCTTTTCAACCATTAATCCTTCTGTCGAAGTGATTAAGGGCATTAATTTATTATTATGGTGATCAAACATAACAATAGCAATAGAGAAAACGAAATTATACCACGGATATGAGAGAAAAATATGAATTATCAATATAAAATCATCATACAATGTATCCCCGGGCTACTCCCGGTCCTAAAGATTGAGGGTTTTAGCCTCTCATGTTCATCTTACACAAATACATGGTAGAAATTGGGGAATTCATAAGAAAAACGTGAAATAAATGGGAAAACCCCTGAACGGAGAAGAACCGGTGGATCCTTGGCGTAGAACACAAGCTTTCCCCGCCTGTCGGTGGTGGAAATTGTCTTCGGCAGCGTCCGAATCACCCGGAATGAGCTTCTCGGCCTCCGTTCTCCTTTCTCTCCTCCTCGGCACTCATGCAATCCAAAATGAGATTATGATCACATCTGGGCGGCCGTCATTAGGTATAAGTCCCTAATTAGGTCGTCAAATAACAACAGCCATCCGATCGAAATCAAAACAAATCCAACGCATATCTGCCGGCGTCGATACCATCGACGCGAGTCGATGGTATCGACACAGCGGATTAGCGGCAGCTTTCCTTTCTTTTATTCTGAGCGCCTGTCATGATCTCGATACCATCGACTTGGGTGTCGATGGTATCGACTCCTTTAGCGTCGGTTGTTGTCGTTTAGCGACGTTGTAGCTCTCCTTGAGTCGATGGCATCGACTTGCGTCGATGGTATCGACTTCATCCTCGCCAGCAGCCTGGAGACATCTCGATGCCATCGACATGGGTGTCGATGGTATCGACTCTGTATTGCTCTTCTCGGCTGACAACCTGTGGCTTGGTCGATGGTATCGACATCCGTCGATGGTATCGACGGAAGCAGATACTTGTTCTTCCTGAAATTGCACAACAAGACCAAGTAAATCCACACGATTTATGATAAGATGATCAATAATGCTTAAAATAGTGAAACAAAGGGGATTTGATATAAAATGATGGCAAAGACCAAATAAAGTGAATTATGCAATAATATCCATGAAAATGAGTAATTAAGGCACAAAACACATATGAAATCGGTCTATAAATGCGACTCAAAATCATCGCATCACTTTCCTTCACTCAGAGCACTAAAGTTAACAGTTCCGACAGCCAGTTTGATCTAGATCAAAAATAGTATGATGTGATAGTGAAGACGCCCATGGAGGGGGTGGCGAAGGAGTGTGCCGACAAACTACACGACCTCTTGAGCAAACACAAAAGGGCGTATGATAAAGAACACTTTCATCGCCCAGCCTTTAGCCACAGATGTCCCCAACAGATTTGAGAATCAAATGACTGTGGTTTTCATGTCCTCTACTGGATGTACACCATCACCGTCCTTGGAAAACCAGTAGAGGACATGATGGACGTGGATTACCACTTTCTACATGGAAAGTTTACAGCTAATCTTCTCTGAACTGATGGAGCTAACAAAGGACTAACAGAAGCCTAATTCCCTTGTCCATGTACTTCTCAACCTATCACTTTGACACTCTGAGGACAAAGTGAGTGATAATTTGGGGGGGTACACTGGACAAGGGTGAGGTATCATTTTTCAACCCTTATCCCTCTGCTCTTTTTCTTCACCCCTATTTTTCTATACATTGTTTTTTTATTCTTCTTTTCACATTTAGACTTTTTCAGTAATTTCTTTAATAGAATAATTCTTATACATAAGTATAACATCAATCTTGGACAAGGTCACCCTCAGCTAAATTTAGAATCAAAGTAGTCCTCAAAAATCAATAATAGACATAACATTTAGGCATGTAATGATAAGTTAATAAATTACTTTCACATTTGATTTTCATGCTTCTACTTCAATTCTGCTTCAGACCCTCCACGAGTTTACATCATAGCCGAAGCCAGCCAAACCTCTCACAAGGACGGGAGGGAACCAGGTGAAATCCAAATCAAGGAACTTTGCAAGTGGACCACCAAGTACGAAATCAAAATAAGTGCATCTCGGAAGACTCCAAGAACAACTTTCTTCTTTTCAAAAAGAGGCCTGACAACCCAAATAAAATCCCTAAATATCCAACTCCTAAGCCTGTGACTATAAGATTAAAAGCCAGAGCGTTGAATAAAAACATGAGAGTTGTGCCAAGCATAAGGACCTATATGAAGAACCAATAAAGGTCTCACCCAGCCGGTACATTCAGCTACCCTCACAAAGGCTGATGTGTCGCACACAGTAATGAGATACTAAGGTCTCTGAATATATGAAAAAGCTGATAAAGGACTCGCCCGGCTGGTATATTTAGCTGCCCTCACAAAGGTAGATGTGTCGTGCCTGGTAGTGAGATCCTGAAAGTTTAGATAAACCCTCCCCCACAAAAAGGGGGAGTTACACATCAGCCTTTAGCCAACCCTCATGCCTATCTTAGTTTCCTGTAGGATTTACAAAACAAGTATAAAACTGATTGGAGTCGAAAATATGCACTGAATGCGATTAAGGAAAAGGTGGCCCCAATGCGAGCTACGCAATACAGAAGAAACCTGAGACCGAAGCAACTCCCGATACCTGAAAGAGTAAGTGCAAGCAGAAGCCTGATAAAACTTCAGGAGATCTCTGGTTTAGAATTGAAGCAAGAGTATGGAAATCTTCACTAAATGAAATTGCCTCGCCACTATGTGCCTTAGCTCCATCTAGCTTGAGGAAGAGCTAGACTCTAAGTTAGGGGGGGGTGATAACCTCCCATTTTGAGATGTTATCTTACTAATTTTCCCCAGTTTTCCATACTCTTTCTTAGATAAATTAGATAGAATCTTGAACTTTCCACCTTTTTTTTAATATACCATTAGATTAACTTATCCTTTTCTCTTTTTACCGAAAAGCACAAAAAAATTACGAAACCCCCAAACAGTCCCAAGACCGAATGGAGACCAAACGGTCCCAAGACCGTGTGAAGACAAATGGTACCGAGATCGTATGAAGACAAACGGTCCCAAGACTGGATGGAGATCAACCGGTCCCGAGACTGTATGAAGCCACACGATCTCAAGACCGAATAAAGGTCAAAAGGTCCTGAGACCGCATGAAGCCAAACGGTCCCAAGACCGAATGGAGATCAACCGGTCCCGAGACCGAATA
Organism: Alisma plantago-aquatica; assembly: GCA_963693085.1. Classification (NCBI taxonomy): domain Eukaryota; kingdom Viridiplantae; phylum Streptophyta; class Magnoliopsida; order Alismatales; family Alismataceae; genus Alisma; species Alisma plantago-aquatica. The sequence continues at coordinate 65,226,632 of OY856411.1, read as the reverse complement.
AAGGCAAACGGTTTCAGAACCGAGAGGACTCAAACGGTCTCCAAACTCAGAGGACTCAAAAGATCTCCAAACTGATAGAGTCTAAACGGTTTCCAAACTGTGAGAGAGTCCAAACGGTTTCAAGACAGTTTGGACCCACATATCCCAAACCGTTTAAGGCTCATTCAAAATCCTATATATAGAACCCCAAGGGGTCCTCACAAATCATCAAGTCTTAGATGCCCAAAGGCTACCTCCACTTTTCCAGAGCCATTCCATCCTTCATCCACTGCCCCGAGGCTGCCGGTCTAAGATCCATACTCCATCTCCAAGCTACTTTCTCTCTCATCAACAAAGAAGGTGGCAAGAGGAGGTCTCTTCATCAAGCAAGCTACAAAGTGTGAAGACTATTGCTCTCTCCTCCAAGGGGTCGACCTTCCTCCCTCCTTCATGGAGATGATGCTCTCTCTCTCTCTTCTCACCTCCTTTGTTCTTGCCATGAGCGAGTAGTCTCATACACTAGGGTGTGGGGAGTAGCCCGCTACCCATGCTTTCATTTCATGCAATGTAATTCAGGAGTTTGCAACAGAGATATACGTTCTTTTCAGTTCAACATCATTCGTTTAATGAATGCTTGTTGATTTATCACCAACTTGTGTTACTTATTATCTACTAGTATGAATTGTCTACGTTTAGACTCTTATATTTGAATCTAGATTGAATGTTGGTTCTTGATGTATGTAGTCACCATGCATCTGTTTCAGTATCTAGGAGTGCTTTTCAAGGAGTGGAATAAACTCACTTCCATCATTTTACTTTCATACTATGAAATGGAATCAATTGACGTATGAAAGTAAAACTTTGATAAGTCAAGGAACACACTTTGTGAAGGGAATGATGCAAAGTAAGTGACCATTTGTTCGGGGATGGCTGGCATTGCAACATTCCCACACTTCTCATAGTTAGTTCTCTGAAAGGAAACTAAGTCTATAAAGATACTAACTTTTTAGACTCTTATTACAGGCCATGTTGTTATGTTGTATGTTTTGATCCATGTGTGGTGGTGGTGAAAATCGATCACATCCTAGTGGTTCCTTAACATTGTTTACAACCTTAGATTTACTATCTTGCTTTTATTTTACTTGCACTTAGTTTAAACAACCAAATCAAATCTTTGATCTAAATACTAGCTTTTAAGTAGATAAATAGAATTATTATGTTTTCCATCTTGTTAATCTTTAACAAGACCGTTGTCCTGTGGATTTCGACCCTTAACTATACTACGATAAGACTTCCACGTATCTTAGCATACGTGGGTGGAGTTCTTATTTTAGCATAAGTAAGGCTAAACCTAAAGGTTTACTATCTTTAGGATATTTAATGGTGCACGCAACTCCACACAAGTGGACGCTCCATCAGAGTGCCTCTCACATTTACCCCTTTAGTCCCCATGAACTCATGAAGGTGTCCAACCTCCTAACCCATGGGCCTCGGGCAAAGGTAGTTGTTACCTGCCGACCCTATGGTCGGATGCATTCAGGGAACAATCAACTCCTCCTTCCATCGATCTTATCCCTCCTCGACCTTAATACTAACTTAGGATTATATTGTAGTTGGTGGTTTCTTTTATGATACTTAAGCACAATTAATTCTCGAATCCTCACTCATATCTCCATCATCTCTCTGGTCACTCATAGTTAACCTTACATCCCTTCATGGGAAACATGGCAACCTACTTATCTAGGCCTGACTCCATTCTATCGGTTACCTCCATGGTAACATATCCTTATGTCCCTTAGAGATGGTCGTACGTGAATCTGTAGATTCATATTCAACTATTTGATCTTGCACTTAGCCTCTCAAGCTCTTATAAGTGACCTTTAAGGTTACCTCAAACCTAAACAAGAGTTGGTGCTCACTCCTACATGAAGGGTCCTTTCCTAGGGCAGGAGAAAACTATCACTTGATAGTAACAAAGGTCACAAAACGTTCTTGCATCCAAGGTTTATATCATCATGTGTATGCATAGACCCTATCATGATACTTATGCACATGTATAGCAAGTAGACAATTTATTAAACCATTTCCAAGTTCCTTGGTATGTCATACTTCTGCATCATTCATCAAGGTTGGACCAATATCATGCATACATATGTCACCAACTTGTATGAGTGTCTCATTAATCATATATTTCTATTCAAGTGGGGTTTCCTCTTCATTCAAACACATGGGGGGGCATGCTTAAATCCTATGAGCCCACTCAACCTTGTGAGCATTATGTGCACCATGTACTACTAATTCCCCTCTTTGGTCTAGGAACCCCAGGTTCACCCCTTATACCTCAGGGGTCTAAACTGCATGCTCAACTACTCAAACATGTACCAAACCCATACATGATAGGGCATATACTTCCTAACATTCTTCTACATGAACAACCCTTAGAGTCCTACACAATGACAACCAATGGGGTTCAAGGCCTCACCACTTGTTACCATACCATACCTCTTCAGGATCTTTGGAACTCTCCTTCCTACACCTAAAAGGTAGGCAGCCATATCATATGTACATCAATTCAAGAAGCCTCTTTCTCTTTTCTAGGGTTTGTTTCCTCTAAAGGCACCTAAGGTACGACAATCTATATAGGTAATGCATGAAGCAACTCCATACACCTACTCAAGGTCATCTGTTCTAGGCTAAATCATACTAAACCTCCTCATGGTTCCTCATATCTCAGAGTCTAGATCTCCAACCTTCTTCATCTGGGACTTACTCTCTCCTGATCTAACCCTATAAATATCCTAAAATTAAAGGAGCCTAAGATACACATCTATCCTTACTTGGATGAAACATACTATCAAATCTAATGTCCAACCAAGATCATCACAAAGTTCTGTGTTTATATCTTTCAATATGCTAATCTCATAAACTAACACGCATAACCCCTATGGCTTAGGACTAAAACTAGTTACCACCCTTGATGTCACTCACTTCTATGTAGGTGCATGCCTCTTTCCTGCTCATATATGCCTTTTAGGGTTCCTATTCAGTCACCACTAACCTTCTAAATAAGGGAGCTCGCTCCTAGATCTATTCTCCTATCAAGAATGACCCACCTAAGGTCGGGTCATCAAAAGGCACTAGGGGTCATGCAACCACTCATAGTTTATCTTTCTCATGTGTACTCAAAACCTCTATGTAAAGCATGCATGTCTAACCCACGTACTTGCATGCATGGACAACTAAGGTATCCCACTCATCATGTTCTCTCTTTCTCTATCCACTGCTTAAGGTTTTATGTTGAGCATCATCCTTTGAGGATGCATCATGTCTCTTCATCTCCCTAGAGGTTTCTTCCTCCAAGGCTATCCCTCTCTTGTACTTCCTACGAGATGGTCTAACCTCATCGTTCTCTTGAGGGTATCTAAGGGCACAACAACATGGCCATGCAACTTAAGCATGTAACTAATTTTGGTCTATGTTTCATCATTTAAACTTATGTCCATGACATCTTTCTTACATGATTTTTATTATTTGGTGGAGGATTTGTTAATAGTTAGTACACTTGACCCTCAAACTCCAGAGGAGGTGAAGAGAGAGAAAACCCTAAGGTCTTATAGTTTCTCTATGAAAAGGGTAGAGAAGGGATGAAAACATATGAGAAGACCTAGAGGTATCTTATTTCGAGTCAAATCCTCTAATTTTGGCCATGCAGTCACACGGATTCTGGGAGTCATCATAAACTGACTAGTGGAGTGAAGGAAAATATTGCCAGCCCCTAAATCGTGATCCTTTTCTAGACACCTCCATCTTTAGAAAATCCTTTAATAATTCCCTTAGGCTCTGAAGAGTTTGTAAAATTTAATAATCATTAGAGATTAGATAGAAAATCAAGCTCTGATTCCAAATGCAACGACCCCACCCCTTAGAACCCCCATTTAATGAAGGCTAAGAATCTGGTGTCGTTATCCCATCACAAGATCAACTGGTTTTGTACATAATAAAAATAATTAATAAATTCTACCACAACTAAGCTTAAAGCAGGATGATTTTTTTATTTTCACATACCTTTCAAAATTAGGAGTTTGGAACAGTACCAAAAGTAGAGTTCTATCTAACTAAATCCTCCAATATTTATTTAGCTTTTTTCTTCAAATGTCACTTTAATGTTCATCCAGTTTCATATATTCAAAAAAAATCGACAAACAAAATGTCGGTCAATAACAGATTCACCAGTATGTGGGGGAAACAAAAGTTTGCACATAGATTGTAACAACATAATCACATCAATTATTTGTTACCAAGCAAGAATTACATTTTCTTCATAACCTCTCAACCATTTTTCCTATCCTCTAGTATACCCTCCCTTAGGGTTTTGTCCCTATAGTGGACATTAGGCTACCTCTCAATATGGAGTTAGGTACCTCATTGGTCACCCCTCAATCTGGAATTAGGTGTCATTGGTCTGCCCATCCTGGCTTGGACCTCTCATAACCTTCCCATCCTAGGCTTGGTCTCTTAGTCATCAACATGACTTCATTCATAATCTTATTCATAAATCCCAGAGATGTCATGCCAATTTGAGCAAGTTATAAACTTAATAATAATGATAATCATAGTCACTTTATGAATTGCAGGAATTAAAGTTCATCCAAGCATTTAATTTCAAGCAATTGGTAAAACCACAAAAATCACCATGAAACTAAAGAGATTATTCATAACCATAACCACATACATGATTAAGAGTCAAAAGAAGCACTATATCTAAATCCAACTAGATGTCCAATCAAGCAAGCCAAGCAATCAATCAAGCAACCCTTGATCCTGAAAATATGTATAATATATAATTGTTACCATCGATCCCAAACCACTCCTCATTGAATTGGGACACCTTTCTAAGGTTTCTAAGTCTCATTAGGATTCATTAGGGTTTCTTAGATCTGTTTCTCGACCTTCATCCTTTTAGGTCAACAAACCCTAAAACATCTTTTCTACTCCTGAAAACCCTAATTACACAAATTATCCACATTAAGGGTCTTTATTCTCAATTTGTCTTAGGACCATTATATCTCTATCATATTCATGGATTTTCGTACATAAAACCATTAAAAGTCATAATTACCAAAATTAGGGTTTCTAGGCCCATTAATGTACTATCATATCCATAGAACCCTAAATTTAACCAATTATGTACAAAGATTATCCTTTTAGATCTAATTCTTCCTTTTATTAACAACATGTTAATATACAACTCAAATATTCAGGGAACATCATTAGATCTAATTATAATCAAACTTAGGGTTTTTCATTAATGAAACCACTAAAGATGACATTGTTACATACTTTTCAAATAAGAAGAAAAACTAGACCCTAATTACATTTTTACTGTATTATATGGATTTTTCAGATCAACTTTCATATATAACATGTCATCATCTGATCGTCCTATGATTTATTATAATTTTAACCATTTAAGCATAAGTCAACCAATCAGAACAAGCCATGTCATAAAGGTGGGCTTTTACCCTATTTTCTAGCTGGATCGGCTGAGCCAACTGGCTGCGGCCAAATTTGCATGTGACCCGCTCGGGTGGCAACCCAAGTCAGGGTGAACACTGACTCTTATTCCCCTACGTCGATGAGTTCAAGATCTCACACGCTTGGGATAGGAGGGTACTTCTACCTTTTCTCATCCTCTTCCTCCAGCCTGCAAATCTCTCCCCACTGATACATTACAGATAGGGTTCAACTCCCACATTGACTCCCCGTTCTAGAGCCATGGCGTTGGAACAGAGACCGCGGGTGAACAAGTCGAGGCCCGTCGAACTCCTTTGACCCATCCACGACGGTGAACGGTGGCTGTGGCAGTGCTAGAAATGCTTCAACTGAGAAGCAGGAGATGGCTAAACATGGGAACGGCAAAGGTTTAAATGAAATTGGAGGCAGAAAGGGGTCCCTGGCAAGTGTGAAGTTGATGCCTAGTCCTTTGGTCCCTCAAATGGGGTCTGCGAACACTTATATAAGCCCTTCCCTTTAGGGGTCAGTCACCCATGGAGATGACTCCCATGCTGACTTGGGAAAAATCCCAATCGTGCACCAAAAATGAGAAACCAGGGGCCATCCTGGTCTGATTAGCACTCCCGAATCTAATAGGAAAGGACTCAATGGAATAGGGGGAAAGAGGAGAGAGATCATGATACAAGAATCTCGTATGTACAGTAGGTGTGACTTCCTCTTTAGTCTGAGCTGGAAGATGATCCACATCCGTTTGATCATTAATTGAGTGGCCAACATGATACACAAAATTGTGACATTTAATATATTGCTCGATTATCCATCTCACTTTAGGAATTCTTACAAAAAATCATATCTCCTAAACTGATTATCCGTTTGATCCTAAATTTTTAAAGGAAAGTCCATAATGAATTAAACTACTTGTGTGCCAAGTTTGGGACCGAAATTTGAAAATCAAAGAGAATTTTCTTCATATGCAAGTCATCCACTGAAAAGGCATATTTATGCAATTCAAATTCATATTTTATCTTTCTTTCTCTTCTATTTTCTTTACTTTGGATTCCTTTTATCATTAGAAACCATGTGTATTCAAAACCTAATCAATAAAGGTCATCCATACCACTTTCTAGAGAATCCCACATAATTCTCACCATTTTCCTTATTTCTTTTACCTTATCAATATTATGGGGTTTATTTTGTCTTTTCTTCCCTCTATATCACATTGGACGCACTGACTTATTAGGATCCACAAAATCACAAACTCATATGAAATATTGCAAAAGAACCTATTCATTGAACATATATCACACAATTTTCATACATGTACATCTTATTGGAAAAATCACATTTCAATCAATATAAACCCAAAAATTAGGGTTGTAACAGTTTGCCACTTTATCAACTTGATGTCGCCTTCTTGTATGGTGACCTACATGAGGAATTTTATATGGAGGAACCACCTAGTTTTGTTAGTCAGGGGGAGTGTTCCAAAGTCTACAGATCCAAGAAGTCGATATATGGCCTAAAACAAAGCCCATGGGTGTGGTTTGATAATTAAGCCAAATACTACTCAAGTTTCAATTTTGGGGCTCACATTCTGATCATTTTGTTTTCGTTAAAAAATTAGCTATGGACTTGTTGTGTTTATTATTTATGTGGACGATGTCATTTTGTCTAGTGATGATTCTAAAGGTCTTGTAACTACCAAATGGTATCTCGAACAATATTTTATTACTAAAGATCTGGGTAAACTTTAGATACTTCTTGGGAATTAAAGTTTCCAGATCATCTTCTGGCATCTGCCTTTCATGGTACATATATGTGTTGGACCTTCTTATAAAAACATGTAGTACTCCTCTAGATCCTAATACCAATTGGGATGATGAATATTCACCTCCATACCCTGATAATCTTCAAAACCTATGAATGATTGGTAAGCTTATCTATCTCACTATGACGAGAGTTGATATTACTAGCGATGTTGGACTTGTCAGTGGGTATTCAGACAAACCCTAACAATGTCATTGGGATGTTATTTGCCACATTCTTAAATATTTAAAATCTTCTCCCTAAAAAGGTTTACTATATCGCAGACATGGTCACTGCAAACATACCGGATATTCTGACTCTAATTATGTCGGTAGTCGATGTGACTGAAAATCTACTTCTGAATATTCTTCCTTTGTTGGTGGGAACCTGGTTACATGACACAGTAAAAGGTAGACTGCGGTTGCCAAGTCAAGTGTTGAAGTTAAACACAGGGCTATGACTCATACTACTTGTGAACTAATGTGGGTCCAAGGACTCCCCAAGGAATTTGATATTTCTGACTCTAATTTTATTCCTATGTACTATGATAATAAAGTTTCCACCTTTATTGCCAACAATCCCACTTTCCATGAGCGCACCAAAGCACATCCAAGTGGTTTGCCACTTTGTCTGAGAAGCAGTTCTTTCTGGATGTATATGTACTTCTTATATTTGGAAAGAAGATCAGATTGTTGATATCTTTACCAAGATACCTCCCAAGACTCACTTTGCTACACTGGTAAATAAGTTGGGCATGGTTGACATGTATGCTCCAGCTTGAGGGGGAGTATTAGTATATATGTTATATGTGTTATCTTGTGTTGTGTGTTTTGTTATGTACTTAAGACATGTCTTGTCTTTAGCTTTTTGTTTATCCCATATTGCCTATTTTTGACTCTCCCTTACTCTCTTGTCCTATAAAAGTGAGTGCACTGTACTGTTTTTTATTATATCAACTAAGTTCTTTTCCAGTTTATAATTAATAGAAAAAAAATTACCATAATCAAATGATAAAGAGTAATCAAGTTTTTTTATGAAATATCACATAACACCATGTTTCATTTTAGCAGTAGAACATATCATGACTTGGGATTCCTTGCACAATAACAGAAATTTGGGAAGCCATATAACTTTTCATCTTTAAAAACAAGTTGTAGAGGCAACCAGACATGGCAAGTTTCACTTAATCAATGTGGATCAAGGGAGTTCAAGAAAAACACATATAAAATTTAAAAAGTAGTTTGTCAGTGATGATTAATATAAGGATATTGGTAATGATATGACATATATAAATATCAATTGTTATAAGTGTCCTTAAAAAGATGATTGGTATGATGTTATTTCAATTTTGTAGTTTTAACATCATCATATATGTTTCATTGACAATAGCATGTAATACATATAAATGTAAAGTTTGGCTATTTTGCACATTTGAATTATCCAAATAATCAATCGTGCCGCACAGACATACAAACATACACCCACATATGTGTATAACATATCATCTTTAGAGTAGAAGTTTACAACTACCTAAGATAATAGTCACATCAAACCAATTGAAGCTCTTTTATATTTGAAGACATAGATAGACATGGATGTCGTCCACAATAGGGTTGTTTAGTATAGTGTTCTTTATCTATTATGACGACCCTTACCCCAATAATCCCCTTACAATAAGGATATAAGGGTAGGAGTGTCAAACCAACACTTAGGATTGAAAAATTCATAAAATGCCCAAATAATGCAATCCCTCTATTCCATAGGAATTACACGAGTTCAAAAAGGTAAATGGGCTCTCAACAAACTATAGTTACACTATAGAATACGGAAAAGAAAATGATTAAGTTTTCCAAAAATATAACTAATACAAAACTAGCCTAGCTAAAATCCTCCATATTTGCATAAGCACTCTAGTTTTGTTCATGTAACTATCCCTTTGTCCAGAATTTCGTCTTAACCTGATTATCGGTAGAAGTAGGTGTCAACTAACTAGGTACGTCGCTACATGGTGCACACAATTTGTGACATAATTAATATATCAAATATTTAATGAGCAATAATATTATAGTAATAAGAAACCACATTTTCATTACATCTTTTACCACGAGGACCGAAGAACAAATCCATGTCGTTCCTTGGACCGAAGACCATATCTTGCCCTTGTGATTGCGGATAAGGCTTTGAATTATTTTTAATCATATGGTTAAAATGGTTTTGTACCCCTGCACGGTGACTTCATTTCGTCGGCCGCTAGATATCAAAGGACCGTAGGGACTGTCTTCACTTCGTCAAGCATGACTGCCGAGGCCATAGAGTCAACCCAAGAGTTTGACTCCTGGCCTCCGGCCTACAAGATTCCGCAGCCGCGACTGAACCCGCCGACGCCCTTCCAAACTCAAAAGGGTTAATTGGGGGTGAGGGGGATAGACTACCAGTTTTGTTAGCCGCATGGGATTAGTTGCGGTGTTTATTCCGCTTGTTACTGCCTGGCCGCTTAAAAGAGTTCGGGAAAGGGGTCAATTGGAAGGCGTGATTATGATGAAAATAATCTATACTACTATAAAAACAGTGAATAATTTTCACTAATTACTACTATGCCACTAACTAATATGATTGCACTATTTTCAAAATAGTGAACTCTCCTTAACCCTCCTTTTTTCTCATTTTTTTAAGGATTTTCCTTCCGCTGTTTCTACGCATTCTCTTTCTCCAAAATCACGTTCTCCAACACCCACACCCCCTCCCCTCTCTATCAATGAGATCGTTTCTCACATCTCTCCTTTCCCTCCCCACACTCCCTTTAACAACCGTCATTATTCTCTTCTTTTTTCAAGGTTTTCGATTCTTTTATTTCTATGCTTAACCTTTCTCCAAACCACGATCTCCAACACCCACACCCCACACCCCCTCTCTCTCAATGAAGTAGTTTCTCACCTCTATCCTATCTAATCTCCACGGGAATGCCCAACTGACTCCCACTGATCTTTTCTGTTTCTTTTTCAACGACCCTCAATATTCTCCACTATTCTTTCCACCTTCTCACCATATTTTCCACCAATCACCTTTTCTTTAAAATAATGTTATCACTACGGTATAACGGATTTTATTCTCCTTTAAGTGTCCCCTACAATCATGAGTTCCTTGCTACAAAAGGTCATTTTGTTGTTTCCCTTTCGCAATAACCACCAAGACTATTTTAATCGTCTCTTCCACCATGTCAACTAAGAGATAATATTCCGGTTCCAATGTCTAAATTAATATTTTTCTTCCCTTTTTTTGTTTTTTTTCTTTCTTTCATAGTTTATCATTGGTTAGTTAGCATAGTATTGTTTATTCTATTGAGCGGGCTCCAAGTTCTTCCATTCACGTCCCTCTAAACAAGGCTACGAACTAGGCAAGAACACTAGGGCAGTCGACCATTAATGGATAACTACCAACCCCACATTCCATCAGTCATGGGTTCTTTTCTTAAGAACTAACAACAAATGAACGAGTCATCATTTCACGTTGTGCATTCTTCATTCCTTTGCCACCAGTGTGTTGTTAATTTCTTTTCTGTACCAACAACCACCAGCATTGTCCCATATGACATAGTATATCAACGCCTCCCATCCACCAGGAACAGTGTCTTACTTCTGATAATCCTTTGTTGCGCCTCTCCCGACCGCAAGTTATCAGTTACATGAGCTGCAAGTCTAGCAACAGCAACTCCATAGAAAGATAAGCATCATTCTTCTTGTTCTTCTTCTGTGAAAGAATAGCCACAACCATGGGAAGAGTTACAACTGCGGGCTCGGCGGATCTCATTTGCACTGACAAAACGTGTGTCTCCGTAGGGAGTTGAAGGAGTACGTAGCGTCAGGGGCTAAGTGGGCATTGGTATCGTCCGAGCAACAAGCTCAACGACCCAATTGCACGTAGGGAGGTGACCGATGCTATAACTTTCATGGTTGTGCATGGCTGCAGGACGAGCGGCAGGTGCAGCCTCTCTCGAAAGATAGAGAAGAAGCACGTGAGGCAGACGAGCATGTCAATAAACGAGCAACAACCACCCTTGGCTACTGCTTTCTGCTGCTTGGCTTCACTTTATAAGTTGGGCGATCGAGTGTTGATGGTGTAACCTTGTTGGTTTCAAGCTCTTCTTCATCACCGTCCAGAGATGCCATGCCAGCAAGATTATCAAGGGCACCATTCGAAGACGCCTAGAATATTGCCAACCAGGCAACAAAGGAAGCCTGCTGCTACTGCTTGAACCAAGTCAATGCCCAGAAGGTCACCCCAACGAAAATTGTCAAGAAGAACAATGAAGCATCCCATTTTGATGTGTTGTTGCCAGTAGTCTCAGTTTTCATATTCACCACAATTAGAAGGCGTTGTTTGCACCATTTCCTAGGTCAATCAATATTTCAATTTGTCGTTCTATTTTGGTCCATACATAAATCAAGTTGTCTGGCTATGGAAGTTACTTTGTTATTTATAAGGGAGATTCCGACTTGTGGGGCTTCGTACATTAATTTTTAGAGTTTCATTTTGAGCAATGACTGTATTGTTGTCAAATATATGTTAACAATTACGCTACGCTTTATTGCTTTCTCTCATCCTCCCTCCTCTTTCCATCAAAATACAATAGTTAGTGATTCATATTAAAGACATGTCATATCTGTTGACTATTATGTATACCTATGCATGTCGTCAAAAAAAAGTACATCTATGCATAAATTATACTAATTCGTTTCAGAACTTTCAAGAAAAAAAAGTAATACCATAATTATATACATTCTTACTATAGAAAAAAGATTTTTTTCATCTAATTTAAAATTTTCACTCTAATCAGATTATAAGGGTTTTGAAATACTATACTCTTTTTGAAAATCAAAATTTTCAACTGTTTAAAGGTTATAACTTTGATTTTTTACTCTTCTCCCCTTAAAATGATCCCCATAAACCCCCATTTTAGTCCCCATTCTTTGCCTATAACTCATACTAGATCTCTCTTTTTCCTAACTCAGGCTCTACCTTACCGATTCATCCACTACACAAACGAATTATCACACATACATACAAATAGCAAAATCGAAGTGATAATCCATATACTACTACAAAACTAGGGAGTTTTGCTAACTATTTGTACCTATGCTATTCTTCCCACTTGTCAAACCTTCCGACCAATCACATCATAAAAAATTCAAAAAACTATTACATCTTTAACTCTCTCTTCTCGGGTTGTTTCACTCATTTTTACCTATTTCAGTTTATTTATTTTCTTCACAATCACGTTCCCACTAATTTAGTTTCCCACTACACATTGATAAACAGAACAACCCGGCCCAGCCAACAAAACTTCCCAAGTTCACATCATTGTTAGTTCTCATGTTGTTGTATTCCTTTTTCGCAATATATCATTTTCGCTCTCTATAATAAAAAGAATAAATTAAAATTATCTATGTAACAATTGTCATACACAGTAAAGACGTGGTTAATTATCTCAATATTGATAAGCCATTCACTCTCTCCCACCTCTCCACCCTCCTTAGCTTTTCATAACTGAAGGACTCCTGCTTCTATTAGTTGCTAAAAATTAGATATGGCATACCAAAAACTGGTGACAACGTCCAAGAATAATAAATGCATTTTTAATATCTATCTTTATCCCTCATGCTTAACTCTCTGAGAACTACAATGTCCATTATCCATCCTAATATTTTCTCTTTTATACAATCCTCATCTCATATTTATAATTCATCCTTTTGTTTTGCATTCCTCTCATTCATGTGTGATGCAACACTTTTACCGAGGAACCACGATCATCTACTATGTCATTTTTAAACTTTGACTACCAAGGGACCATGATCATCTACTATGTCCATTCTAGACTTTGACGACAAACTACTATTAGTGCAAGGATACACAAGGAGACATCATAATATTCACTCCCCAAAGATGGAAAATAGAACTAGGAATGACAGTATGAGTGCCTCCCATCTCCTCTGTAGTCTTTCCCCTATCTTGATCTAAACAAGTTGAAATCCAAATTCAATGTTGCCAGGCTACCATCTTGGGAACAACATGTTTCTCTCCTGATAGCACACTTTAGTTGTGTTCATATAGTGGTAGTCACCATCCTAAAGCCTCATTTTCTTTATGTTTCTTATTCCACTATCATAGAATCAGTTTATGCCTAATTTCTCTCAGCCAGTGAATTATAAATGAGGAGATTCGAGGTAGCAACACAATTTGTGGTTGTTGAAGTGAAGCACAATGTGACTTGTGAGTCAATGCTTGTCAAGGAACAAAGAAAGTATCATAAAAGGATACATTATTAGTAAAGATCGTGTCTGAAAGCACAAGTAGCACCATTTGGTTAGGTTTTCTTATAAAAAAATTTCTTCATGAAAGAAAAATTGATCAATATACAAACAAATGCATCTTCATATTCTTCTTCTACTGCTGCTTTTGTAGTTTGTCTTTAGTTTGTATATATAATTTATTTCATTATGTGCTTAGAAAAGATGTATTTATTTGTAACCTCATGTTCTTATTTTATTGTTATTTTTGAAGTTATTTCATTCATAGGTAATAGAAGAAGGATCTTCCATCATAGGTGTGATGTTTATACCCTGATTTGTTTGGAACTGGTAGGAATTGTGAGGAAACAACTAATGTTTGACACTCATAAAGTTGAAAATGGACTAAGATATCTAATAAAAAGTGCTTATGCAGTTTTTGATGGGAAATGGGGATTGACATATCACCTGTGTCCATATATTGTTATTGCTTTCTTGCTTTTTTCTATTTTTCTACTATCATTTAATGGATGACGACTTTGGAACCTTAAATGGAGGTACATGATCTTATGATTAAATGTGAAATTATGATTAACTTTACATAAAGTTAAGAATATGTAAAACTTTTAATATTCCAATAAAATATTTTTTTCGATGAAAAATTAATTTTTCGTAGAAAAAATAATATTCCATCTAATAGTATTTCATTCATGATGAACCTTTACTACATTATTTTGTTATCTACGTGATAAAGCACAAGCGATCATTATTTCTCATCTCATTTGCAAATGCATGTTGTAACACCTTCATAACTTTGTAAATATTGACTAATAATACATGAATATTTCCTAAATCTTAAGCAATGACCAAAACATGCAACATTTAGACTATGCCACTTACAAGTTTTAAGATGTTCTAAGGTGGCACTTTTATCAGATGTAAAATAGTTTTCCACTCGATATTCAATTAACATCGGCTTAAAGAAATTGTCTTTCATGTTGTATTGGATATACATGTAAATTTTACATATTTCGTTCTCTATATCTATACTACTATAAAAGAGGAATTTTTTCAACTAATTACTGACAATTCCATGTTGGTCTCTTTTACCAATCAGAAATTCTTTTACCACATGTAAGAACTTCAAAACCCTTCTCAACAACCACCACTCTCATCCAACTCATTTTTGTCCCCAACCTCCTCCATTACGCAAACCATCTCCCTCTTTATATTTCACAACATGCTCATCCCTGCTCACATACTATTGTCATTGTGTCCACCATCTTTATTTATCTTTGACAATGACATTTCCTCAAAATGTAATTATTATTTTCAAGAAAATCATATATATTTCCATTATACTATCCATAACCACTCTAAATTCTTTCTTACACATTATTCGTCTCTCTCACACATCATCAACAACTCCTCAAATATCATCCATCACTTTTCCTATGTTCAACCACTTTGATTTCCTCTCCCAATTCCTATCGTATAATTACCCCTCCCTTAATATTAACTATAAATTCATAGCATATACAAATTAACCAAAATCTATATCAAAGTAAAAGTTGGTTGTTTGTTTGTTAACGTGCATGTGCACGTGTGCATTCACTAGTTATAAAGGAATAATGAAAAGGAGGGGGAGCGACCCGTGAGGAGTGCCACTGTGGCATCCTCAGATCGGGCAGGTATCCTCCCAACAAACATAAAAACAAAATAGACTTTTCAATTAAAATCATGATCCTTAAATATGTTATTTATGCTACATCTTATATCTAAACCATCTCAAATTTTAGATTACTATTACTACCAAAAAATATTGTTTTCCAACTAAGAATTCATTTCCAACTATTAATTTTTTTGTTCTTTCTGTCTTTAGATAAAATTTCTCCCACCAGACATTTAATTTCTTTTGTTAAGTTTAATTATTTAAATTAATTATTTCCATCTATCAACTTGATTCATGATGCATTTTACTTGATAGTGGATGAAGAAGTACATAAGGCTATTAAACTGAAAAGGGAGATCTATAGGAGCTTGCCAAATCTCGAGATGGTGCAATGTTCTAGAGATACAAGCAAGCAAAGAAAGAAGCGAAAAAGGTTATTTAGGAGGCAAGGTTTAGATATTTTGATGATATTTATAAGAATTTGGACACTAGATAAGGGGGAATATATATATATAAAATGGCTCGTATAAGAGAAAGGAAAGGAAGAGACTTGAGTCAAGTAAAATGCATCAAGAATGAAGATGGTAGAGTGTTGATAAAGGATGATGATATCAAGAACCAATGGAGAAACTACTTCCTTAAACTTTTCAATGGAAATATTGTAAATAATGTTAGAGACTCGTGTGACAAGGATACAAGAGATATCATTTTCACACGACGAGTTTCACACTTTGATGTCAAAAATGCCTTGAAAAAGATGAAAATGAGAAAGGCATGCGGACTAGACGATATTCCCATTGATGTATGGAAGAGTATGGGGGATGAAGGAGTTATGTGGTTAACAAATTTATTTAACAAGATCATGAAGACAATGAAGATGACAGATGAATGGAGAAATAGTACTATAGTCCCCATCTATAAGAACAAAGGTGATGTTCAGAGCTGCAACAACTACATAGGTATCAAGTTGATGAGTCACACAATGAAGCTTTGGGAAAGGATTATTAAGGAGAGGCTAAGATATATAATGCAGATATCAAACAACCAATTTGGTTTCATGCCTAGTAGATCAGCGACAAATGCTATTTTTCTGATAATGAGGCTTATAGAGAAGTATAGGGAAAGAAAAAGCGATCTTCATATGGTTTTTATTGATTTGAAAAAGTCTTATGATTGAGTACCCAGAGAAGTGTTGTGGATGGTTTTGAGGAAAAAAGGGTGTGCCAATCGAATACGTAGACTTGATTAAAGACATGTATGGTAGATCTACTGTAAGTGTGAAGACTCCTGGAGGTGAGACACCAACTTTTCCCATCACAGTTGGGGTACACCAAAGATACACACTATGCCCATATATGTTCGTTCTTGTTATTGTTGAATTGACAAAGAATGTTCAAGATGATGTTCCTTGGTGTATGCTATTTGTTGATGATGTTGTATTGATTGACAAAACTAAAGATGGTTTGAATGATAAAGTTGAACTTTGGAGAAAGGCATTGGAATCAAATGGATTGATGATTAGTAGGAGAAAATTTGAGTATATGCATTGCAATTATAGCCAATCTCGCAATGTGAATGGTGGAGCCAAGTTGGATGGAGTAGATATACCAAAATGTGATAAATTTTGTTACGTTGGCTCTATCATTCGAACAAATGGTGATGCCAAAAATGACGTTTCTCATAGGTGTTGGGTTTTGTTGGACACAACAGGCAGCATAAATAAGTTTTTATCTAACCACAAACCCATAACCAGTAGATCGCATCAACAACTATACAATAGGAAAGATGGTTTAGTGAGATATACCTAGTCCTGAGGCTTGCTAAGAGATAATACCTCACAGCTAGTGCGTTCTTCAACCACCTAGTCTTCGATGGAGTCTGTGCAACTCCTGGTGTAGACCCAGTCTGCGGTTGACAGTCATCCTACTGAGCGGAATAAACCTCCCATCTTTATAGATAGTCCACACTGACTACCAGGAACTATAGTCGCCCTGAGATGGACAGACTAGAAGGAGTCATCCCCTTGTGTCGGCATACTAGTCACCAACACACTCTCTTACAATCAATCACTTTTCTACAGTTGTCTTTGCCACATTATTCCTCCCTGGATGGGTAGAACTTGCTTGGGTTCTCTCAATTACCACAACCAGAGAGGACAACAACTTTGCAGAGCAACTGATGTTCTGAGTTGTGTGTTCTGAGAATCCCCAAGTGCCACTCTATTTATAGTAGAGGGAAGGGTCAGGTTTCCCTATCTATGTCGGAGTAGAAGGGTTTAGATTTTCCATGCACTAATAGTACTGCGGCAGGCGAACCAGTCATTTTACAACTCAACTGGTCATTTGGGCAGATGAGCCGATCGGTTCACTTTTGAACCATTTGGTTGGGAGTGTGAACCAATCGGTTCACTTAGGGAACTAGTCATTTCACTTCCCAGACTTTCCTATAATTGACTTTCCTTATTCGTTTCTAATTAATGTAAAGATTAATTCTTGTCCCAATCAAATTGAACAAGTGAAACAAAAATCTTTTGTCACAAACCAGGAAACCCAACACCTTCTCGATTGGTCCATGTAAACTGATCAGTTCATCAATGTGAACCAGTCGTCTCACTGACCATGAGCCATTCGGTTCACCTAGTGAACCAATCAGTTGGTGGTTCAAGTTGTGGAGAACTCAGTCAATGTAGTTCTTAATCAATATGACACTCTAATCAATTGGTTCAACACTTGAACTTCATGATTGTGAGTCAAGTCTATTGATTGAATGCTTAATTGAGTACCTAAACACTTTAGAAATCAATCTAAACATCATTCATGGATAAACTCCACTTCCAAGTTAATCCTATGTGTGTGACCCTATAGGTTCCATTTCACGTTGGTAGTGAATGTCCATAACTAACTAATGACATCATTAGCAAAGAGTGGTGCCTAGTTGCACATCAGTGCTACCCAAATGAAGAGGAAAATTAGAGTACAACTTTCAACCTACAATTTGTTATTGGTGTTACAGTAAATGTATAATCCCTTTGTCATTGATATCTGAATTGAACTCGAGGCATGGACTTGTCATCCTCTACAAATGTTCAATCCATGTTTCTTGACTCTAAGTAGACTGTATGAGATATATGTAAGCTTAATGTCATACATTGACTCACATGTGCATGGCCATGCATTTTTCAGTCTCACTCCTCAAGTGGACATGATATCACACTCCTTTAGGAGGGACAAATTCCATCTTTATCACTCACATTCAAGTCCCCATGTGTCAAAGCCACCCAACCATCATCGTTATAATGACCCATGTTTCAGGACTGCATTTGATGATGTCAAAGTGTACCCAATCACATGTGATGAGTGCAATGATTTCAGGTCTAAGAACCATAGCCACCACCAATACTATAAGAGATGATCCTGACTAACCAAGTGTGATTTCCATGCATCACTCTTATGGTGGGTCTATCTAATACACTATTCACTAACATGTATATGTCTGCTTAGTTTGATATCAAATATCACGACTAATGAGATTATGTCATCAACCAACACACACTCTAGTCTTCTGTGTTATTGATGTCAATTGTTATTTCTACAATAACAACTAACTAGGGACATAACAAGAATGTATACTCTTAACATTTTCATGATCTCATTGTTTAGTCCCTTAACCTGAAGACCTACATCATTGAGTAATACGATTCGTTAGACATCTAAAATATTATATCTTTATCTCAAAATAGATTAAAAATACCTTAACCTGAAGACCTACGTCATTGAGTAATGTGATTCTTTAGAGATCTAAAATATGATATCATTATCTCAAAATAGATTAAACATATAGACAAAAATTACCTTTATTATTATTCAAATCATTTACAAAGTATGCCATTACAATCATCATATGACTGGCCCTATGGGCATACATACCAACAGACTCCCACTTACACTTAGAGCCAATCACCCATGAACCTCAGTCCTTGTGATCTAGCATGACCATCATGCTTCTGTTGTTAAAGTGCCTTAGTCAAGGGATCAACAATATTGTCTTCAGTTGGTACTCTGTAAATCTTCACTCCTCCTCGTTGTACGATATCTCATATGAGATGGAAGCGTCATTGTATGTGCTTGGACCGCTGATGTGATCTAGATTCTTTAGCTTGTACAATAGCTCCATTGTTGTCACAATAAAGATCAACTACATCATAGACGCTAGGAGCCACCCCATGTTCAGAGATGAACTTCTTGATCCACATAGTCTCCTTTGCCGCATGGGATGCAACAATATACTCAGCCTCTACCGTAGAATCTACAACTACCTCTTGCTTGGAACTCTTCCAACTCACAACTCTGTTGTTGAGGCAAAACACAAATCCTGATTGTGATCTATAATCATCTTTATCAGTTTGGAAGGTTGCATCAGTGTAAACCTTTGCCACCAACTCTTCCTCAACATCATAAATGATGAACTGATCCTTAGTCCTTCTCAAGTACTTGAGGATATTCTTCACGGCTGTCTAGTGAGCATCTCTGGGGTCTGACTGGCATCTTCTCATCATGATGAGTGCATATGAGACATCGGGATGTGTGCACAACATTGCGTACATGATGGATCCAATTACTGATTCATATGGAATCCCATTCATGTGTTCCCTATCTTTACAAGATTTGAGACATTGAGCTCTAGAGATGGGAACTCGATGACTCATGGGTTTGCTTCCTCTCTTTGAGTTCTCCATGCTAAACCTCTTCAAAAATTTGTCAATGTATGTGCTTTGACTTAGTCTAGAAGCCTTCTAAGTCTATCTCTATAGATCTTGATTCCAAACATATATGATGTTTCTCCTAAGTCTTTCATTGATAATGTATTTCCAAGCCATGTCTGTACCATTTGTAAAGTAGGGATGTCAATTCCCATCAACATTATGTCATCTACATATAATATGAGGAATGTAGTCATGCTCCCACTAACCTTCTTGTACACACAAGGCTCATCTTCATTTTGAGTAAAGCCAAACACTTTGACTACTTCATCAAATCAAAGATTCTAGCTTTGAGATGTTTGCTTCAATAGATTGAACTTTGTAGCTTAGAGACTTTATTTGCATCCTTTAGATTTATAAAACCTTCAGGTTGTGTCATTTATACATCCTCAACAACATTCCCATTAAGAAATGTGGTTTTAACATCCATCTGCCAAATCTCATAGTCATAGTAGGCTGCAATAGAAAGCATGATCCAGATGGACTTAATCATGGCAACTGGAGAAAAGGTTTCGTCATAGTCAACACCTAAAAACTTGTTTGAATCCCTTTACAACCAATATGCCTTTAGAAGTTTACACATTGCCATCCATGCCGATCTTCTTCTTGAAGACCCACTTGCACCCTATGGGTTTTAGCCCTTCAGGTGGATCCACCAAGGTCCATACCTTATTGGTTTACATGGATTCCATCTCAGATCTCATGGCCTCAAGCCATTTCTCAGAATATGGTCCCTACATAGCTTCTAGATAGGTTGTTGGCTCATCATCTATGACCAACTCACCACCTTCTTGAGTCACAAGATTCCCAAATCTTTCAGGCTCAAGGCGTGTCCTACTAGATCTATGAGGTTCATGTGTTACTTGAGGAATTTGAGATTCCACAACAGTTTGTGATTCTCTTTGTTCCTCTTGTTCAACTATTGGTTCAATTTTTTCTCGTTGGTCTCGAACCTCTTCGAGTTCCACTTTCCTCCCACTGCTTCCTTTGGAAATAAATTTCTTTTCTAAAATACAACATTCCTGGAAACAAACACTTTGTTGTCAATTGGGTGGTATAAGTAGTATCCCCTTATTTCTTTGGGATATCCATCAAAATAACACTTATCGGATTTGGGTCCAAGCTTTTCAGGAAACGTTTTCTTGACATAAGTTTCACATCCCCAAAACTTCATAAAAGACACATCGGGACGCTTCCTGTACCATATCTCATATGGTGTCTTTTGAACCGATTTAGATGGTACTCGATTAAGTGTAAACGCGGCAATTGTTAGAGCATGTCCCCAGAAGGAAGTTGGAAGTTCGGAAAAACTCATCATAGATTGCACCATATCTAGTAATGTGTGATTCCTTCTTTCTGACACACCATTATGATGTGGTGTTCCACGTGGAGTCCATTGTGATACAATACCATAGACTCTCAAAAGGTCCTCAAACTCTTGACTTAAGTATTCTCCACCCCCAATCAGATCAAAGTGCCTTAATACTTTTGCCAAGTTATTTCTGTACTTCTATCATGAAATCCTTGAACCTTTCAAGGGTTTTTTATTTATGTTTCATCAATCAAAATATCCATACCTACTGAAGTCATCAGTAAAAGTAATGAAGTATTAATACCTACCTCTAGCATTTGTTCTAAAAGGCCCACATACCTCAGTATGTATGAGCCCTAATAGATCACTAGCTCTCTCACCTTTTCCAAAAAAGGGATCCTTGGTCATCTTGCCCAATAAACAAGATTCACATGTCTCTAAAGATTCAAAATCAAAATATTCTAGATATCCATCTTTATGGAGTCTAGATATGAGATTCTCATTTATGTGCCCTAGACGACAATGCCAAAGGTATGTTTTGTTTGAGTCATTGAGTTTTTGTCTTTTGGTGTTTATGGTGTATACACTTGTCTATAGATCTATCAAATATAGACCATAAGACATCAGGGCACTGCTATAAAAGATCCCATCTTTAGAAATGGAACATTTTCTATTCTTAATAAGAAATTCAAATCCATCCTTGTCCAAACAAGATAGAGAAATGATATTCTTATTAATGGAAGGTACGTAATAGAAGCCCTATAACTCTATTATCAACCCAATTGGTAGAGATAACTCATAGGTTCCTACTGCACTAGCAGCAACTCTTTCTCCATTAGAAACATGTAGTTCAACCTGGCCTTTCGCTAAAGACCTACTTCTTTTTAGATCTTTCACATTTGAACTCATGTGCGATCCACATCCGGTATCAAGTACCCATGATGATGAAGTAGTAAAGAGAATTTCAATTACATATACATTGAAAGTAGATATATCTATCTCTTGCTTCATCTTCCTTGATTCCCTTAATCCTCTCCATATTTTGAGTGCAAAAGACATGGACTTCACCTTGGAGGGAGAACGCTTCTCTACCTTGCATGTGTCCTTGGACTCCATTCCAGTGATCACTATCATGGAACTATCCGTCTTCATTTGTGCTTCAACATGTGCCAAAAGGTCAAGCAAATCTAACAACAATTTAGCCATGTTACACAAGTATTAATACTTGATAAGCATGCTATATGATTTAGGCACCGATTGCAAAATCATATCTGTGGCCAACTCTTGACCCAAAGGAAATCCCAGTTTCTCTAGACATTCTATATGCCCAATCATATTGAGCACATTGGGTCTAATTGGATCTCCCTGTGTCCGTTTGCATTCAAACAACACCTTAGGTGTACATAGAGAGGATTCTACAAGCTCTGGTATCTTAGGAATATGCAGAACACTTCTCATAGTCCTTAACCAGTTATGGAATTTATCTCAATTAAATTATCTAATTTCAACGATGATTTCTTTGCCATTTGATTCTACAAGAGAAAACATTTGAATTTTGTCAAAACTCCTTTTGATTTGATTTGAATAAAATATGATGATATTTAATTAGGCCTTTAATTTTCTCCCACTATTTTGATCAAATTGATAGCCCTCACCATTAATTCAGAACATTGCAGCGCGCAACCTTCTAGTGAGTAAGATCTTGATTTCCTCTAAGTCATGGACCAGCTAGGGTCAGTGGCGGAGCCAGCCCCCTGATGAAGGGGGGGGGCACTTGTAAAAATAACGTTATGTATTTATATAAGATTGATATTATTTTTGTTTCAAATCAGATGTAAATAGAATTTCAATAATCACCATGAGACAAATGGAGTGTGAACATGTCTCAAAGACATGATATGGACCTATTTATTTGGATCTAGTGAGAAAAATAGATGAGTCTTACATAAATAAAAAATTAGGTTGGAGACGTAGCTCATCACTTTGTGGAGTATTTAATATAGATCCGATCAAAATAACCTTCTGTGTATATCTAATATTGCATAGTATTATGTATATTATAACATTCTACATACGTTTATGATATTTTTATATGTAAGAAGAGTTTGAAATGATGACATTGGCATTGAAAAGAATTAATTTCTTTTAATAAGACCAACTATTCCTTTATATTAATTCTTCATATTGGAAAAACAACATAAATTTAATATTCAATTTTGATTGTGTGGATTATTATTTAGTTTTTCAGATCATGCAAATAATTTCCTACATGATGAGTTTGACAAGCAAGTAACTAGAAAGTAACATAAAGTTAAGAAATGAATATATAATTAGTACCATATGGCAATTACTATTATTATATATAAATCAAGAAATCCAATACTCTAGTAGTTTAAAGTTAAATAAAGATACTTATGATGGTGTTAAACTTAATCATAATTTTTACCTAATAAAGTAATAGATCTTATGATAATTTATTGTTTACTAAGTTCTAAAGACAATTATTTCTATGTTGCATTGGAAACTAAGAAAATATCAAAATTCATTATCCTTGACATTAAGATGAAATCATATTTCTGATTTAGAGAAATAATATTTGTATAACTTGTGAATAGAAGTATAATTTTAGTTCTTTCATAATGGCACATGATAATACATTATTTTAACAAAGAATTATTGATGTATAGAAATCCGAAAGAATACACTTATTTTGTCAAAAAATATTAACAAATTTATCGTGACACCATGTACTACTTAGAAATTATTATATTTTATTTGACTTTATCTTTACTAGCATGCATTACACATATAATAGAAAATAACCAGTATACACCATTTGCACAAGTAAGAGATACACACATAGAACTAATGTACTTGCTACATTTGTTATACATTTAATTATAACAATATTTGATATCTCGTGGATTATACCATTAATTATGGATATCGATTTTCTTTCTCTCTATTACCTATGCACATAGATATCAATTTTCTTTCACCTCATTACCTATGTACTTTCTGTATTTATTACACACTTAATTGTTTATATATTATTTAAATTATTCAATATTTTATAAAGTATATAATTGATAACAAATATCTATTTTTGTTTCATCATTATCCATACAACTACATACTTGCTATGTTTGTTATATATTTAAATATTTATATATTATATAAAAATATTTGACATTTAATAAAGTATACTATTAATTATAGGTATTTATTTTTTATATTATCATTATACAAATAAGTGTAAAATAATAGTTAATAAGTTGACATTTATGTATGTGTTTTTGATACATTAGTTAATATATTTAATAAAGAACAATTCGTTTAGTATGGAAATTTGAGATATATTTGTAAAGTAAAGAAATATCACTGATTTTTATGAAATTATCCTATTTTGATGTATTTTTATTTATGATTCTTTACTAAAAATAGTATTATTAATGACATTATTTATGGAAGAGAGTTTATATATTTATAAATTTAAGTTAATCAGTGTGTGAAGGAGATAACACATAAAAATAAATATTAACTTTGATGCCATGTAAATACACATAATATGTATATATGTTCAAAAAATTTCAAAATTGGAGGGGGAGCACGTGCCCCAGCTTGCCCCCCCCCCTCCCGCCACCACCGGGGGTGCAACACATGTACTGAGAAAGAAAACAACCAGAAGCTGTGAAGAGATGGCTCGTGGAAGAAGAAACGTGGAAGTCGTCTGCACCAGAATGCCAAGGCGGGAAGTGATGGTGGAATGGCTGTATCAGTGGAAAGAAGAAACATGGATGTCGTCCGCACAAGAATGTCATGGTGGGAAGTGCTGGTGGAATGGTTGTACCGTTGGAAAGAAGAAACACGGAAATTGTCCGTACCAGAATGTCAAGGCGGGAAGTACTGGTGGAATGGTTGTACCAGCCACAGCCAAACGCGGACCTGCGACTGGTGTGGATTACTGTTTGCACATTTCTAAGTAGTATCTATTTGTTTTGTTATTATGATCAGAGTTTTCGGGATTGATTCCATCAGTGTTTTCTTTTTGTATTTAAGTTTACCAATTGTGTTCTGATCATAGAAGTGTTCGTTTGATCTACTAGTTTTACTAGTTTCTCCACGGAAATTGGTCGTTAAATGCAGTGGCAGAGCCAGCCCCCTGATGAAGGGGGGGCACTTGTAAAAATAACGTTATGTATTTATATATGATCGATATTATTTTTATTTCAAATCAGATGTAAATAGAATTTTAATAATCAGCATGAGACAAATGGAGTGTGAACATGTCTCAAAGATATGATATGAACCTATTTATTTGGATCTAGTGAGAAAAATAGATGAGTCTTACATAAATAAAAAATTAGGTTGGAGACGTAGCTCATCACTTTGTGGAGTATTTAATATAGATCCGATCAAAATAACCTTCTGTGTATATCTAATATTGCATAGTATTATGTATATTATAACATTCTACATACGTTTATGATATTTTTATATGTAAGAAGAGTTTGAAATGATGACATTGGCATTGAAAAGATTAAATTTCTTTTAATAAGACCAATTATTCCTTTATATTAATTCTTCATATTGGAAAAACAACATAAATTTAATATTCAATTTTGATTGTGTGGATTATTATTTAGTTTTTCAGATCATGCAAATAATTTCCTACATGATGAGTTTGACAAGCAAGTAACTAGAAAGTAACATAAAGTTAAGAAATGAATATATAAGTAGTGCCATGTGGCAATTACTATTATTATATATAAATCAAGAAATCCAATACTCTAGTAGTTTAAAGTTAAATAAAGATACTTATGATGGTGTTAAACTTAATCATAATTTTTACCTAATAAAGTAATAGATCTTATGATAATTTATTGTTTACTAAGTTCTAAAGACAATTATTTCTATGTTGCATTGGAAACTAAGAAAATATCAAAATTCATTATCCTTGACATTAAGATGAAATCATATTTCTAATTTAGAGAAATAATATTTGTATAACTTGTGAATAGAAGTATAATTTTAAGGGTTCTTTAATAATGACACATGATAATATACATTATTTTAACAAAGAATTATTGATGTATAGAAATCCAAAACAGTACACTTATTTTGTCAAAAACTATTAACAAATTTATCGTGACACCTTGTACTACTTAGAAATTATTATATTTTATTTGACTTTATCTTTACTAGCATGCATTACACATATAATAGAAAATAACCAGCATATACCATTTGCACAAGTAAGAGATACACACATAGAACTAATGTACTTGCTATATTTGTTATACATTTAATTATAACAATATTTGATATCTCGTGGATTATACCATTAATTATGGATATCAATTTTCTTTCTCCTATTACCTATGCACATAGATATCAATTTTCTTTCACCTCATTACCTATGTACTTTCTGTATTTGTTACACACTTTTTTTTTGAAGTCGGAAACTTTCATTCATGCACCATCAAGGAACAAGGAATACATTATTCTCGGCTGCTTCCCTCCACAGAACAGGCATTGTAGCCCATCTAGAGGTATGCTCGCCATAATTAAGAGCATCTTGTGCAATGAAATAAGCCAAAGAGTTTTGTGCCCGTTTTACATGAATGAAACTACAAGAAAGGAAAATCGAAGCTACACTACAAATATCCGCAACCAACAAGCCAAGGTAACCGGAGTGCTTGTCCACGTCCTTCAAGGCGCTTATCACATTCAGAGAATCCGAGAAAAGGTAAATATGATTCTCAGGTGGCACCGTATCACGAGCAAGAAGAATTCCTTCTCTAGCAGCCATAGCCTCCGCAGTGTTCGATGACCAATCATCTCTTGTGCACTTTAGTGTTGCACCCATGAAGGAGCCCTCCATACCACGTACAACTCCTCCCGTAGCACACAGCCCGTCTGACTTCACCGCTGTGTCTACGTGTATGAAGACACAGCTACCCGTCCGCCCGTCTGCCAGCAGCGTCCTTGCAGCAGCTCCACCGCCCGCCTACTCGGTCCTCCATCCCATGTTATCGCTCTCTCGCTGTCCGTCACCCACTCCTCAATTGTAGCACCGATAGTCCGCTATCATAGCTCGGTAGGACTGCAATAAAGGTCTTGGGAAAGGGGCCTCGTCTTGGAAGATCTTATTATTTCGGCACGTCCATATGGTCCACCAAACCACCACTATCTCGTCCTTTTCTTCCTCCGTGCTATTCCTAAGAAGCTCCAAGAGATCATCGTGTAGGTTTGGCATGCTTCCTAGGTGTTGCATGGGTTGCAACTAGCTCTCTCTCATCACTATGTCCGCCCCCGAGCAGTAACACAACATGTGTTGGATAGTCTCCTCCTGTTGTGCGCAGATTGGACAAACCCCATCATCCGTAACATGTCTGTCTCTAAGCCTGCTACGTGTTGCTAGGCTCCCCGTAGCAATGCGCCATAAGAAATGTGATAGTTTTGGAGGCCACCTCCTTCCCCATATTAGTCTCCACAGGTCATGTGGTACCACCCTATTCCTTTCCCTCAAGGTTGCGCCTCCCAACTTGCCTAACCAGTAAGCCGAACGGACAGTGAAGTTTCCTTTTGGATTTGGCCACCAGAAAATATCATCTTCCTGCTCAGTAATAGGAAGTGGAATCTCCATAATCAATGCAGCAACATTCCTAGGAAAAATATCCAGGAGTCTATCAACGTTCCATTCTCTCCGTCCCTCCACCATCAACTCACTAACCTTGCTCATGATAGTTGCTTCCCTCGATTTGTATCTTGTAAGGCCCCCCTCGTCACCATGCAGCCACCTATCCTCCCATATGTCAATGTCCCATCCGTTTCCAATCCTACACATAACACCATGGAGTAGAAGAGATTTTGCGCCCCATAGACTTCGCCACGTGTATCTTGGAATCAGACCCAGTCGAGCTTGCAGAACATTGCCATTTGGAAAGTACATAGCCTTCAAAACTCTAGCCGCCAGGATGTCTGGTTTGGTGAACAATCTCCAAAGTTGACGTGCCAGCAGTGCTTGGTTAAAAGTCTTCATGTCTCTGAAGCCCATTCCGCCTTCCCTTTTAGGTTTGCACAGCCCCTCCCAACATAACCACGAGATCTTCCTTTCCCCCGCTTTCGCCCCCTACCAAAATCTGGCCACCATAGAATTGATCTCCTCAATAATCCCCGCTGGTAGTTGGAACACACTCATGACATATGTAGGAATAGCCTGCACAACAGCCTTGATAAGCACCTCCTTTCCCGGCTTGGATTATAGACGTTCCTTCCATCCTTGTAGTTTGTTTCCCACTCTGCCAATAATATATTCGAAAACTTTTTTTTCGACCTCCCTATAGCAGCAGGTAGCCCCAAATAAGATGCTTGTTTTTCCACCCCTTTGACTCCCATCAGATCATGCAACTCGTCTTTGTTGCTTCTAGGTATCTTCTTGCTAAATGTAATTTCGGACTTGGTGAGGTTGACCTTTTGACCTGATGCCTGTTCATACTGGCTGATTATTTCAGCTATTTTCAGGCATTCATTCATTGTCCCTCTAGCAAAAAGAATATTGTCGTCTGCAAAAAATAGATGTGAGATCCGGGGGGCCCCACGGCACACACTCATACCATGAATGGTATTCGTAGATGCCATGAGGTTCAAAAGTGTAGAGAAAGCATCCACACATAGAATAAAAAGGTAGGGAGAGAGTGGGTCACCCTGGCGAAGTCCCCGCAAAGGCTGGAAGGTGTTTGATCTTTCCCCGTTGGCCGTGAACGTGTGAGAGACCGAAGAAACGCAGTCCAACACTCTATCACACCATCGTCTTCCAAACCCAAATTTTTCCATCACTATTTTCAGAAACTTCCATTCAATTCTATCATAGGCCTTCATCATGTCAAGCTTTAAGGCAATGTGTCCTTTCTTTCCTCCCCTCCCTCTTTTCATAGCATGAAAACATTCATAAGCAATTAAGGCATTGTCCGTGATCAATCTTCCCGGTATGAAGGCACTTTGATTTTCAGATATAATACTATCCATGAATGGCTTGAGACGATTTGTGAGCACCTTAGTAGAAATTTTGTAAATGACATTACACAGGCTAATAGGCCTAAAATCAGCAACAACCCTTGGTTTTTTAATCTTCGGGATCAGCACTACTAAGGTATCATTGTACTCCTTGCATGAATAAACACCATTCCACCACCCCTTGATGTAATTTGAGATATCCTTACCCACCACCTGCCAAAATTTCTGATAAAACATGGGTTTCAAACCATCCAGTCCGGGTGCTTTATTAGGATGCATTTGGAAAAGCCTTCTTCACTTCTTCATCTGAGATATCCTTTTCCAACATATCAGCTATAGTATTGCTCACCATGGTTTTTATACCTGCCACCGCAGCCTCCATTTCCATCGGGTTGGTTGATGTGAAGAGGTCTTGATAGAAGTCTTCAATGATACCCAAGATATCTTTATCTTTTGTTTTCCATATCCCATGGGAGTCTTTAAGCCCGATAATAGTGTTTTTCTTCTGCCTTTGTGACGCTTTATGGTGAAAATATGTGGTATTACTGTCTCCTTCCTTCAGCTCCTTTATTCGGGCTCTAGCACACCAGAAAGCTTCATTTTCCCTGTGCAATTTTTCCAACTCTCTGGATAGCTCATCACACCGTTGTAACACACTACCATCCGGCCATTTCCTCTGTTCCTCACCTAGTTTTTTCTCAGTATTTTTGATCTTCTTTTTTATATCACCAAACTTGACGTCAGCCCATGTAGCCAGGTTTTCACTAACACCCTTTAATTTGTCTTTGAGATCCATATCACTGTATGCCTCCCATGAATTTGTCACTCTAGTCACACAACTTTCCTTTGACAACCACATAGGTTCAAAGAAAAATCTGGATTGTCTCTTTCGCTATCTTTCCTCCCCAACAAAAGCCGAAAGGATGATAGGTGCATGATCAAATTGTTAGAACGGTAGATGATGGACACAACTGCCCAAATATTTTTCCCTCCATCCTTCACTCACCAGAAACCTATCCAGTCTTTCCTCCACAAGCGTCTCTATAGACAGTCCCCTCCTCCAAGTGAACGTATTGCCAGAATACCCCATATCGAGAAGAGCACAGTCATCTATCACATCCCGAAACGGCTTCATGAGCCTGTCTGGTTTCATCGGGCCACCCCTCTTTTCTTCATTGCTGATTATCTCATTCAAATCTCCGAAAAAGACCATCGGATCACCATACCTACCTCGGATCTGTCGCATCAAATCCCAAGTCCTGTATTTTTCAGCCTGCGCCGACCAGCCATAGATACCACATGCGTGCCACTCATAACCAACAGAATTGTCCAACACCTTGCATTCCACATGTCTCGCAGAAAAGCCGGTAACCTCCACCTCTACCTCCCGCCACCATAATTCCAGCCCTCCTGCCCTCCCGGAGCTCGACAGACAGATACCATCAACAAAACCACAACTTCTCTTAATCCTTTCTAGAGATTTATCATCTAGCATAGTTTCCATAATGAAAACTATGTTGGGTCTCTCCCTCCGACATAACTCTCGAAGGGCTTGTACCGCTGTCGGGCGACCCAGACCCTGGCAGTTCCAGCTTAGGAGTTTCATTGTTGTTCACGGGGTTGGGTTGTCCCAACTCCCGCTACTTGGTGTGCACCACCTGTAATATCTTGTCTCTCCACTTCCTGTGTAGAACCCATTGATTTCGACTTCTATGATTGTGTGCCCACTGCTTCATCATATTGTAGAGCTTCCGAAACCTCCTCAGATAGCAAGTCTCTCCTACGTTTGTTCACGGGGCATCTGGTTTTTCCTTCTTCTCCTGTGCTTTGGCTTCTAAGTTCTTTGGTCATCTTGATTGCTGCTCCTTTCTCTCTTAGTGTATTCCTCTTCTTAGCCCTTGCCTTCCTCCATGCTCGTTCCTTCTCCACACCTTATTCTCCCGGAAACATGGGGATGTCATCCGGCAGCACCACCCTTGTAACCTTCCACCCTTTCCCCACCTGTATCCCATTCTTCTCCGACCTCCCAAGCATCGTCAGGTTCTCACTCCCCTTCCCCGTGCTCCCCCACCCCTTCTCTTCCCCGACCTACTCCCCTTTCCCCTCATCTGGCCCCTCCCTCGGCAAAGGAATCTCGACCCCCCGCCTCGGTTGCCCACCTTCCTCCCTGATCAGCGTGCGCTTCATTAGGGTTTCACACTGCCTCTCTTGCCCATTTTCACGACAACGTTCCTCGACGTCTCTATGACTGACGTCGCTGCTCCCGCCCATCACCGGTTCCACCCTCCCCTTGACAGGTCCCCCCGCCGTCATTTTCATCTGCAATATCTCTTCCCGTGAATAGCACTACTGCCTTGGAAGTGTCTTCTGGTTCAGGGTGCCCCCCACCTCCATGACGACATCCATCGACTCCTCCGTCTGCTTGCCAGTTCCCTCCTTGGCCATCTCGCCCCCCACACCCAACCGCGCCCCGGAGAGAGCCTCGTCTTCGCCCGTCCGTATCTGTTGCTTGGAGGAAGTCTCGTCCTTTCTGGAACCGCACGACGTACTTCTTGTGTGGAAGACAATCGAGCGCCGAGACCTTGAGCCCTGCCCCCCCAACAGTTCGTCTTCAATTGGGACTCTTGGTCGCCGCGGTGATGCCCTCAGCCATGAACCCCACCCGCGTCGGTTCTCACCATCTTCGTCATAGTCAGCACAATCTCTTTCGGTATGCCCTAATCGACCACATATGAAGCACATCACCGGCAGCCTTTCGTATTTCAGTTCCACGTCAATGATATGTCCGTCTGGACCACGAACCTTCTGCAGTCGCTGAATAGGCTTGTTAATATCGATCCCTAGCCGCACGCGTCCGGACGACTCCCACCCAAGGGTATCACAATCCACATTTATCACCCTTCCAATCTTCTCCGCAATTTTCCTCAGCACCGCTTCTCCTCGCAGCCCCAGCGGTATATTGTAGAGGCGCACCCAGAACTGGCTTTTGTTAAACCCTATCTTCCCCGGCCTGTCTTTTGGATCCACCTCCTTTGTCAGTAGAAGCTTGTTGTTGAAATTTCATGGCCCCTCTTCGATAACCTTCGCTTTATCTTTCCAGTGAGTGAATTGTATTACAAACGTCGACTGATCAATGGATTTGAAGACCACCCCACTGGTTAAGCCCCATGCTTGAGCGAATGTTTTCTTCATCGCCGTGAAATTGTAGGACCTGTCCATCAGCAACCTGCCCACCAAAGCCAACTCGACATGATCCGGTAGCCTGGTCTCTTCCTCATCAATCAGATCTACGATCTCCTGTTCCTCTTCGGTGATCTTCAGTCTCTCACATTGTTCCGCTAGTTCTTCCGCCATCGCGGGACACCAGCAGCCCCGGGTGAGATCAAACGCCCACAGCCAAGCACTTGGACCTGCAAGAGAGAAAACGGAGGAAACCTCCGGGATGGGAGACAACCACAGTCTGTAACCCTAGTCGCACGCTGCGTCGCCGCAGAGACGCTAGGGGAGACGGCGGGTTGAGTGTTACACACTTAATTGTTTATATATTATTTAAATTATTCAATATTTTATAAAGTATATAATTGATAACAAATATCTATTTTTGTTTCATCATTATCCATACAACTACATACTTGCTATGTTTGTTATATATTTAAATATTTATATATGATATAAAAATATTTGACATTTAATAAAGTATACTATTAATTATAGGTATTTATTTTTTATATTATCATTATACAAATAAGTGTAAAATAATAGTTAATAAGTTGACATTTATGTATGCATTTTTGATACATTTGTTAATATATTTAATAAAGAACAATTCGTTTAGTATGGAAAATCGAGATATATTTGTAAAGTAAAGAAATATCACTGATGTTTATGAAATTATCCTATTTTGATGTATTTTTATTTATGATTCTTTACTAAAAATAGTATTATTAATGACATTATTTATGGAAGAGAGTTTATATATTTAGAAATTAAGTTAATCAGTGTGTGAAGGAGATAACACATAAAAATAAATATTAGCTTTGATGCAATGTAAATACACATAATATGTATATATGTTCAAAAAATTTCAAAATTGGAGGAGAGGCACGTGCCCCAGCTTGCCCCCCCTCCCACCGCCACTGGCTATGGTTGTTACCCACAACTAGATTCTTTTAGGTAGGTAACTTTTGCCATCTTATGCAACTCTTGATAGATGTCATGCACAACTCTTTATCATGTACATCTTTATGCCTCAAGATGCTTGATCCGATCAAGGCCACCTTGTTAAGTCCAACCTAAATGCCAGCACAATGAATATGTACCCTTCTAGGGCAGACCCACATATTCACCATCACACTTCCATGAGATAGATGGTGCACCACGCTAGGGCGTGCCCATACTTAGGTGATCAAGCTTTTCATGTGTGTTACATTTGGAAGGCATCTCAAACTTAATATTTACATTGAGGGGTTTGGTATTTATATACATATACATATCCAATCACCACATATACAATATGTATCATATACATGATATATCCCATAAGAAAACATGTGAAGCAATAAAACAATGATTATGGCCATCGTATATGTAATTCCTTGAGCCACAAGGAATTATGATCATCTAGGTCTACATCACATGTAACAACATGTAGTTGATGAATATCTGTGCTTAGGCCATTTTAGGTTGATCAGCTCATCTTATGTCTGATCGGCTCGCCTCCTGGACGATCAGTTGGTTGTCACCAACTGATCGTCTGGCTCCTCCAGATGATCGGTTCATCGGGTCGTCTAGCTCCTCATCAGGCCACCAGTTACTCGTCTGGGCATCCATCGTTCTTTGACATAATAGGAAATAAAACTATCCTACTTTTATAAATTTCTTTGGGAAATCCCAAGTTACATTCGAGGAGAGAAAAGGTACAAGAGAATGATCAAGTTATCTTGAGTTACATCCAGAATAGAAGAAAGGACTCAGTACACAGATTGAAATGCAAACAACCACAACCAACCATATAAACACATAGGGGTTTATAGGCTATAACCATGTTATACATCCACCATCAAAATAGTTTTAGGGTGACACATATCGATTGCATATTTATACAATATCATATATTTATATTGGGATTTGTGGTGTTTAATCAGATATGCACGTTAGCCCATTAAAGTATTCACATTGTATGTAATAAATAAATGGCAATAAATTAAAATTTGATCATAAAATATATTATGTTGACGTGGCTCTGATACCACTATTGGGTTTTGTGGGATAAAATAGACAGTGAAACAAAATTTTATCTAACCACAAATCTATAACCAGTAGATCACATCAACAACTATGCAATAGGAAAGATGGTTTAGAGAGATACACCTGGTCATGAGGCTTGCTCAGTGACAATACCTCACAACTAGTGCGGTCTTGAACCACCTAGTCTTCAACGTCATCTATGCAGCTCCCAGTGTGGACCCAGACTGCATTTGACAGTCATCCTCCTGAGCAGCAGAAACCTCCCACCTCTATAGATAGTCCACACGGGCTACCGGGAACTATAGTCATCTTGAGATGGATAGACTAGAAGGAGTCACCCCCTTTTGTCAGTGTACTAGTCACTGACACATCTCCCACAATCAGTCACTTTTCTGCAGTTGTCTTTCCCTCGTTGTTCCTCCCTAGACAGGTAGAACTTGCTTGGGCTTTCTCAGTTACCACAACCAGAAAGGACAACAACTTTACAGAGCAACTGATGTTATAAGTTTTTTGTTTTGAGAAGCCCCCTGTACCCCTCTATTTATAATAGAGGGTAGGGTTAGGGTTCCCAGTTGGTGTGGGAGTAGAAGGGTCCGGATTTTCCATGAAGTGATTGTACTACGGTAGGAGAACCGGTCGTTTCACAACTCAACCGATCATTTGGGTAGGTGAGCCGATCGGTTCACTTTTGAACCGGTCATTTGGGAGTGTGAACTGGTCGATTCACTTAATGAACCAGTCATTTTACTTCCCAGACTTGCCCACAATTGACTTTCCTTATTCATTTCTAATTAATGCAAAGATTAATTCTTGTCCCAATCAAATTGAACAAGTGAAACTAAAATATTTTCTCACAAACGGGGAACCCAACACCTGCTCAATTGGTCCATGTGAACCGATCGGTTCACCAGTGTGAACCGGTCATCTCGTTGACCATGAGCCGATAGGTTCACCTAGTGAATTGGTCAGTTGGTGGTCCAAGTTGTGCAAAACTCAGTGAAAGCAGTTCTCAATCAATCTGATGCTCTAATCAATTGGTTCAACACTTGAACTTAATAATTGTGATTCAAGTCTATTGATTTAATGTTTAATTGAGTACCTAAACACTTTAGTAATCAATCTAAATATCATTCATTGATAAACTCCTCTTCTAGGTTAATCCTATGTGTGTGACCCTATAGGATCCATTTCACGTTTGCAGTGAATGTCCATAACTAACTTATGAAATCACAAGCAAAGAGTGGTGCCTAGTTGCACATCAATGCTACCCAAGTGAAGAGGAAAGTTGGAGAACAACTTTCAACCTATAATCTATTATTGGTGTTATAATGAATGTATAGTCCCTTTGTCACTGATATCTGGACTAAACTTGAGGTATGGATTTGTCATCCTCTACAAACATTCAATCCATATTTCTTGACTCAGAGTAGACTGTTTGAGATATATGTAAGCTCAATGCCATACATTGACTCATCTGTGCATGGCCATGCATTTCTTAGTCTCACTCCTGAAGTGGCCAGGATATCACACTCCCTTAGGAGGGACAAATTCCATATCTATCACTCACAATCAAGTCCCCATGTGTCAAAGTCACCCAATCATCACCGTTATAACGACCCATGTTTCAAGACTGCATTTGATGATGTCAAAGTGTAACTAATCACATGTGATGAGTGTAGTGATTTCAGGTCTAAGAACTACAGTCACCACCAATACTATAAGAGATGATCCTGACTAACTAAGTGTGGTTTCCATGCATCACTCTTGTGGTGGGTCTGTCTGATACACTGTTCTCTAACATGTATCTGTGTGCTTGGTTTGATATCATATATCATGACTAATTAAATTTTATCATCAGCCAACACACACTCTATTCTTCTGTGTTATTGATGTCTATGGTTATTTCCACAATAACAACCGACTAGGGACATAACAAGAATGTATACTCTTATCATTTGCATGATCTCATTGATTAGGTCCTTAACCTGAAGACATACGTCATTAAGTAATATGATTCTTTAGACATATAACATGTCATATCATTATCTCAAAACAGATTAAACATATAGATGGAAATTTCCTTTATTATTATTCAAATCATTTACAAAGTATGCCATTACAATCATCATATGGATGGCTCTATGGGCATACATACCAATAATAGGATCACTGCAGGATCATTGAAATGGAGGAGTGCAACTGGAGTATTATGTGATCAGAATATCCCTCTCATACTAAAAAGAAAGTTTTATAAAGCTACTATACAACTTGCCATGCTCCATGGGAGTGAATGTTGGGCTGTGAAGAAATAAGGACTCAACAAGATGAACGTGGATGAAATGTGTATGCTGAGATGGATGTTAGGGAAGATAAGAAAAGATCGCTTGAGAAATGACTATATTCAGAATAAAGTGGGGGTGGCGTGCATTGGGGACAAGTTGAGGGAGGGCCGACTCAGATGGTATAGACATGTGTAATGAAAACTGACTAATGTGCCTATACGAAGCAATATTATTGAGGCAAGCGTAATTAATAGAAGAAGAGGAAGGCCTAAAGTAACATGGGAAGAGATTATAAAGAGAGATTTCAAATCTCTACATATCAACCAGAATATGACCCATGATAGAGTTGGATGGAAAAAAAAGATCCATGTAGCTGACCCCAACATAGTTGGGATTGAGGCTTAATTGATGATAAAGATGATGATGATGATGGTTAATTTTAATTATTTAAATCCAATTATTTATTTATTAAATAAGTTCTTATAAAAATGTATATTACTTGATATAATTATAAATTACAATGCAATTCCTTCGAATAAAAGTATGCACTCTATTTAATTTCTTAATATTCCATTTTCCTATATATAAAAATTTCTAAAAAAAATTGGTCACTAGAAGGGGAAATAGGTGTGCTAAACACGTTAGCCTAATAAGTTGGGAAATGGAAAGAATCCTAAACCATGGAGATATATGGTCTTACAAGGCATCAAATGGAAGGTGAAATTATTGTGAAAAAAATAATAAAAAGGCAAGAGAGCGACCGGTAAGGACCGAGAAAGAGGAAACCCTTTACTTGCATGATTCTGCCTGGGTCCGTGATCCAGCAGGGCTTCTCCCCAGGAAACAAAAACAAAACATAGATATATCAACTTAAGTGTTGATCCTACAAATTCTATCATCTAAGCTACATGGTGTATAGAACTTATCTCAAAATTTTGAACACTATTATTACCTATACGAATTACCTTTCCACCTAAAAATTCATTTCTCTCTATTAAATGGTTTTTCTTTCACACTTCCTATTAAGTAACTTTTCTACCATCAAATATTTTATTTGTTCAGTTAAGTTCACCTACTTTAAATAAAAAATTTCTTTTTAATTAAATAACTTCTCAGACGAATGTGTTTTACTTCATATGACATGTGTTATCATGGAATTCCTCCCAATAAAAGTTACATAGTAAAATAATTTTTACTTGACATTTCATTTCTTATAGATAATAATTTCTACCAAAAATTCATATTCTAGTTTTTTTCATGAGATATTTTTGCTCTAGATCATTTTTCCTTTCAAGCCACCTTGTGCGCCAAAGAATTGCTTCTTTCCAAGTGAGGGATTTTCCACCAATACTTTATTTTATTCAAGAAAAAGCTTCCATCAAATTAGTTCTCATGCATGTAAGCAGTGGCTTCTTCTCATATAAGATAAGTTTTGTCATTGTTTATCTCAAAAATAATTATCATTCATTAAGTTGAATTTATATGGATGAGTTAAATATATATATATAAATATATACATATATATATGTATATGTATATATAATCATTCACGTACTAGAACTCACCTAGAAACCACGTAATAATCAATAATTTTGAATTATCTCCCTCATTATCCCTTTCCCCATGCAAACACAACCAGTTAATAAATTTTAGTGATTTTCTCCTTCTCCTCCCTTTCCCTTTCCCCATTCCCCCCTATTTAATCACTACGTACCAAACACAAAGTTAATACCGAATGCATTACTTATTTTTTTTATATTTCCCATAAGTTACAAGAATAATCACCATTATCTAAACTTTTGAAGTTAATTTTACGTTATCTCTATCTCTGCATACTATTTTCAAGGATTATTTTTTCATTAAAATATACTAAAACACTAATATCATTTCTGAACATATATAGAAATCCAAATTAACCAAATTTATGGTTTTTCAAATTCTATCACTGAAGCATGGACCACGATGCTTCAATAGGTTCCAAGATATATCAAAGGATTTCAAAAATCTCAACTATGATTCTTATCCTTAATTCATCATAGAGTACCTAAAAATTAGTTTGTTAATTCAAATTAATTTTCAAATATAATTCAATTAAATACATTGATCAAAATCAAGCCTAATGTTACTACACACTCACTAATTTGTCTTTCATTGCTCTATCTAGTGTAATTAGTGATGCACATCCTGAAGAAAATGCCCAAAGTCATTCTATTGTATTCATAATTCCTACTTTCATCAATTTGAATGTAAATTGGACCTCGAGATATATTTAAGTATTTCCTTAATTTCAAAATTGCTAACTTTGTTATTGTCAAAGATATCGATGCTTCATGTCATCACATTCATCTCACTTTAAATATATACTACGCCCCAAATATTCAATTCAAATCATTTTTAATGTGAGTGAAAATTTCTTCTAAACTAGTATCACAAGTGTCATATATCGTGTGCACAAAATAATATCATGATTCTGGGGTTAGATCATATCAATCTTACTTGAATGACATGTCATACATCAATTTTCTAGATTGAGAGATGTCTTTAATATCATACATCTTCTAAACTGAGGCATCACTTGTCTTATATATTCAAGTAACTTATGCACATCATCCCTCTAAACTAGAGTTGCCTCACGAGGTATTGAGGATGAGATTTATAAGCTCTGTTCACTAAAATTAAAGATTACCTAGTCAATAAATTGGCTATCACTCTCTAATGTATTGTGTTTATCACTTCTAGATTTCTCAATATAGTAGACAGTATCATTATTTATGATGATGTTCTGAAGATCATGTTTTGAAAATCTTTTCTAGGGTCTTGAGCTCATTGCATGCCCATATTCTTAGGTCTTTCTTATATTTTATATCTAGTTTCTTCTCATAGATTGGGTCTTCCTTAAACAATCAAGGGTTCATATCACCATGATAACTTCAAATAAGGATTGTCTCATTAATGTAGAAGTCTTATATCTTAGGAAAAATTAGATTAGAGGTAATGGTTTTACATATATTAGAGGAATGTTTATATAATATGGATTATTATATATTTATTATTTATTGAATTTCTGATGTAAATGTGCCAAAGTGTATTCGACACATTAGGATCTCATCCATCCCTTATATTAATCCCGTCTCATATATACAGGACCATGACTTTATCTAATAGAATTAACTCATTAGCCTCACATATTATTTTCCACATGGTGTAACAACATTGATCCTAGCCCCAGAGAGAAATACATGGAGCCTCCTCAACGTGGGAAACTGATGTCTCTTCTTTCTTTGGCCGCCTACCAATCATCATCTAGGCTTCCCTCCCACATGAACAATGCATGCGACATGCCATGATTGTCTCTTATCAACATCTCATCTTTAATACATTTTTCTTACTTCACATATATATCATCTATTCCTATTGTGGATGACTCTCTCCTTCCACTTGCAACATAGTATAAGGGTCATGTTCCCATCTTTGTGGCACTTCTCCTAACCTTACATGTTTGGGGTCTCACTCCTATCTCAATGGGACTTTCCCTAATCCTTAAGGTGAACACATGATTGGATCGAGTCCAATCTATGTGTGTCTTACCTGAATCCTTAGGGTCACATAGGAATAAGGACTTGCTCTTATCCATATGGGATCTTCCCTAATGATGGGTTTTGTGGAGAAAACATGCACGGTGGAAGCAACAAAAAAAATTCACGCAACCTGAAATAGGATCTCATTGACAACAACGTAATTAGAAAGAGTCTTTGTGGGATATACCTTATCACAGAGCAAGTCTGACGATGTCCCATTGCACAATAGTGTGTAACGTTGCAGGCCTACACAGACGGAATTTCTCTCCCGTTCCTTGAGTGTGTCATAGGAAGATCTTGTGGCACTCCTTTCGTGCGGTGATGTACGCTGCTCGTAGTGCACATGGATGGTCATTGATGTCCTCTGAATGTAGGCGTCTCAGCGTCTGCATCTCTACTTCATCCACATGGATGGACTGGAACTCCATGTTGTGCTTCCTAAGCCGGCGGAAAGTAGTCATCTCTGTGTGGCGATGTGCTAGTGTTGTGGTGCTCTGTGTTCTCTCCTGAGGACGATGACGGCTAGGGTTTACGTACGTGAGTGTAAACTAATAGCCTCTCTCAATATCTTATATAGATATCGGTCGTCAAGCCCCTTTAAATAGGAGACGAAAGGAGGAAGGGTTTCCTAAACCCATCAGTATATAGAACGACTACGTTAATTAAAATGCTCATGGATTAATTAGGATATTTTGGAATTAATTAATTAACCAAATAATTTTATTAATTGTTTAATTAATAATTGACTCCATGCAATCGCTCGGGATGGATCTATTGGTATATTTATCAATAGACACCCACTTGCACTTAGATCTAGACACTCCAATTAATTGGCTCAAACATTCCAATATTATTCTAATGGATTACATAAACATTTTAGTAATCAATGTGATTCAGAGTAATTCTAACCAAATCCACAATTAGACTCCTATTCCAACACATCCTATGTGTGTGACCCGGTAGGCTCCAAATTACGTTGACATTGATATCCATAATCATTTTATGATTTCACAAGAAATGATTGGAATCTAGCAAGGCTTCATTGCCACCCAAGTAATTGGAGAAGTTGGAGAACAACTTAACCTATCATTCATGATTGGTGTTACAGTGATTGTATAGTTCCTTTGTCACTGATATCTGAATTGAACTCGAGTCATGGAACTGTTATCCTTTTCAACGTTCAATCCATGTTCCTTGAACTAGAGTAGACTATCTGAGATATATGTAAGCTCAATATCACATATTGACTCACATCAGTATGGCCATGCATTTCTCAGTCTCACTTATTAAGTGGTTCGAATATCAAACTCTCGTAGGAAGGACAAATTCCATCTACATCACTCACAGTCATCCCCATGTGTCACAGTGCACCCAAGCACCATCCTTATAGCAATTCTTATTCAGGACCATGGTGGATGATGTCAAAGTACACCGAACGACATGTGATAAGTATTGTGACTTTAGGTCTAATAACCACAATTACCACCATCATTATGAGATGTGACTCTAACTACCAATCATGGTATCCATGTGTCCCTCTCAAGGTGGGTCTATTTGATACACTGTTCTCCAACAAGTATCTATGTATTTTGTTTGATATCTCCATATCATGGATAATGAGATTCTTCCATCAACCAACATACATTCTAATCTTATGTATTGATGTCTATGGATATTTCCACAATAACAACTAATTAGGAACAAAACAAGAATACATACTCTTAGCATACATATGATCTCACTGTTCAGGTCATCAACCCAAAGACATATGTCATTGAGTATATTATTCTGTAAACATCTATAAGTTTTGTGGTCATCTCACAATATAAAACAAAAACATATAGACTGGAAACTTGCCCTTATTGATATGATCAATGTAGTATTACAAATAGTTTACATAGTATCCCATTACAATCATCAAATGATAGTCTCTATGGGCATACATACCAATATATTCTCACTTGCACTTATACCCAATCACTCATGAATCTCAATCCAAGTGATCAAACATGTCTGTCATGTTTCTACTGTGAAAGTGATTTTGTGAGCAACTCAACCACATTGCTTTCTGTAGGTACTCTATAAATCTTCACATCTCCTTGATGTACGATCTCTTGTATGAGATGGAACCACCATAGAATATGTTTGGAATGTTGGTGCGATCTTGGTTCTTTAGCCTGTGCAATTGCTCCATTGTTGTCGCAAAACAACTCAATTTCATCACTAGCGCTTGGAACCACTCCAAGTTCAGAAATGAACCTTTTGATCCACATAGCTTCCTTTATAGCATTAGATGCGGCAATATATTCAGCCTCTGTTGTAGAATCCACAATTGTCTCTTGCTTGGAACTCTTCCAGCTCACAGTTATGTTATTTCGGTAAAACACAAATTCAGATTGCGATCTATAATTATCTTTGTTAGTTTGGAAGCTAGAATCGGTGTAATCCTTTACCACGAGCTCTTCCTCACCACTGTATACCAAGAATTTATCCTTAGTCCTTCTCAAGTACTTTAGGATGTTCTTTATGGTTGTCCAGTGACATTCACCTGGATCTGACTGATACTGGTTCGTCATGCTCAAAGCATACGACACATCAGGATGAGTACATAACATCACGTACATGATAGATCCAATTGTTGATGCATATGGAATCTTACTCATGCACGCCCATTCATCTCATGAACCAGGACATTGGGCTTTAGAGATCATAACCCCATGGGAGATGGACAAGTTACCTCTCTTAGAACCCTCCATGCTAAACCTCTTTATCACCTTGTCAATGTATGTGGTCTGGCTTAGGCCTAGAAACCTTCTAGATCTATCTTTATAGATCTTGATTCCTAGTATATATGATGCTTTGTCTAAATCCTTCATATAGAATGCCTTCCCCAATCAAGCTTTTACTGTATGAAGAGTAGGGATGTCATTTCTCATCAATATTATGTCATCCACATACAATATGAGAATTACAATTGTGCTCCCACTAACCCTTTTGTAAACACAAGGTTCATCTTCATTTTGACTAAAGCCAAATATTTTGACTACTTCGTCAAAACGTAGATTCCAACTCTGAGATGCTTGCTTCAATCCATAGATTGACCTTTGTAGCTTATTGACTTTATTGTCTTCCTTTGGATTGATAAAACTCTCAGATTGTGTCATATACACATCCTCAAGTAAATTCCCATTAAGGAATGCTATTTTAACATCCATCTGCCAAATATCATAGTCATGATAAGGTGCAATGGCAAGCATGATCCTGATGGATTTAACCATGGAACTGGTGAGAAGGCCTCATCATAATGAACACCTTGAATTTGATAGAATCCTTTCACAACCAATCTACCTTTATAGGTTTGAAAATTTCCATCCATGTCGGTCTTCTTCTTGAAGACCCACTTGAACCCTATGGGTTTTACCCCTTCGGGTGGATCCACCAAGGTCCATACCTTGTTGGTGTACATGGACTCCATCTCTGATCTCATGGCTTCGATCCATTCCTCATATTCTGGTCCCTTAGTAGCTTCTA
The DNA here is from genome assembly GCA_963693085.1 of Alisma plantago-aquatica. Taxonomy (NCBI): domain Eukaryota; kingdom Viridiplantae; phylum Streptophyta; class Magnoliopsida; order Alismatales; family Alismataceae; genus Alisma; species Alisma plantago-aquatica. Next base: position 65,182,649 of record OY856411.1, on the reverse strand, counting down.
GATAGGAAGTTGGCTCATCTTCTATGCCCAATTTGTCACTGTCTTGAGTTATGAGAAATCCAAATCTCTCAGGCTCAAGTTGTGTCCTACTAGACCTACGTGGTTCATGTGTTACATTTGGAACTTGAAATTCCACAATAGTTTGTGAGTCTTCATGTTCCTTATGTACCTCCTCGGGTTCTCTACTTCCTTATTGATCTTGAACTTCTTCGAGCTCTAAATTCCTCCCACATATTCCTTTGGAAATAAACTCCTTTTCAAGAAATACAACAGGCCTAGCAACAAACACTCTATTGTCAGGCGGTGTGTAGAAGTAGTATCCCCAAGTTTCCTTGGGGTATCCAAAAAATAACATTTTTGATATTTAGGTCCAAGATATTTAGGAAATTATTTCCTAACATAAGCTTCACATCCCCAAATCTTTAACATAGAAAAATTGGGACGATTCCCATTCCATATCTCATATGGTGTCTTTTGAACCGATTTGGAAGGTACACGGTTAAGTGTAAACGTTGTGGTTTCAAGAGCATATACCCAAAATGATATTGGAAGTTCGAATGAACTCATCATTGATTATACCATGTCTAATAATGTACGATCCCTTTTTCTGACACACCATTATGTTGTGATATACCAGGTGGAGTCCATTGTGATTCAATACCACGGTTCCACAAAAGGTCCTCAAACTCTTGGCTTAAGTATTCACCACCTCGATCTGAACGGAGTGCTTTCATACTCTTACCAAGTTGCTTCTCTACTTCATTCATTAATGTCTTGAACATTTCAAGAGTTTCTGACTTATGCTTCATAAGATATACATAGCCATACCTACTATGGTCATCAGTGAAGGTAATGAAGTATTGATAACCTCCTATAGCATTTGATCTAAAAGGTCCACATACATCAGTATGTATGAGCCCTAGAAAATCACTAGCTCTCTCACTGTGTCCAGTGAAAGGAGTCTTGGTCATCTTGCCTAATAAGCAAGCCTCACATATCTCTAATGATTCAAAATCAAAAGAGTCTAGATAACCATCCTCATGGAGTCTAGATTTGTGTTTCTCATTTATATGCCCAAGATGACAATGCCATAAGTATGTTTTGTTTGAGTTGTCAAGTTTTAGCCTTTTAGTATTTATGTTGTATATTCTAGTCTCAAGTTCTAACAAGTAGATACCATAAGACATAGGGGCATTATGATAAAAGATCTTATCTTTAGAAATAGAAATCATTCCATTCTTAATGTGAAATTAAAATCCACTCTTGTCCATACAAGATACAGAAATAATATTTCTATTAATGGTAGGTACATAATAGCAATTCTCTAATTCTACTTCAAGGCCCGTAGGAAAAGATAAACTAAAAACTCCAACTACGGTGGCAACAACTCTTACTCCATTATTGACCCGCAGCTCGACTTGGCCCTTTTGTAAAGGCTTACTTCTTATCAGATCTTGCATATTTTAACATATGTGAGATCCACATCTGGTATCGAGTACCCATGATGAATAAGTATTTATGTTTATCTCAATAACATATATACCTGAAGTGGAGATCTTTATCCCCTTCTTATTCTTCCTCAGTTCCTCTAGGTAGAGAGGACAGTTTCTTTTCCAATGTCCAGTCTGGTGACAATGGTAACAACTACCTTCTTTAGAGTTCCCACCTTTCGCTTTGAGCACGGATTACTTTGGCTTCTGCCTGGCTTTAGAACCTTTCTTAGCCTTGACTTTGCCTTTTGACTTTCCCTTTGCCTTCTTGCTGATCTTCATCACAGACTTGGGCTTGTATTTCTTCATCTGTGCTTCAACTGTCCTCAACATGCCCAATAATTCTGACAACAGTTTGTCAAGACTGTTCATGTTGTAGTTCATGAGAAAATGACTATATGATTCAGGTAACGATTGTAGAATCACATCAGTGGCTAACTCTTGACCTAGGGGAAATCCCAGCTTGGATAGGATTTCCACGTACCCAATCAAAGTGGGTATATGGGTGCCAACTGAGTCTCCCTCTTTCATCTTGCTTCTGAACAAAGTCTTGGAGACATCATATCTCTCCTATCTTGCTTGATGATGATACATGTTCTTGAGATGTGTTACCATATCCATGACATTCATGTTCTCATGCTGCTCTTGCAACTCATAATTCATTGAGCACAACATCAGCCACTTGACATCCACGATATCATCAAGGTGCTTCTTGTAAGCATCCTTTTCAGCCTTGGGCGCATTTGAGGCGGGTTTCGCTGGATCTGGTGTTTCAAGGACATAGAGCTTACGCTCATGCGTGAGAACAATTCTTAGCATCCTAAACCAATTTTGAAAGTTGGTTCTAGTAAGTGTGTCCTTCTCAAGGACCAACCGCAATGAGAAATTGTGAGTGTTGTTTGCCATTTGATTGCTACAAAAGAAAGAGTTTGCATTTAGTCTAAAACATTTTGACTTGTAAAGATTTGATAAACAAGATTAATTAGTCCTTTAATTAATTATGCTCACACTATTTTATTCAAATTGATAGCCCTCACTATCAACTCAGAAGATTACAGCGTACAACCTTCAAGTGATCCAAGATCAAAAATAATTGGATCAATACCCAGCCAACGTCGACGTCAAAGACCAAATACTAAGGTAGGAAACTTTTGCCAATGGCATCATATATAACTCTTGGATAGATGAACATGCACAACTCCTTGCCATGATGCATCTGTGTTCCTCTAGGTACTTGATCTTATCAAGGTTCCCTAGTTAAGTCCAACCCATAAGCCAACACGATGAGTGTGCACCCTGCGGAGGCAGACCCACACACCCACCATCACACTTCCATGAGATAGATAGTGTACCACGCGAAGGCGTACCCACACATTGTCGATCAAGCTTTTCATGTGTGTTGATTTATGGAAGGCAATCAAAACTTAATATTATTAATTGAGGGATTTTATTAATACATATTATGATGCCCCGATCCCCGAGCCATCTCTACTGACCCCGAAGATCGGGGAGTCACCCTCGGTAATCCACTCTTAACGTTTCTTTACTTGATCACTTAAAATTATCTAAAAGGAAAAATCTTTTAACTTAGAATAAACTGAAACCTTAATAACTGCAGAAGCAAACTTGCTGTTTCTAAATCTTGAAAGATACCTCAGATTTTAAACAATATATTACATATTACTTGAGGAATATAAAGTGCAACAGTTGATTGAAAACTAAACTACATATTACATTTCATTCTCTCTCTCTCTCTATCATACCACATGCCCAAGGACCGAGGGGAAAGGACTAACAGACCTCTAAATAACTACGAACTACCTTCTATGTACTTGGGTGATACGATCCTTCAGCTTCGTCATGCTGACGTTGACCTAAAAAATGTTTTAGTAGGTTGGTGAGCTACTGGCTCAGTGAATAGAATTTCACCCAACCATCGTAGATAACTCATTTTATGATTATTAATTGGAATGATATTGAAGAAATACTACACTGAGCAGATATAAAATAATATAGTTTAAATATCAGGAAATATCAACATCTCATTAAAATAACAGCTGTCGCAAGCTATAGTTACAATTAAATAACAGGGATTATCAACATTTCATTTAAAGAACAACTGATACAAATCTAAACTCAAATCTTTCTTAACTCTTTAACTTATAAGAAACTCTGTGAACCTATATGAACATATTTTATCTTATGCCCTGATCATATGTAGTGTACTCTGCTTATAAAGACTCATAGCAAACTACAATCCCACCGTACAAGACTTAGCTGAAACCCCAGGATAGCTAAGTCTGACTGCTATCCTAGTCTGCTATAGGAAAACTGGCTCTCTGGCCTCCACACTCCTATTGTGCCGTAAACTAGACTCCTCCTCTAGGTTGAGTACACAAGCGGAGGGTCTGAGACTCTCTGTGGGCCTCAACTTGGTACACTTTGTGGGTACCTCTGGGTTACCACCAGGACGTCTGGTTCATGTTGGGTAACCTATCTTTTCTTAGGAGACTTCCTCAAGGGCATCGTGTCCCCGTACGCTCTGTGGGTGCGTTCCGACCCCCGTATACTGGACGATGCCAGGGTTAGGTCGTTTCATCCCTAAGGTGCAGACCTCTCATAGGGATTCTACGGTGTCAAGGCCCTTAATCTATTATTTTATTATCCTACAAAAGCTCTTACTACATTGCATTTCTCTCTTACTCATTCTTGGCTTTGGTATCTCTATGGTAACATGTCTATTTACTTGTACTTTACAACATGACATGAATATCATTCTAAATTTGACAGAGCAGTTTATTCAAGCATTGCAAATGTTGAGAGATTCAACATATTTAGCATGCACACAAATTTCAAGTTCTTAAATAAACTAAATACATGTCCATTTGTAATTTACTGAGAAATCAACATTATTATGCATGCAGGCAGACTAAAATTCTTAAATAAATAGAATTCAGGTCAACTTATCACATATATATTGAAATCATACAATTGAACATCATAACACAGTAATAAGAGTTAATTACTCAATATATGAGTAGTCATCAGTAACACTTGTAAATTATATGTAATTCCTTGAAAAATGTGCACATTAACCCAAGATTAGAGTTGGGCATCACATAACTTAGTTAAGAGTTAATTTACTTGTCATGGCAAGATTTAATATATAAACATTCCCAGCAACCAAAATCTTAAATTATGCATCGCATAACTTGATTAAAGATTATAATTACTCATCATGACATGAATTATCAATATTAATTGAAATTTCAAATGATATCTTGAGTTGAGCATCTCATAACTCAAATAAGAGTTAAATTATTATCATGGAACGAATTATTATTAATAATTGAAAATTTCTAATAATATTGTCGAGGAGCGTGTCAATTTGAGTAGATATTAAATCATTCACATTAAATATGACCTAAAGCGTGCAACTAGGGTTTCTTTGAATATTTTTGATATTGTCGTCGTTTCTTTTTAATCGTGCATCAATTGAATTACTAAAATCGTGCAACCTGGGTTTATACCCAAACTGTCTAGTTACTGGTCATGCGCTACTGGTTTTGACATTTAATCGAGTAAACTAGGTTTCAATTATCCATGTAATTCTACTAGTCCATACCACATTGATCGGATGATAAACTAGGTTATACAAAAGCCTAAAGAAGCAATTTTTGAAATAAAAAGTCGGGCATCGCCAAATACTACACGACACCTGATAAGTACTGTTATATGTAGAAAATACACATTTAACCAAAAATTTCTGAATACTAGAGTTAAATCATGCTAGGTGAGTGAAATTCTACTCACAAATGTACGGGATGTCCAAATTCGTCTGGAAATGCATCTAGAGCCTGTTTCTGGGTGATTTCTAGGTTGTCTTCAACCTTTAGATACTCTATTTTTGACTTGTTACAAACCAAACCCTACAGAAACCTTATGTTTAAGCACAGGTTAACGGAAGGAGCCCAATTGGCAGCTGAATCATGGCTGGAAGCTGCAAACCTTGCTTGGTCTTCAAAATCAGAGCTCAAGGGAAGCTTTCCCTACTGCTAGGCACACCCTAGGCGGTGCCCTGTCCGCTACTGCTATAGATGTAGCTTGGCCACTAGCCGCCCAAGAAGCAGGGCAGGCTACTGGTTGCTAAGGCAAGGAAGAAAGGAAAGAAGAGGAAGAAGGAAAGGAAGAAGAGAGGGAGGATATGAGGTTGGGAACGGAGTTAGGGCCAAAATTGCTCTCCGTTCACCTATGCTCGATCGGGCCCTTGTACCGCTTAAGCAAACAACTGCTCAAAGAAGATAAGGTAAATAGGAAAGGAAAAGGATTATAAAGCCGAAAATAGGGAAATTTGCATATTCAACCCAAGAATCTTGCAAACCTCATAACTTTTGCCTTGGAGGCCCAAATCAATCGATTTCTTTTGCAAATTTTCATGCGTGAGATCCACTAAAACCCAAATGCATGAAAACATGATATTTAGATTGTATAAACTAATCAAAACACTAATCACATCTTAAGCACTTATTTAACTTAAATCATCATTATGATGTACTAATCGATGTGCTTACTAGTTAACTCAGAGTGGGTCATAACACATATACATATCCAAACACTACATACTTATATTATGTATCATATACTACTATATCCACAACCACAAATGATATACATGCAATCACAAACACAAATACATCGGTTATGTCCATACTATTATAATCCTTTGGAGCAACAAAGGATTACAGTCCACCTGAGGTCATATGCATCTCATGAAACAACACCTATGAATCAACCTGTAAGGATCTGCATTACAATGACAACTTCATGGATGCTCCATGAGGTTGGAACTTCAAGTTGCTTCTTGGAATTGGATCTTCATGTTGCTTCTCCATGGATGCTCCTTGGAGTTGGATCTTCACATGGCTTCTTGGAATTGGATCTTCATGGCACTTCTCCATGCACGCCCCTTGGAGTTGGATCTTCAAGTGGTCGCCAACATCAAGTTTACAAAGACTAAAACTAATCCTATCTCTATTGTATCATATGGCTACAAATATAAAGGAAAAGATTTAATTACACTTTGAAATAAGAGATGAGGCTCGGCATGCAAGCTTAATACTTTATACAAAGGATCCACGTAAAACCATTATACATCCATAGCATTCAAAACAAACATATCTACAAGATTGACATATACATTCATTCACAACATTCACAAAAGTGGATACTAAGCCATAATCGTGCATGCATCCACAACATAAAACAGATTTCAAAGGCGACGTGTATGATATCATAGGTATATCTATATATACGTATATACATATCAAAATGATAGTCCTTTTAATAAGGGACATTCCCCATTAATTAAATTTTTAATTTCCACGTAGACAATGCGGGGTACATAGGGGCAGCGCCCCTGTGTGGGGATGGTCAGCGGGTGAGGGTTGAGGGGAGGCCACCCCTCGCCGGGTCTCAGGGGCAGAGACCCTGAAAGGTCTATGAAATTTTACTTCCGTGCACATAGAAAAATCAATATTTTCCATAGTCGACCCCGTCCAAAATGTCAAAAATAGAAGTCTATGACATATGTGGAATTAAGTTTAGATTTGCACATTAGAAGTTTTAATTCACATCATATGCAACATTAAAAACAATATACAACAATTCGATCATATCAAAATAAATCCAAATATGTCGTAGATCAACGATGCTCTGATACTACTGTTGGGTTTTGTGGATAAAACATGCACAGCGGAAGCAAAAAAAAAAATCCACGCACCTGAAACAAGATCTCGTCGACAACAACGTATTTAGAAAGAGTGTTTATAGGATATACCTTATCGCGGAGCAAGTCTGGCGATGTCCCGTTGCACGATGGTGTGCAATGTTGCTGGCCTACATGGACAGAACTTCTCTCCTGTTCACTAAGTGCGTCGTAAGAAGATCTGGTGGTGCTCCTTTTGTGCAGTGATGTACGCCGCTCGTAGCGCGTATGGATGGTCGTTGAAATCCTCTGAACGTAGGTGTCTAGGTGTATGCGTCTCTACTTCATCCATGCAGATGGACTGAAACTCCACGTCACGCTTCCTAAGGAAGCCGGTGGGAAGGAGTCGTCTCTATGTGGTGATGTGCTAGCATCACGGTGCTCCCCTTTCTCTCCTAAGGACGGTGACGACTAGGGTTTACATACGTGAGCATAAACTAAAAGCCCCTCTAAATATCTTATATAGATATCAACCGTCAAGCCCCTTTAAATAGGAGATGAAAGGAGGCAGGGTTTCCTAAACCCATCGGTATATAGAAAGACTGTGTTAATTAAAACACTTGTGGATTAATTAGAATATTCTGGAATTAATTAATTAACCAAATAATTGTATTAATTGATTAATTAATAATTGACTTCATGTAATCATTTGGGATGGATCTATGGGCATATTTACCAACACTTAACCCACGAACATCATCTCTAGGTAGATGGTTGGGCAATCGTTCCCATCTCCATGAGACTTCTGCTAATATCTAGGGTCAAGATCTATCTCTCACCATCATTTGACTTTCCCTACCCCAAGAACATCACCTCAAGGTATCTAACATAGAAGTGAGCCACACAATCCATATCAAAGCCTTGTCATCATCACATTACATAACCTCAATCATCTCTCACGTTCATGTTATTATTCAAATTTACCATTTTTATCCTCATTAGGAACTCATATCAACGCATGTTGAGATATTAATCATGCCATTCACCTTACACAATGTATTTTAGGTATGCATTACTTCTCTGTCCTTACGAATCTTTGTTGTCTTCTTTCTCTTGCTCATTCTCATGTTAGGTTATCTTTGTTAAATAAGTACTCATATTCTCCATCAAGAAATAAGATCCTAGTAAGATAAGGGTTCCAACCAACTAATGTTCACTGTGAAGCAAGCATAAAGTAATAAAGGCAACACAATGTTCACTGTGTGATGCACACTATATATACTAGTGGTTAGAGGGTAATACTACTAATGTTTACTAAGTAGAATCTGCTAAGCATCACAAGAGATTGCATAAGTGGAAGCTATCATTCTCTATGTATCACACACGCATGGAATAAGCAATAATAATACAAAAACAATATACCTAGTTCATCAAACATGATTCCTCTTTAATCAGACAAGCATACATCACACATGAATCAAAATAAGCAATTAGGATTTTATTGGAAATAGTAGCATATGTTGGGAAATGAGGCTAGCATTTCACTTTATTCATCCATTCACATATATATATTATGTTTATATAGGTCTATCATGAAATGGCAATAACATTATTAACCACTACATAGCATTTATGATGTAAGATAGACTTTTACTAAGCAACATATTGTTGTGAATTTCTAGCTTAGATAAACAATGACCATTTTCTTTATAAAAGCATAATACCATAACACACGAGAATTTATATTGTAATCATATAAGCATCATATATACATTTCCCCTCTCCCTCATCCAGCATCTACACATATCTAGGGAGAACTATCCACCCACCTCAAGCACACCAAAGAAAGACAAACAAGCTCCTATCCTCGAGGTCAAAAAACCTCATAGGAAGATGGACCTTCTTTATACTCTAGCCTCCAAACGTCAACAAGATGGAAACCCAATGTCAAATGCATAGACACACATCACTAGTATAGAAATGATGTATAACATCACATTTGATGTTGTCAGTTGGAAAGTAAAAACCGACACCAATATGCTACGATGTCGGCTTAAAATGACAACTGACACCTATATGTGAAGGCCGACCGATTTACAAAAGACACGAGTATTGCTTTTCCTTTAACATCGATTTTTTGGCATAACAACTGACATACAATATCACCCGTGAAATACAATTTTTAGGGAAAATTTTGCCTCCAAAAAGTTTCAATTCGGCATAGGTATTAAAAACACCGACGACAAATGTTCTGCGCCAAGATCCGCAAAAGTTTTTATCCACTAATTTGTCGTCAGTTTTTTTCTCAAAGAAGTGACGATTAAATATCCTCCACGAGAAAAAATTCATTCCCTTATTTGGCATCGATTTTTGTAGAAAAATCGATGAGGTTGTGTGTTCGCACGTTGTCCCCGTGAAAATTTATACAATAAAATATTATAAATAGGTGTTGGTTTAGGCTTGTAACCGACGTTTGTTCCTTTACGTGTCAGATTATTTTATTAACTGACGTCGATAGTTAACTTAATAGAACCTGTGTGAGCCAGATCGACTCATCCCCTATTTAATTCTGAATTCTCTGAGCAAACTAAAATAGGTCGGGCAATTTTTCTGCCACCTTCACTCCCCTTCTCTACTCACCGGCCGCCTGTTGTCATGAATAGCTTGAAGCTGCTCACTGTCAGAGCTGCTGCTCCTATCCAGTCACCGCCAGGGAAAGTCCCTGGCCATCACCAACTGCTCCTATGGTCGCCACCACCTACTCCAGGTGGAGAGAGGAGCCTTCCTTTAGCCACCTTCAGCTACTCTAGTCACCGCCACTGGCCACTGCCTGCACCTCCTCTACTTCACCTCCATCGTCGGCCACCTTCACCTCCAGCCCTGCCACCCCCACCTCCGGCTGCCGCCACCACAACCTGCTCAATCCACCAGTACAGTGAGTGGTTAATGAGTACTAGATTTGAACTTAGGGTTAATGATGCCGCCATATGGTTGATTACTATTGATTAATCAGGGTAAATGATGCATTGATGAACTTAATTAATTAGATTTGTACTTAGTTTCTCTAAGATTGTGCAGTTGATTAATATTGATTAATCAGGGTTAATGATGCATGAATGAATTTAATTAATTGATATTTCTTTCTTTCTCTCTTGTTAGTGATTGATTTACCTTAGTTCAATAATTGTTCTTCACTCTTGTGTAGTTGATTAATAATGATTAATTAGTGTTAATGATGAATGAAAGAACACAAAATGGAAGAATGAATTGAATTAATTGATGTTACACAAAACCTAGGATATGAATGATGAAACGATGATGATGATGATGATGATGATGATGATGATGAATATGACGACGATGATATGATGATGGATGATGATTGATGATGAAAAAGAAAGATCTGTGTTGGTCCCTAATGGATATGACATGATGATGATGATGACGACAACAATGATGATGATGATGATGATGATGATGACGACGACGACGATGATGATGATGAGTATATCAACTCAATTATACACAACATCTTAAATTTTTGTAATAATTTAGAGTATGTTAAGTCACCAAAGAACCTCTCATTTCCCTCCAGCACTTCTGAGCTTCAAAACTCTTGAGAGAAGAGGAGATTATAGGGTTTGGGAAATCTGAAGTTGAAATTTTAGAATTATGAGTTCTCTCTTTCCAAGGTGGGTAAATCCTATGTAGCTAACCAATCCCTACTAGGTGCTTCACACCTAAGGTGAGTGGTGTAGGTTCAATTGAAAACTCTTGTTGAACTCTAAACTTAATTCTACTCATTAAACTACAAGTGATGGAAATTAAGAAACTCTAATAATTGCACAAGAATGATTACCTTGTTTGACCTTAGATTTCATTCTTCTATTGAACCTTATAAATTAATCATATGAATGGTATAGTCTTTTTGATCAGAAGGAATATGAATTTATCTAGATTCAGTTTACATTTTTATTATTTACATATTTAAAATTCTACATATTGGTTAAAATAGAATACTATGCATAATATGTGAATTATTCACTGGTGATTAGTTCATTTGACTTATGTGATGGAAATGTATATATTGGGTCTATATATATTCTGATCTGAAAGAAATTTATCACTAAAATCCTAAGCCACATATTCTTGGGTTAGAACATGAAATCTAATATATGTCATTTAATTGCCTCATATTTTCCTTCAAGTGAGTAAATGCACTTTAATATCCATTATAACTTTACTTATCTAGATAGGAGTCATGGACACTGTGATTTTCTCCCAAAGTCTATACTGGGGAATTGAAATGAAATTTCTTCTAATAGCCCTTTTATTAGAAGAAATATCGGAGTGTGGATCTAGGCCTTGAAGGCTAGATCACCAGAATTTAGGAAAGATTTCAAGATGATATGCTAACCTAAATTCTATGTTGCTAAATAATTAAATAAGATGGATGTGATGCATTGTTGTGAAAAGTTGTGCTCTTGATGTGGAAGGGATCAGTAGAGGTAGCTTTCATTAGTATCTCTTACATGGTGCCCTAGTTTGACATATACGGCATTTAACCTATCTCATGCATATATGTAACCTATCTCATGCAAAATGGTTACATCTATAGTTGGCTAATGAAACCATCTTTAGTTGCTTGTTACAAATATATAATTAGATGAAAAAAGTTATTTGTGATTTTCATGTAATCGAATGTTTGATTCAAGGATTTGTATTCGAAGTAGTTTCAATGATTATGGTGATGGTGATGATGGTGATGATGATGAATAGATGATGATGATGATGGTTGGCCCCTAATGGAGATGATGATGATGATGATGATGTTGTTGATGTTAATGATGATGACTGATGATTATGATGACGATGATGATGATTATGATGATGATACTTAGTAAAAATGTAATGTATAATTAGTTTTTTAGTTTATTTCACCATGTTATGGGCCTCTACCCCCATGTTTATTTCACTATGTACTACCGACTACATATTTATTTTTTAGTTTAACAGATACAATGAATAACTTAGTGCAATGAGTGCCATTTTGTATTTGATTGACTATGTTTGCTTTGTTTGCAGTTAACTACACAGAAAATATGTTATGTATTCGTATGAAACAATTATTTCTCCATCATGAATATGAAATAGCCCATGTTGTTGTCTGTTGTTAGTACTTTTTATATTACTTTTTCTCGACATTATTTTACATTATTATAGGCATAACATATAGATCTTCAATAGTCACCATGGCCTGGGCCTCTACCCCAATGTTACTATTCCCTGATGAAGAACAGTTGGACATCATCCTAGATGATTGTTCCTTAGAACAACTCATTATACCTACACATTGACATTATCCAAATGGAAGACGCTACAAGGTTGGTGAAGTGTACCTAAATTTTGGAAATTCAACATCTGCTATCAAGGTTAAGTACGATGATGTCAGAAATCTTGTATCCACATCTAATTGGTGCGAGTGGGTTAGGAAGATGCTATTGGGTCATAGTGACATGCTTTTTCTTCATCCAGTTAACCATAATACCATCAAGGATTGGATAACCAACATCAACAATGAGATGCCCGATCATCTCAAATGATTTGAGTACTCAATAGAGGATAGTGATGATGATGATGATGATGATGATGATGATGAGAACACACCCGATTTCCTTTTTATTCCTATTGGCACCGTCGATTTCGCTATCACCATCAGTTCAAATTCATCTAAAGATAATTACGAGCTCCGTGCCGCCTCAACATCAACAAAAAAACCAAGGTAGGTCCAAGCAACAAATTTACTTTCCTGTCTTAGTTTGTGTTTCCACTTTTTGTCTTAAAATCAAACTTCATAGCTATTTTTTGTTGTTAAAATTGTAGGGGAAGACCACCACAATGAAAAGGCCCTCACAATTGTTGATTCTGGACCATGTTGTTGTTGTTTATGTTGTGTATCTAATCTAGTTATGTCTCTCTCTTCCCAGTTATTTTAGTTATGCACATTTTTAGGGGTACAACAACCCCCTTGTTTAGTTATTATTTTTGACAAAAACACCGCCGCATGTTCATAACTATGTCATTTTCATTTTGCATTTTTATTATGAAAACAAACTAATCATGACTTAAGTAAGCCTAAATTTTATAATATTGAAGTTAATTTCTGTTGTGTAACCAAACATATTTGATTTGAAATCAGTTTGCAAAAAATAGGTATGTTGCACTGGAAATCGATACCAGACAACAGATGTTATATAGTCTCATATGATGATGATGATGATGTTGATAATGGAACTACAAGTTTCTACATGTGTGTGATGAATCATATGAATTAAATGTGCTTATGCATGTATGTGAATCACATGATCCATATTTTAATATTATCCACCTTGTTAATATTGCAGGTTTGTGGCCTATTGTTGGCTAAAATCAAAAGATGTTGTAAACCTACAGTTCATAATTGAACTGTAGGTTTTGCATCCTGCTAACCAGTCAGACAGCAGGCCTGCAAACTGATAAGAAAAAAAACCAAAACATAGTCGTAGATTAAATATAAAATACCGACAAAAATTTGAGATCAACGGCGTTGGTTATTTTTAGAAAACTGACACCTATGGTCTAACATGGGGCCAATATTTTTGTTCAGGCTGGGGCGTGGTGTCGATTTTAGAACTAATAACTGACATCTATGGTCCCATTGGTGGCGCTTTTGATTTGGGTTGCAATCGGGGAAGGCTTTGTGTCGTCAATTATGTAACTGACGCTGAAGGCGTCTACTTTTATTGTCACCCACTTGGGTGTCAATTTGAAACTGACGTCAAAAGGCTTATTTAACTGACACTGAAGGTGTTATTTGTACTAGTACATGCACTAACAAGCCCAAGGACGTCGTCTTCTACATTGGTTCTAGACAAGACCCCAATGGAAGAGGGTAGAAGAGAAGGAAGTGTGGATTTCCTCAACATATATCCAAGAATAGATCATCCATGGTGCAACATAAAGGAGAAGAAAAAGAAGAAACAAAAAAAAAACAAAAGAAGTAATCTTAAATTATGTTCTATCAACAAGATCTACCAAAAAAACCATCTCCAAGGAAATATAAACTCAAGTTCACCTTTCTCGTCACCCTTCTAAGATCCAACACAATGAATAAAAGGTAGACTCGGCTTATATAGCTTGACAAATTTTTAGAATTGTCGCCTTTATTAAACAGTAGAGATAGAAGGAAACTTGATAGAGATAAAGGAACTTCACTCATTTTCCAAGATGTATGGGCCCACATCGGGTTTCAAAAAAGAAATGCAACAGAAACACAGTTGGACCAATTGAGAACCCACCCTGAGTTCAATGGAACTGAGCCCAAAGTTGGAGGTAACTCAACAATTGGGCCAACCCATCAGCTCGACCAACACTCCACAAACTCAGCCCACCAACCAAACACATACTCACATATAATGAAGATATGTTCCCAACTCAGGTCAAGTTTAACCACAACATAGTTTTACCCGATTTGCATGAAAATTTACTTGAGTTTGCAACCTAACACAGGCTAGAAACTCCATCAAATCGGTCAATTTGCATACAGTTTGATTAGAGTTCAAGGGTCAAGAAATGAACAACATGCCTTCTAAAAATCAAACTTCAAGATATGCAGACTGAACCCTCACTGAGTCATGCATACACACACCGTGCACTGAAAACCCTAAGACATGACATACATACACAAACAAAAAAATCAACATGAATACACATCTCCTACCTTATATCTCAAGGCTGTAACACATTCACAACATGCTAAACATGTTCATCAAACTTTGGGTTTCACCCCTCATTGGACCAACCCTAGTCCAAATCAGGGTCTATTATCCCTCAACTATCACACAGTAAAGGCTCGACTATATTCTAATTTAGTTGGGCATAACGAGTCATATAGACAAGGAGTCATGATGAATTTTACTTAGTTGGTTTGAACTAAGTGAATACTTTGGAAATACATAGAAAATACAAAATGTCGAACTCAATGTAACATACTAGATCTCGAACCCTACCCTGGAAGTTTGATCCTTTGGACTTAGCCAAACAAGGTTTAGTATAACCCTAATGAAATAATGCATGAAAAAATCACCCTAATGTAACCCAATGTTCTCTCACATTAAATTTAGACCAATAATGGAATATAAAAGTGTCACAAGGGGAATACATGATAATTCGAGCTTAATAATCACCCATAAATCTTTAGGTAAAGTTTTGAACATATTTAGATAGATAAAAACAATAATGATGATAAATGTAACCATAATAGGCTCAAATATTAATTGTATCATAACTCATTAAAAGAAATACCAAAAGTCGAATCTAAGTTAAAAATAGTGTTCCTTGGGTCCCAATTGCCTTGGGAGTAAAGTTTCACTTTATTCCCATAATAATAATTAATTTACTTTGGAAAGAGAAGATCTCAGTTTTCCCCAAAATATCAAATAAAATAATATGTGACTCCAAATGTGGAAAATAATCTTACTCCCTCTCTTTATTCCTCTTCCTCAAATGTTTTGGCACATGTAATTTTATGATTTGTCGAATCTTGCAAAATTCATAATAATTCACTCACTGAACAAAAAAAATATGAATAAATAGTTGTTGGATTCAGAAAAACAAGAGCTATCTTATGGTGTTCGTTTCTCACATAAATATAATGATTAATGATAAGTAAATTTATTGGATTAATCTAAATAAGTAATAACTTGTAAAATTTGTAACTAAATATTTATAAGTCAGAAAAATATATTAAAATGTGTTTTGGGCTTCGAATAATATAAAATAACATATGGCATAGTTTTGATAACCTAATTTACTAATATTGAAAAGGTGATTTTTAGGATTTGCAAAATTAACATCTAACCCTAATTTCACATACATGATAATAGGTGCTTTGGAGACCTAGATTTGGATCTAGGAATGATCTTAGATTGTTAGACTCTATAGAGAGGTATGTTTGCATCCCCTATTATTCCTTTTGAGCAATTAACCTATATTTCTTCTATCTCTTGTTCCTATGGACATTAACATATACGCAATGTCTTTTCTTTTGAAAATCATGGTTCATGAGAACTACCTTATTTGTTATTGATCTTGTTATCATGGATATTCTCGTGGACTCTTTTTCTTATGCCTTGGTGCATGTTGGACTTATTTGTTTATAAGTGCCCACTTTGAGGTGGATGATTATTAGGTGATATGTGATATCTTGTGCCCACTTGCATGTGGATGTATATGTTGTCCATTAGTATGATGGCAACTTTTTGTTTAGTATGACTATACATTTTTACTTGCCTCTCTATTAAACATGCTATGTGATTCAATAGCACTAGAGTAGTGTAATTGTATTGGTTTTTGGGCAGTACACCCATATTGTTATTATTGGGATGGAGGTGGTGGTGCCCCATACTTGGGTTTCAAGTTTGTGAGGCTTGGCCCAACTTATATATATTGGGAGTGGTAGTACGTCATCTCTATTAGATTTCAAGTTTGTGAGGCTTTGTCGCCTTTGTATTTATATTGTTTTAGGGCTATGTTTATCTCACATGCATGTAAGTTGATGATTGTGGGGTGCGTGCCCTACTTTCTTTATATTTGCTAGTATGGAAAAATTTTGCTTGTTTGGTTATGGAAAGTATCTCCTTGTTGTTGTTCTTTTCTTTTATACCCTTTTTGGTAGTTCTTGTGTTTTTTATGGGAAAACTTTTATATTTGTTGTCCTTTATTCTGTATATAGGTAAATTTACTTTTTAGTATGCACATACCAGCCTTTGCTGAACTTTTCTTCTCTTTTTGTGGGGTATGCTTCCATCCCCAGGTGTAGATCAAGGAGACGATAAGCAAGCTGGACTTGGATAACAACCTTTGTAGCTAAGCTTGTGGGAGACTTGAAAGAGGTGGTTAGATGACCCTAAGCTGATCCTAGTTTGATTAAGATAGTTTTTCCTTTTTGTCTCACCCATGTGTGGTGTAGTGATGATATCAAGCTTTGTAATAGTTAGATATATTTCTCTTTCCCTGCTACTTATTGTGTTGTGATACATACATGTTGAATAAATTGGTTATCATCCCTTTGGTGAAAAAATTGATGTGGTGTTTGGTTTAAGGGATGTTGCCTTTTTATTTCTAGTAGGGAGTGGTTCCCCTCTGGGATACCACTCTTTACAGCATGGTATCTGAGCCACTAGTAGTCAGTCACCTAACTATTTCAATCTTGTCTCTCTTAGGATGTTTACTTTTATCATAGGATGCTTAGACATAGTACCCTTGCCTTGTGCAGGCAAAAACCCTCATGGCGGGAGATAACTCGACTCTTGACAACATGTCTGACTATGAGGCAACCAAGAACCCTAGGTTTGCGATGCCAAGGATTGATCCACCCTTTACCACACCAGTGACTCAAGGTACTCCTCCATCTGGAAGTGGACCGTTAGTAGGTCAGGAGACCCCAAACTCTACTAGTACGGGCGTAGTCATCTCTTCAGAGCAAGAGTTGGCCATGTTTCGGCAGCTTTTTGCTACTACCATTGCAGGGAAGATGAAAGACATGTCTGTACCTAAAAAGCCTAAAGAGTATTCCATTATGGAATTCATGAAGATGCAACCATCCTCCTTCTAGGGTGAAGGTGAATTAGAGATAGTCAACAAAGCTGATGATTGGGTGCTAGCCATAGAGAGGACTTTTGATGGTATGGCCTTTCCTCCACACCAGAAGGTTAGATTTGCTTCATATGTTTTGGATGGACCTGCTCAAGTTTGGTGGAACAAAATAGCAAGGACTTGTGATATCTCAGTCATGACCTAGGAGAAGTTTTTGGTGCTTTTCCATGGGAAGTATATCTGCACCTTTGCATTGAAGAAAAAGGAAGTTGAGTTCTATAGTTTGAAGCAAGGATCAATGACTATTTCTTCTTATGTGCAAAAATTCCTGTTGCTTGAGAGATATACTTCTGGACTTAGTGAAGAACGTCGAGCTGACCTATATCTGCAAGGACTCAACTACAACGTGTGTCATGCTCTTATCCTACAACTTCCTTTGACCTTTCAGGATATGGTTGATAAATCTTTGGCTGTGGAGTCTTACCCAGGGTTTCAACCTACAGAGTTTGACAAGAAGAGGAAGCCCTTAGGAGATGAATAGAAAAGAGACAAATGTGCAAAGTGCAATGGTTACCATCCTCCATGGGAGTGTTCTTAGGACAAACCTCGTCATGGTACTCCAGTGATATGTCATTATTGCAATGAACCTAGACACATACAACTTAAGTGCCCCAAGCTTCATAATGGACCAGCACCAGCACAACAACAACAACCACAAGTGCCTCCTTAGAATAATGGTAACAATAATAAAGGAAGACTTGTAGAAAGGTGAGCTGGAAGAGTTTTTTCTTTGGACGGTGAAGAAGTTAATGAGGATGAACAAGCTCAGGGTAATCCATAGTTTTGTAGTTGGGCTTTATAAGTTATGTTTCCCTTTTTGCATTATGCTTTTATATATGTATGGGTGTAAGGAAGTATATTGGAACCCTTGTACCTATAGAATAGTTTTGACTTAATAAGATGAATCCTTTAAAGGGTTGTGAATTAGATGTTTTCTTATATGTGGATGTTTTGATTTTGAGGACAAAATCCCTTCAATGGGAGGTGTGCAGTAACATACTATATCTCGAACCCTACCCTAGAAATTTGATCTTTTGGATTTAGCCAAACAAGGTTTAGTATAACAACAATGAGATGATGCATGAACAAATCACCCTAATGTAACCCAATATTTTCACATTATATTTAGACCAATAATGGAATACAAAAAGTGTCACAAGGTGAATACATGATAATTCAAGCTTAATAATAACCCATAAATCTTTAGGTTAGTTTTGAACATAATTAGATGGATAAAAATAATAATGATGATAAATGTGAGGATGATATTCTCAAATATTAATTGTGTCATAACTCATTAAAAGAAATACCAAAAGTAGAATCTAAGTAAAAAATTGTGCTCCTTGGGTCCCAATTGCCTTGGGAGTCAAGTTTCACATTATTCCCATAATAATAATTAATTTAATTTGGAAAGAGAAGACCTAAGTTTTTCCCTAAAATATCAAATTAAATAAGAAATGACTCAAAATTGGAAAATAATCTTGGATTCGTTATCTACAATATAGACTTTGGGTGAATTTTCATCTAATTTGGAGAAAGTTTGCTTAAAAGATGAAATTAAGAGAGAGAAAGTGTGTAGAACCTTCAAAATATTAAATAAATAAACAAACAACTCCAACATGTAAAATTGATGGTAAATTCGTATCCAACACATAAAATATGACTTGTGGTTGAAGTTTCATCAAATTTGGATAATCTTAAAGTCATTAATGCAAGAGGATAGAGAATATAGGAAATTAATTTCATTTCCACTTTAATCGGATTTTGATTTATATAAGCTCCTTATTTTTCTCTATCATGATTTGGTTTGATCCCAGATTTGTCCTGGATCATCTGATCCTTGATCCAATGGTTGTGGGTTGTCTTCTACCTTGGGTAGGAGACTGAGTCAGGCGTGTACATGAATCGCGATCCTCCAAGCCCCAAAGCTTACTAATTTCTCAATCATTTTTCACAATTTTTATTTCATTGGATTCCTTTTTCGATTCCGAACTGATTGATCCGTTGCTCATGCTCTAACACTCCATAAATATGAAACCCCCAATTTCCCTCTCTCCACAGTTTTTCACAGACACTCGACCACCACGTCTTGTCCCCACACAAGTACTCCAAGGTCGACCTTGGTCTTCTAGTAACCCTCCTCTATTGCCAATTCTCTCTAATACTCTACCTTTGCACCCAGCCAATTCATTTTCTTCTTCAAGCTCCTGCGACTGTTGCGGTGGATAGGTGACCTTGGAACTAAATTACTCACCCTTGAACGCTCCTGGTAACCTCCTTTACCATTGCCCATCCTTCTTTGATCACGCCGTCGTGTGATTTGGTGGGTCGTGTAGGGCGTCAGTATGTATTGTCGTCTTGATTATTTTCTTTAGTATGTCGTTGCATTTTTTAGTTTGTGCTTTCAGTTTTTGTTCACTTGTATTCGTTAGCTTCAGATGAAGGTGCTTGGACGTTCACTTCGTTGGTTCTGGTTGTCTGTGACCTTGGTTTCCTTGCGGATCTACCGATATTCGACAGAGCTTGTCAACCTAGTTGCTCGATGCACCAGTGGTTCTATGTTTGAGGTTGTTGGCTCCGGCTTTATGTCGAGAAGCTTAAGATAACTTCATCTGTGGTCGAGTGATATCAAGGAGAGAGTTGTGGCTTCTTCTGGATGGTCGATCTCCATCCATGGTGAGGGGTCGAGTGTGGGGAGCAATCCTCGTATGAGAATTCCTTACATACCCTTATGTTCCTTCTGTATTCAATTTTTCATCCTAGGGGTATTTTTGTCTTTTCATAGCCATTTGTTTTCCTTTCGTGTTGATACGAGTAACCAATTTGCTAGTAGGGCCGGCCGAGTTGGCTCGCCCTGATTGGGCCAACTCAGACCGCATGGCCCACTCCCTCTCTTTCTTCCTCTTTCTTAAATGTTTTGCCACATGGAATTTTATGATTTGTCAAATCTTACAAACTTCATAATAATTCACTCACTGATTAGAAAAATATGGATAAATAGTTATTGGATTAATAAAAAAGAGCTATCATGTGGTGTTGGTTTTGTAACTTAAATCTAATGATTAATTATAAGTAATTTTAATGAATTAATCCAAATAAGTAATAACTTGTAAAATTCATAATTAAATATTTATAAGTAAAAAAATATAATAAAATATGTTTTGGGCTTCAAATAATATAAAATAAAATATTTCATGGTTTTGATAACCTAATTCACTAATTTTACAAAGGTGGTTTTTAGGGTTTGTGAAATCAATATTCAACCCTAATTCCACATACATGATAATAGGTGCTTTGGAGACCAAGATTTGGACTAGGAGTGATCTTGGACTATTAGTCTCTGTAAAGAGGTATGTTTTCACCCCCTATTATTTCTTTTGAGCAATTAACCTATATTTCTTCTATCTCTTGGTCCTATGGTCATTAACCTATACACAATATCTTTTCTTTTTAAAACCATAGTTAATGAGAACTACCTTATTTGTTATTCATCTTGTGATCATGGATATTCCCTTGGACTCTTTTTCTTATGCCTTGGTGCATGTTGGACTTATTTATTTATATATGCTCACTTTGAGGTGGATGATTATTAGGTGATATGTGATATCTTGTGCCCACTTGCATGTGGATGTTTATGTTGTCCATTAGTATGATGGCAACTTTTTGTTTAATCTGACTATACCTTTTTACTTTCCTCTTTATTAAAATACTATGTTATTCAATAGCACTAGAGTAGTATAATTGCTTTGTTTTTTGGGCAGTATGCCCTTATTGTTATTATTGGGATGGAGGTGTTGGTGTCCCATACCTGGGCATCAAGTTTTTAAGGCTTCACCCGACTTATATATATTGGGAGTGGAAGTATGTCATCTCTATCAGGTTTCAAGTTTGTGAGGCTTGTCCGCTTTTGTATTTATATTATTCTAGGGCTATGTTTATCTCACATGCATGCATGTTGATGATTGTGGGGTGTGTGTCCTACTTTCTTTATATGTGCTAGTCACAATTTTATTTATTTGGTTATGGCAAGCATCTCCTTGTTGTTGTTCTTTTCTTTTATGCCCTTTTGGGTAGTCCTTGTGTTTTCTATGGGAAACCTTTTATATTTATTGTCCTTTATTTCGTATATTGCTCAATTTACTTTTTAATATGCACATACTAGCCTTTGTTGATGTTTCATTTTCTTCTCTTTTTGTGGGGTATGCTTCCATCCCCAGGTTTAGATCAAGGAGAGGATAAGCAAGGTGGACTAAAATAACAACCTTTGTAGCTGACCTTTTGGGAGGTTTGAAATAGGTGGTTAGATGACCCTCAGTTGATCCTAGTTTGATTAAGATACTTTTTCCTTTTTTTCACACCCATGTATGGTGTAGTGATGACATCAAGCTTTGTAATAATTAGATATTTTCTCTTCCGCTGATACTTATTGTGTTATGGTACATACATGTTGAATAAATTGGTTATCATCCCTTTGGTGAAATTTTTTATGTGGTGTTTGGTTCAAGGGATGTTGTGTTTTTATTTCTAGTAGGAAGTGGTTCCCCTCTGGGATCCCACACTTTACACATACCAATCTTAGGCTCATTTTTTTCTTTTTTAAATAAAACCATGGACCCAAAAGTTCTCAATGTAGACCCAAGCCAAACTCATATCTTTTTTTTAGACAAATGGTGAATTCTAGTCTCCAATCTTAATTTCTCATGCTTAAAAAAAGAAACTCGAATACCATAATTTTCAATGATTTACTACATACGAGTTAGGCTAGTATTATATTATTATGTGATGATTATATTATATTGCATATTATTAGTATGTTACTGGTTGACCAAAAATAAACTCCGAATCATTGGCTGTGAAATGCCTAAACAAAAATCGTGAAACAACCTTCCATACTGTTGTGTTTGATTTTTAAGATGCCATATACGTGTAGATTACTTTTGACATAATATATGAGTTGTTAAAATTATTTTTACTAAATATCTCGTTTGATTCGATAATATTAACATAATACTACTAGTATCGTAATGTGCACTGCGACGACCAAAAGCACAAAGGTCTTTTGTTATTTATTGTCACGGTAGGTCACGAGGGAAGTTATAGAATATAGGGCAAATAGATACAGTCTAAATCTATTGGATACGTGAAATGTTTTTGAGAAAAAGTACTAAGATTTTTTTAAAAGGAAACATAAAAAGACGGATCTTGAACTTGAAAGAGTTTTTTTTAATGGAGTAGTATATTAATATCTGTGAATTTCTGCCGTGGCACAGATGGCCCTCTCTGCCTACACATTGAACGTGTCGAGTTTTATCTTTCTCAACCTAGAGCTCAAAATTTAGGGCCTCGCTGTCACCTAACCCAACAAATAAAGTTTTAGATAACTGACCGTCTATCAGTCGCATCAATCACATGCTCCTCACACACGTCCTAAATCTAACTCGACACATGCTTAGCTTCATGAATAAGTTTATCCTCACAACGTCGTGAGTGTCTGTAACTGCAAAAAAAAACTAAAATGGCATGTTTAGACATTTTAATTATCAAAATGACACGATTCAGAACTTAATTATCAAAATGGCACGTTTCTGAGGCAATATGTCCCCATAAAAGACGCATTGCTTCTAGTGGGGTCAATACGTCCCCTCAGGAGACGTATTGCTACTTTAAAAGGCAATATGTCCCCAATGGGGACCTATTGTCTCCAACAGAGCAATGTGTCACCAGTGAGGACGTATTGCTTTTTTCATTTTATTTTTTATTTCTTTAATTGTGATACCATGTATATTATATATACATATATGTGTTAAATTGCTAAATGAATATAATCTACATTGACTTATATACAATAAGCCATATATTTGAAATCATACATGAAGATAATAAAATAATAACAGAATATTATATTTAATAATGCATAATATTTATAAATGTAGATAAAAATATTTAAATTAATGGATATATTACTACAACTATATAATAATGTTTAAAATTATAGAAATAAAGAAAATATATATATATATATACATGTATTTATTTGTAAACTTTTAAAAAAAACTAATATAGTAAAAAAAACACTAAAACTAAACTAATGTGGTAGTATATAAGTCACGCTGGTGCATATAAAATAGACACATAGACACACATATATATGTATATGTATGTATATATATACATATATATATAGAGTGAGGCTAGAATACACTCAAGTGTATTCTGGCCCGAATACACTCAACTTTTTAGCCATTGGATCATTCATCTGGGTTGATCAGTTGTTTTCTCAGTTCTTGGTTTGTGGTTTGTAATTCAAGGCAGTCTCTTATGTACTGAACCCATGTGTTAGTAATTTAAATTCAAGGCAATCTTTTAAATCCAGTAGCAGTAATAAGTTACTGATGGCATACCTTGTTTCCGTGTTCATGGCAATGTAGTTCATGTGTTAATGTGGATTGGTTTAATGTGGATCAACAAGTTCTTTATCCACTGGTTTATTCAGTGCTTATATCAGTTCAACACTGAGAACGATCAATCTACTAGGTGAGGAAAAATCATTGATCGGAGAAGCTGAGGTCGAGAAGGTGATGAGGTATATGTGTGGATCCTAGCTCCTAGCCTTGTATCTCCATATTGCATTGTGGTAGGAACACCAGGAAAAGGGGCGACCGATTAAAAAAATGTGCAAACAGTGACGCAAGTATGAAGGGTGCGAGAAAGAGAAGGATGTGAGTGATTGAATGGAGACAACATCGACAAAGAAGCTTCGTTAGAGATTGTAGAAATGTGGATGAGCGCATCCCACTTTAGGTTTCTCGCAACTGTACAGTTAGGGTGATGGAAAGGGGAAAACACCCTTGATTTGGGGGGAAACACAATGATGGAAGGCACAACTAAGACTTTGAAAACAAGGTAAGTGGCGGGTTAGAAAAAATTTGAGTGCGACTAAAATTTGAGGGAAAGAAAGCAATGTGTTGGCCCTTTGGTTCGACACAAAGTTAGTTACACTTAATATAATTGAAATCAATTTGTAGCTATTGTTTAATTTCTTTATTGACTACATTGATTTTGACTTCATTTTTACAAATTGTAAAGAAAAATAATTTTTAAGTACAGTTGACGTATATGTAACTAAACAAAATGTAGTTAATGCCTAATTTTTTGTAGTGACTGAAGATGGCTCTATGACACAGGGCACTACATGATTAGAGTTTCACTTGATTAGTTATGTCAATTGGGTGTATTAAGGTTGCATCAAACAAGTGGACATACAAACCATAATTCACTTCTGGCAAGTATATAAATATCACAACTTTTGAAAGATATAAAAACCATGAAACATGATTTCTCATCTCATCATCACATGATACTATTCACTTGCCATTCTTAAGATCACACTAGTCATCATACTATCGCAAGATATAAATCCTTTTTATAATATCACAGGGTATCAACCCTTATCAACATATGAGGATTACACCTCATTCAGGGCTCAACCAAGCCTAAAGGTCATTAAGACCATCATAATATCATAGGATATAAATCCTTTTCACAGTATCATAGGGTATCAACCCTTATCAACACAAGAAGATTATACCTCATTCAGGGCTCAACCATGCTTAAATCATTGAAACCATCATACTATTCTCTACAAGATCATCATTATCTTTTCATGCCTTATAACAAGGCTCAACAACATCACTTACATATAATAACTAGATGATCACAATATTGCATTAATGAGCTAGGAGATATTTATAAACAATCATAGCATCGTTATATTAACATTAAGAACATTCCTCTATTAGATGGACATGCAAGGAATCTAGATATGATTAACACTAATCATATTCATAATGCACATATTTAGCATAAGAAAGTATCAACCATGTGGCTATGATAACTACCAATTAATACATTAAGATTATGATCATGTTAAGGAGGCTATTCCACCATCATTTCATGGTATAAGAATGCTAAACATGAATACTCATCTTTATCTATTTTCATTAGAGTTAGGTTCAACATGATAAATTATATCAATGTTACTAATCAACACTTATACCTAAACCCTAACTCACGACATCTCCATTGGATCATGGATGCATAAGGTGAAGCATCACCATCACATTCCATACTATTCTCAAGTATGAACCCACACTTAAATAAAGGTGTAACCATCGGGTTATAGCATACTAGGGTTTCAACAACAGTAACAGAGTACTCCATGATTGTATAAGTCATTCAAGGACTGTTCATGCCCAATTATCATCATTTAGTTATATTAAAGCTAGGTATAACAAGCTATACCTCATTAGGGTTACATATCAATACAATATGATTATCATCCCTTCTATTCATATGAGTGAATAGGTAAGACTACCTTATTAAGGGTAACCCTCCATTTGTTCCATCATCAATCAACCCATATCACCATACCACAATGTCACCCAGAACCATTGGATGTTTAAAAGGTAAGACCATTGATTGTTTACATAAGTAAACACTTTGGATAAACCACCTACGAAGTACTCGATTTGTGCTCTAGAAAGAGTCACCATTTAACCCTAGACATCCCTTGATTAACAACACAAAAAGTTCCATTGAGAGTAGGTAAAACCCACAATCGACTGTTCATTTAAAGCAAACCATCCATTGTCTATGGGAGAGGAATACTTGGAATGTTCATTTAATAAATATTTATAGGATCATCATCAATTTCTCCAACATTTATAGGATCCATGTAGCCTAAACATATATGCTAGACGGTTGTCTTACAGCTTTTATTATGCACTGGAGTATTTGAACCGTACCATTCAAAGTCTGACCGACCCCTGTGAAGGGCTATTCAGTTCCATACACGATTTAGGAGTGTCAATATCCTAAGATCTCTTCCCCCGGTCAGTATGAGTAAAAAAGAAGTGGCATATCAGTTAAAGTTGCCACCAGAATGACATATAGTCTTGTAACTAGCCCACCTTGGTACAGGTCATGGTGCTAGCATCTAGGGTATTCAAACCCAATCACTGAGGTACAACCGCAGTTGTCCTCTAATCACATCATGTTATAATAAGCGAGACACGACCGCAGCTGTTCTCAATCACATCATATTTATGAGGGATGACCATACCATCCTTCACAATCTACATTGTGGATGACAAGGATATTTCCTCAACCTACCACCCCCACTTACTCAATAGTATGTGCTCTGAGTTTCCATTAGGCTCTGATTGGTTTGCTGCAACTGGTCTAGAAAACTTATGAACTGGAGTCCCTAAAGTAATTTTTCATGATTGGTTTAAAATAAGTGTTGGAAGTCGAGTTCTGTGACTTCCAGTGAGCTACAGAGTTATATAAAAAACAAAGTTCCTCATTTCCCTCTTAAAAAGAGCGAAAAATAAGTTTCGGAACAATTGACAACATTTTCTATATAATTATATTTTTCATTCTTCATAAATGACACATGTAAAAATATTTATGACTAGGAATGTTAGTGTGTGGATATGGTTTGTTGTTAAAATGGTAAAATAATATGAAAAAACATTGTACACTATAAGATACACCATAAAAAATATTTTACACTACAACTACCATTATCACTACATCTATAAAATAAAAAATATAAAAAAACTATGAAAAATAATCAGACTGCACCATGTGACAAAAATGATTTATCTAGCATTTTTTATCCATTTTAAATAATATGATGTGAAAATGATAATAAACTATAATCGTACGTGAAGAATATAGTCAAAATTAATGTTGTACATATTGTTAAATAATGTTAAACCAAAACTAATATTTACATACATATAAAATGTACATACCATTACAATAGTGTATATATACAAAGTGAAATAAAAATATTATAATACAATTTGAACCATAATATACCATATTAAAATATTTTTAAATGACCAACATCCGCATCATGACCGCTTGTTTAGATTATTATGTTAAAAATATATTAATTAGTAGTCACATATATGATTTTTTTAAATTTTTTCATCCTCTATTTTTGAGGGAGCAACATCCACATTATGATCGCTTGATGAGATTATTATAAAAAAATATATATTAATTAGTAGTCATAAATATGATTTTTTTATTTCTTTGCCGTCCTTATTTCTTATATATCACACAGTAAAAGTAACAATTTTTTAATTGATTTCTATATTTACATTAACGAAAAACCAATCACATGGAAGTGAATGGAACTTAAGTTCAAGAAACGGAACTAGAGTTTCCAAGAAATGAGTTTCACAAAACTTATGACTTCCACCGAACCAATCAGAGCCTTAGGAATACTCGTTACACCATCCATCAAGTTCTGATACTGAAGATGGCTCAATGGGACATGGCACTACATGATTAGAGTTACACTTGATTAGTTATGCCAACTGGGTGAATTAAGGATGCATCAAACAAGTGGACATAAAAACCCTAATTCACTTCTAGCAAGCTTGTGAATATCACAACTTTTAAAAGATACAAAATGTGTGAACATTTCTCATCTCATTATCACATATTGTTATTCACTTACCATTCATGAGACCACACTAGTCATCATACTATCACAAAATATAATTCCTTTTCACAATATCACAGGGTATCAACCCTTATCAACATAAGAGGATTACACCTCATTAAGGGCTCAACCATGCCCAAAGGTCATTAAGACCATCATACTATCACAAGATATAAATCACTTTTACAATATCATAGGGTATCAACCCTTATCAACATTAGAGTATTACACCTCATTCACGGCTCAACCATGCCCAAAGGTCATTAAGACCATCATACTATCTCATGATATAAATCATTTTCACAATATCACAGGGTATGAACCCTTATCAACACAAGAAGATGACACCTCATTCAGGGCTCAACCATGCCCAAAGGTCATTAAGACCATCATACTATTCCCTGTAAGATCATCATTATCTTTTCATGCCTTATAACAAGGCTCAAAAACATCACCTAAATATAATACACCAGATCAACACAATATTACATTAATGAGCTAGGAGATATTCATAAACAATCATAGCAGGGATATATTAACATTAAGAACATTCCTTTATTAAATCAACATGCAAGGAATCTATATATGATTAACACTCATCATATTCATAATGCACATGTTTAGCATAAGAAAGTATCAACCATGTGGCTATGATAACCACCAATTAACACATTAAGGTTATGATCATGTTAAGGAGGTTATTCCACCATCATTCCATCATATAAGAATGATAAACATGAATACCCATCTTTATCTATTTGTATTAGAGTTAGGTTCAACATGATAAATTATATCAATGTTACTAATAAGCACTTTTACCCAAACCCTAACTCACGACATCCCCATTGGATCATGGATGCATAAGGTGAAGCATCACCATCACATTCCATACTATTCTCAAGTATGAACCCACACATAAATAAAGGTGTAACCATCGGGTTATAGCATACCAAGGTTTCAACAATTGTAATAGAGTATTCCATGATTGTATTAGTCATTCAGGGACTATTCATACCCAATTACCATCATTTAGTTATATTAAAGCTAGTTATAACAAGCTATCCTCATTAGGGTTGCATATCAACACAATATGATTATCATCACAACTATTCATATGAGTGAAGAGGTAGGACTACCTTATTAAGGGTAACCCTCCATTAGTTCCATCATCATTCAACCCATATCACCATACTACAATGTCACCCAGAACCATTGGATGTTTAAAATGTAAGACCTATGGTTGTTTACATAAGTAAACACCTTGGATAAACTACCTACGAAGTACTTGATTTTTTCTCTAGAAAGAGTCACCATTTAACCCTGGACATACCTTGATTAACAACACAAAAAGTTCCATTGAGAGTAGGATAACAAGCCATCCATTGTCAACAAGTAAGCTCCTTAAGTTGATCATATAAAGAAAACCATCTAAATCACATTATTAGGGCCAACATATTACGTTAGCCATCATTCCACTTTATTGGAGGAATAAACATTAGATCTCGACCATTGGGAGCCTGACCTTAATATTAAGGGCACTCACCTCAATTTTGAGGTAATCCATCAACTTGACCAACACTCCACATCACAACCAACCAACGGGGCACATGACATACCCACATACTATGCCGATTTGTTCTCAACTCAGTCAAGTTCAACCACAATAAAACATGTCCGATTTGTATGAACTCTACTAGAATTTACAACCAACCAAACACATGCCACAATCTCACCCAAATCGGCCGATTTATGTACAAATTGACCGGTGTTCAAGGTTTAAGAAACTAACAACAAGCTTCTTAGCATTGAACTTCAAAATATGCACACTGAAACTCACTGAGCAATGCATGCATAAATTATGTCCTCAAAACCATCATATATGACCAATATACACAAACCATAAGATCAACAAGAATGCACATCTTTTATATTTATCTCTCAGGACTATCACATATTGACGACATGCTAAACAATATTGTATTATGACATGAATAATATATTAAGTTGTATGCTATTAGTATTTGGATGATTGACCAAGAATGAACTTGTATAAAAAACGTGAAGCAACCTTGGGTATTATTATATTTGATTTTAATATTCCATATACGTGTAGATCAATCTAACAAAAGAAATCAGTTGCTAAAATTTCATTTACTACATATCACGTCTGATTCGACAATATACCATAATACTAGTATTGAAATGTGTGCTACAATGGTAAAATTAGGAAGACCTTTTGCTATTTATTGTCACGACAGGTATCGACTGGGGATTATCGAACATGTGTATATGTACTAGACTAGATTTTTAGGGAAGTGGGAAGGCATATAGTTTTTGGAATAATGCTAGGCAGACCCCATTTTCAAACCCATAACCAAACCCCAATCAATCTCCACCACATGTTACAATGCATAACAAATTAAATATATATTTTATATATGAGTTAAATGTAGTATACTCACATGTTACAATGCATAACAAGCTTGTTAATGGAGTATATACTACACAGGCTTGGAGTATACCTGTGTAGCGCATGGAGTATACTTGTGTAGTATATACTCCATTAACACATCTCCCCAACTCATATTGGTTTCTATACATGCTTGGATGGAGGCATGGCGTGACTTCTGAAACATAACTAGGGGCCTTACATATCCTTGAGTGAGTTGCAGATGAGATGGTAACACATAAGTAGAGAGTTCATAAGAGACAATCTTTTTATTTTGGGAGATTTATTGCTTCCCCCGCCATTGGCCGTGAAGCGCAACTTCGTGACGACTCGTCGCACTTACCCACCTGGGTTTGCTGAATACCTTAACGCTGATGAGTGAACCAAACAACCATGTTAGATGGTGAAAGTAACACATGAACTTGTAATATATTTTGACAACGTTGTTGTTGTTTGTGTTTACTTCGCAACATTTAGTTTCAAAATTATGTGTTGCATTGTTTTGTTTGGACCATCACTTGAAAACCTTCTACTATATTGTTTTGTATTGCAGGTATACATCACGTTCTTACTTGTTTGTAGCTAAATTTGGTTGAAGCATATATTTGTATTCAATATTATCACAATTATCTTACTATTATTGATATTTGCTAATACTTATATTTATTTATTAAATATAGATGTCGTCTTCGCGATCAAAGGCAACGAAAAAGTTTGAAAAATTATTGATGTCTCTATCGAAGATTCAAAAATATGTAGAAGAAAACCTTGTCTACAAAAAACAATGTTGCAAGCCTATACATGACGAGGGCACAAATGGGAGCAACGAACAAGCCAAGGGTGTTACTCTTCCTGTTCACAATATGTCGTTGCTATTTCATTGGCCAAAAGATGACATCAAATAAGAAACCAATAGGTTGTTGCAGGAAGCATGTCCTGTGTCATGGGACGAGTACGATGAGGCCCTGCAGTTGGTCGACTGTGACGTTCCTACCTGGGATCAAAATAAATCTTCCTACACATCAAAGCCTATCCCCCACAGTGGCTGGGAACCATCTTAGATTATGTATGGATGTCTATGTCTAGGTCCAGGGCAAACCTCTCCTTTGTGTCCCTCATTTTGTATGTTAGAGATGTATTTGCCCGCGAACTAATATGTTATTATCTATTTTTTATGTGGTATTAAGTTATGCTAGATACAGGCTATTCTCTTTTCTATGCACGTTTTCTACCATTGAATTTAAATTCATAAATTATGCATTTTATATATTATGTATTTGTTATTTATTATGTAATACATTCTTTATGCAATTATATTTTAATGTTTTCTTTGATTGAAACAACAACAATATCAAGGTGTTACACACATTACTTGGGATATCACAATTTTCTTTGCATCTGTATTAATATTCACGTTAATTTATTTATGTACAACATGTTAAAAGAGAACGAACTGATTAAAATTTAGAAAATTAGAGCAGTCCACAAACATTAAACCAGATATACAAATGGAAGTAAATTAGAAAAGTAGATAGGCTAGTGATACAATATGATTTTGAGTTAGACCCCACGGATAGGATATATTTGCCAAGTCACACTCATCACTTAAGAAAACACACACTATGCTGGAATAATAATACAGTTTGGTAAAATACTACCTATTTACAACATACACAACAATTGAAGAAAATAATACAGTTTGGTTTATTTTAAATCATCATGTAGCTATGACCATACTCATATATTATGTTTAGTTTTCCTAAGTAAAAAACATACATTCACAAAATCTACATTGATTTTTTTTAAATAATTTGTCCTTCTGCTTAAGCGGCATCACAACTACACATTCCTTACTCTTGTTACAACAAATCTGCAATATCAGGACAGAATCATCATATACTGACTACGTTGCCAAACAAAAGCAGCCTGAATCCAGCCTAGTAGCCAAACAGAATCAGACTACAACCAGACTCAAATTAGGCCAGCTGACCAGAATCAGACTGGGATGGCTGGGTTACCAAACAGAATCAGACTAAATCCTGACTAACCCCGACTAATCCAGTCCAGACTATGAAATCCCAGTCTGTTGCCAATCACGAGCTTTAAGTTCATCGCGTATCAGTTTATAGACTAGCCTACCCATTCTTCATTCTCTGAGTACTGAAATTGAGAGCTAAATTTGATAATCCATGCATCAGGAGTATCTGTGTGAAGTACACCCACTTTCTTGTAAGATGATGATTCTATTGGTATTTAGTTATTCTTTCCCAATCCTGGGGATTTATAGTAACTATACATATATATTTGTTTGTCTCGCTCATCCTCGTTGTAAATTAGTGATAAACCTGGGTAGTGGGTACTCATCCTTTCGATAACCCAACTTTTTTACACTGCCAACAACTAGAAAAAAATGTATTTTGGGGAAGCAAATGTAATTTAAGCCTATTGCTGTTTTGGAATTTTGAACTTGGAATTTCAAGACAGTTTGATCAGTCTCAAACTCGTCCCACGCTTGTATCAATTTTGCTTTTCACAAATCCTGTTCTATTCTTCTTATCTTTTGGATTTGAATCTTGCTACTCCGATTGCATTGCCAGAGAAGTGAATCATCACTATATCTATATTGTCATTAATCATGCAAGCTAATACTTATATTAGGTAAATCTGAAGAGATTTGACATAGGTATGTTCTACTTTTGAAAGATGTGGAAATGGTATTGAAAATAAGGGTGTATGTATCATTCTATGTTGCAATATCCAACGCTATACTTGTTACACATTGTTTGAACAAAACATTATTTACTAAGCGGAATCAATCATTAGCAACGGATTACTGAAAATCACTAAAAATTAAAACCATTTACAAAGAGATCCATACACAGGAATACTCTTTCTAAAAGAACCAAAGTAATTCAATTACTTACTGGTTCACAAGTACATGTCCAGTACCATCTCTTCTCGAGAATTACATACATCAACTGCCCTGATAAAACTATACATAGGCAGTATAAGAACCTCGAGGCATCAAGCCAAAATCTCGTATGAATTTATTGAAAGTACTAACTACCAGTACAGAGACGACACATAGGACTCTATATACAAAACATGACAGCCAGTGTCTCCACCTAAGAAATTCACTACTGTCCCTACTGCTGCTATTGCTCTTCCCCTGCTATAGGGTTTCTGCCTCTTCATCCGCGTCTACCTAAAAAGTGGTGGTGACCAACAAAGTGAGACCCAGTCCCAGTGAGAGATATAAATCTCCACCAAAAACATTATTATTGCAATTTAATAGGATAAAACTGAGCAGAGGAGTCATATATATATATTCAATAATAGATGAATCATTATCTAAACAGATTAGAGCAATATTCTTATTCAAGTCATTTCAGCTATAACTTGATAAACCAGCATGTCACTTATTCAATAAGGAATTGAAGAACATGTATAACATTTATCCATCTGGGATATGCTAAGAAAGATAACATCAACCAATGATTCTCATATATCAACCTTAAGCAAATACGCTACACGGCTGATTACATTTTATAATCGTACTTAAGCCCTGAGGAGATGAGGTATACCGCTCATACTCCAACCGACCACAGCGAAGTCGAAATCAGTACCATACATAGTTAAATGGAAGAGCCAGACTCCATGACCTCATGCTCCTCAGTCAGTGTGAGTACAACATGCAGGACATCTCGTATCTCTGCTACATAGCTTTCCAGGGTATACTGGCAACTTTGCTATAGAGATACAGCGGTGGCTGTGCTCTCTTCGCAATCAAGAGATTTCATGTTTATCTCACATCGATCCGGCATTAACATCATCGGGAGATTTGTGATACATCCATCTCGACACATATAATGTAGGATTGAGATATTTAATGTTTATCTCACATCAATTCCACATTACGGCGTAAGGATATTCATGCCCATCACCCCCACATACTCAACAGTATGCCCTCTAGGAGATCCCGTGGGAAAACCTATTTCACCATCACCAACTACTAACGATGATAGATCTATGGACAGAGTTCTACATGATAAGATTTAACTTGATTAATTAAGTACATTACCATATTCTTTTAGCATCAGTCAAGTTTCCAAACATAAATTATTATAACAAATGCTATAAAGAATGTGTAATACTTCCATCAAGTACTATTCAAATCTTTAATAAAGCATTGGGATCTCAATCCCTCATCTCATCATCATGATTATGGAATATGGGTACTCAAACCCTCAGTTCATAAAATAACACTTCTTACCACTTATCAGGTAACAAATACTTTCAGGTCATCTGACCATAGTAAACTTGATACTTGTTACACAAGCATCTCTCATTGCTCACAAAGCACATCTCATCTCTTGTTACCTCTCACTAGGAAACAAGGCATATTATGGCTCACAAAGCCCATTAACAATTTCAATAAATGAAACATCATAGACCATACCAGGCTATGCGCATCATCTCATGATACCTACATTGTTAGTACACATGATAACAGTTGTATCAATCACATTTCAGTACCATGCTATACAAAGAAACACCACTATACCCTTATTAGGGTTAGGGTTTCCCATTTCATGTCAATCAAGTATTTCTCATCCTTTTACACAATTAGGGCTATGGTTAATCATTTCATTGCCTAAGATTAGGGTTTCATGCACTATGACCCAAAAATTAGGGTTTCACTTGCTTTCACCCTATATTAGGGTTAGGATTTCAAATTAGTGTTTCACATAGTATTACATAGCAACACCCTAGATTAGGGTTTCTCATCACATCACCCTGTATTAGGGTTTCACACCTCATCTCCTTGAATTAAGGTTTCTTATAACATTTTCCCAAATTAGGGTTTCATGTAGCATACTCTTAAATTAGGGTTTTTCATTATATTACTTTGAATTAGGGTTTTTCATACCATTATCCTAAATTAGGATTACATTATCACCCTAGATTAGCATTTGACATAAAGTTGCCCTAAATGAAAAAACCCTAAATGCCGATACCATTCTATATATCCCTGCACAATCCCATTTCACGAAAAACCCTAATTCAATATTAATGCAAAAATAATTATATTAATTGGGGTGTCTTTCAAACAAAATGTTATTGGTTGATTTTGAATAAGGATGGGCGTTCTTTTTCAAATATAAGGAACGAAAATATCCTAAGGAGGTGAAATTCCACTCACCGTATTATAAAGAAAAGTAATATCCACTCAAATTTGAGATATTACTATTAAATGATTAAGGTGCTTAAATTGCTTTTCTATAAATTGAGGATAATGAAGGAGAATTAAAGGAAAAGGAAGGTGCCTTAGTACACAAGGGAGTGAGGGGATTTATGTGGCACCAATTTGAGAGTTGAGGGAAATTAAAAATGCTTTCTCTCTCCTCAATTTCCTTTATAAAAACTTCATTTCCAAATCAATTGAAAGGCTTTTTCGGCCCTTTCTTCTTTAATTGCTTTGGATGAGCTTAAGGGGACTTAGGAGCAACAGGAGGACGAGCCCCAACCTGTTGGTAAGCTTCTTGACCCTTGTTCACCTTGAATTCATGGTGGAAATCACAAATCAATCCATAAATTCTTCCTAATTCGATTCCCTCTTCAATTCTAACCATTCCGTTTCACTCAAACCATGTGGACGAGTCTTGGAATGGTGAAAGGAGTTGTATCCACCATTGTTGACATGATCGTGGAGCTTGGAAGCTCAATTGAAGGTGGGTTTTATAACTTGAACCCCTTTACATTGTTATTGAACCATTAATCTTGCAATTTCATTGATTCCTTCATTATCTTGATTAATTACTGGTTGAAATTGATTAATTCATGAAATCTGAAGTTGTTAGAACTTCAGGGATGAAGTTAGATGATGATGACATCATATTGAATACTTTTTCCAAAGAAATCATGGTCCATTCGGTTTTGAGTTAATTGCTCATGCGGTTTCACCAAACCGTTTGAGAGCAAACGGTTTGAAACCGTTTGAGAGCAAACGGTTTGAAACCGTTTGAGAGAAAACGGTTTCAAAACCATTTGAGAGAGTTGACCAAGGGTTGACCATTTGAGAATCCTGTTACTAATTATTTTGATTAATGACTCACCAATTTTATGGAGTAATTCCAAAGGAATCATGAGTTGAAGGCTAATCAATTAGGCAAACCTAATTGGATTAAGTGTTGATTTTCAACTTGAGTAATTTAACTTTTTGGGCAAACGATTTCAAAACCATTTAAGAGAGTTGACAAAGGGTTGACCATTATATATTCATGTTCCTAATTATGTTGGTTAATGAATAGAAAATTTTGATGGATTAATTCCAAAGGAATCATGAGTTGAAGGCTAATCAATTAGGCAAACCTAATTGGAATAAGTGCTGATTTTCAACTTGAGTAATTTAGCTTTTTGGGCAAACGGTTTCAAAACCGTTTGAGAGAGTTGACCAAGGGTTGACCGTTTGAGATTACTGTTCCTAATTATGTTGGTTAATGACTCACCAAATTTTATGGATTAATTCCCAAGGAATCATGAGTTGAAGGCTAATCAATTGGGCAAACCCTAATTGAAATTAGTCCTGAAATTCCAATGAGTTGATTTGAGATTTTGGGTTGATTAGCCCAAACGGTTTCAAAACCATTTGGGGATTACCCAAACGGTTTCAAAACCATTTGGGGATCATCCACGACCGTTTGGAGGTCTGGGGTTAAGTATAGTTGACCAATTGAAGGTCCAAAGGTATCAAATCACTTTGGAATTAGGTACTGATTTGATGATCAACTCAATGGCTCAAACCCTAATGATTTTTCACTAGAATCCAAGGGTTGGATGAGCCAAACAGTCTCAAGACCGTTTGGTGGTCATCCAAGACCGTTTGGAGACCTATGGTTGAGTATGATTGGTTGGTTGAAGGTCCAATGACACCAATTGAAACACAATTAGTAGCATGATTGATGATCAATCTCAAAGCCCTAATTGGTGATTATAAACCCTAATCCAATTGAGATCAAACCCTAATTGAAGTTCCAATTGAGGGGTGATTCCATGATTCAATTGATGATTGAATTGATGATCCAATTGGTTGAAGTTCCATTGATTGGAATTGAGTTTTGTTGAAGTCCTTGATTGACTTTTTGGTCCATGCGGTTTTGAGAGGTTTGGGACCAAACGGTCTCAAGACCGTTTGAGACCAAACGGTCTCAATCCGTTTGGAGACCTAGGTGGTTTCAAAGTCAAGTTGTGTTATGCAATTGAAGGTTCAATTGGTTAATCCAATTGAGAACCTAATGCAATTGAAGGTCCTATTGATTAACCTAATTGAGTACCTATTGCAATTGAAGGTTCAATTGATCAATCCAATTGAATACCTCATGTAATTAAAGGTTCAGTTGATCAAACCTTTTGGAAACCTAATGTAATTAGGTGAGAGCTACCCTTAGTGGTACTAATTCAAGATGCATAGCAAATGCATGGGTTCAATACATGAATAACCCTAATTCATGGGTAATTGAATGAAACCCTAATTGGGATGAAAAATAAACCCTAATTGTGGGTTATTGAAGTTAACCCTAATCTAGGGTAATTTGATGTGAAACCCTAGTTGAGGGTGTATCCTTGTGAAACCCTAGTTGAGGGTGTATCCATGTGAAACCCTAGTTGAGGGTGTATCCTTGTGAAACCCTAGTTGAGGGTGTATCCTTGTGAAACCCTACTTGAGGGTGTATCCATGTGAAACTATAGTTGAGGGTGTATCCTTGTGAAACCCTAAGTTGAAGGTGTATCCATGTGAAGCCTAATCCTAATAATGGAATAGTAGCTAATACCCTGAAAAGGGAAGTATCTAATGTGATTGTTTATAGGCAACTTTATAATAAAGCAATGCCTTAAACTAAGATAGGTCCATATCATGTGAGATAGTTAGACAGTTCTAATTTATGACCTATGCACTATATGATATTTTTCTAGGTCAATGATTAAAAGTATTAAGAAGGAAATACCTTAATACAAGATCAGATGATAAGCTTGAGTAAGATGGATATGATGAGAAAAGTGATACATCAGGATATGATAGATATCATGAGACTTGGGAGTGTTTCCAAATCATGCTGAGGAGGTGCCCACATCATGGGCTTGACAAGGAGAAACAAGTTAAAATCTTTTATTTTTCTCTTTTCGAGCATGATAGATGTAATCTGGATTCAGTAGGTTCAGATTTCTTCTTAAATAACTCAGGCACAAGGTGTTGGGAAATTTTAAAGAACATGGCTAAGAAGTAATCTTGGGGCGACAGAGACGCAGTGGAGCAAGTTCGAGCTACAGGAGAGTCAAAGGCCATCAAGTAGCTGAATGAGAAGATGGACCTTCTAGCCAAGAAACTACTTGCAAAAGAAGATGCAAAATCCGAGGATGAAGCTCAAGTGAAATTTATACGGCAACAGCAGGGGTACAGAAACAACGACTACTCATGGAGGAAAGATAAGAAATTCTCCTGGAAAGACCCAAATAATTTCTTGCAGGACCCTGACGCAAAACCCCAACCGGCGGCGGAGGATAAGAGCAATGAGTTGCTCAACCAAGTAATCAAGCAGAATCAAGAACTCATGAGCATGTTTGGCTAGCAAATTAAGCAACAAGGTGAATTTATGAATCAATTTGGGCATACCTTACAAAGTCACGGGGCTCAGATGAGGACAATAGAGACAACGTTGGCACAGATGGCAGCTGAGATAGCAAATCTGAAAAAGCCAGCGCAGCAAGGTTTTTCGGGAAATACAAACATTCCAGGAGGAAACCAACAGGGTAAGGCAATTTTTCTACGGAGTGGCAAGCAGATTTTAAACTCCAGGGCCGATGAACCAAGCAAACCCCAGTCAGAAACCACAGGTGAGGCTGCAGAGGAGGTTCCGATTCTAATCACAAAACTGGTAGAAGATGTGGTAGAGGATGCCACACCAGAACCCATTGCTGAGGAGGAAACGTAGAAGAGGACACCATATGTGCCACCACACCAGAGGGAACATGATGTCCCAGTCCCATATCCCAATAGAGTGAAAGCCAAGAAAGTGGACACTCAGTTCAATAAGTTTTTAGATAACTTTAGAAAGCTTTCTGCCAACATTCCATTGTTAGAGGCAATAGAGCAGATTCCCTCTTACGACAAGTTTCTGAAAGACATAATCACAAAGAAGAGGAAAATCCCAGATACCGAGGTCGTGGTTCTTAAGGAACAAGTGAGTGCTTTCATCATGGGCACATTGCCACCTAAAAGGTAGGATCCGGGTTGCTTCAATATTTCATGTTACATTGGTAAAGTGAATTTCGGTGAAGAACTTTGTGATTCCAGGGCAAGTATAAATCTGATACCTCTCTCCACGTTCAAGAAGCTGGGACTGAAAGAATCAAGGCTGAGCAATATGACAATTCAGTTAGCGGACAATTCCGTGGTGAAGCCATACGACATTTATGAGGACGTGTTGGTGAAAGTTGACCGGTTTGTATTTCCAACAGACTTTGTTGTAATGGAAATGCAAGACGAACAAGGAAATGAGTTACTCCTTGGAAGACCCTTCCAAGCTACTGCAGATATGATACTTGAGATGGGAAGAGGCCGTTTGACTTTGGGTATCGCTGATGATCGGTTTGAAATGGTCATGCCCTCAAGCACAACACAATCTAAAGAAAAGGAGTAATGCCTCCTGGTGAAGCACTTTGATCAGAATATTTCTATTTGTCTAGGGAAGCCATTTCTAGATATGGCTCATGTGATGACTAAGGTGGAGAAGGGGACTTTGGCTGTAGACATTATGGAGCAGACCAAAGTTGTTTCTCTTAGTAAGGTCATGGGTTTTCCGAATGATGAAGAGGAGGACATCCCTCCTTCTACTGAAGAGTAAGTCTCCCTGGCCTTTTGACTGAAATTGTGGATCTTCCGTACCAGATCGTTGGTCTTCTCGGGTGGAAAGAACCTCTCGAAGAAAACTTCCATCATGTGGTTCCAAGATTCCACATACTCGTCATCTAAGTTATGCAGCCATTCCCTAGCATTTCCCGCTAGAGAACTGGGAAATAATTTCAAATAGAGCGACGCTTGCGAGAACCTGTCTATCTTAATCATGTCACAGTTCTCCACGAACTGGCTTATGTGAGTCACCGGATCTTCATTCTTAAGCCTGTGAAATGCATTTGATTTGACCAAATTTATTAGTGCTGGATCAATCTTATAATTTGGGATGTTGACTGCCTGCTTCTTTATTGGCCCATTTGATGCAGATGAAGAAGAAGCCTTTATTTTCTCCCATATCGTCTATTCTTCTGTCATCGCCTCTGGTTCGGAATCGGAATCTATATCTTCAAGTTGGTCTTGAATGTTGTTTACCCATCGTCTGATCCCAGTGGTGGAACCTCGGGTGTAGGCTGCGTGTAGTCTGTGCTACGCGTCCTCACCATGCACTAGTACCTGCAAAATATTGATTTAGGTTCAGTACCGTGCTAGACGATTTCTAAATATGAAAGATAAACGATGAATTTTGAAAATGATAATAAAATAGTAAAAAAAATTGGCCTAGAGTGGCCGCTTGTAGCACTCGTAGTGCCGACAATTCACCGTGTCCCCGACAACGACGCCAAAAACTTGACACGCGTAAACTGTGCGTGCAAACGCAAGTATATGTATCAATGTAATATAGGCCTTGTGAGGCCCGAGTCGAATTCAGGGACACTGAACTGTCGGTAGACTACTACTAACTATTTGCAATCAGCTAGACCGATTAAAAAGGTTTTAAGAGTTAAAAAAATAAAATAAAAATAAAATAAAATAGAGCAATCGATTAAGTGTTTAGTTTAATCAATTCAAATGGAGATCTCTAGGATTGCGGTTTCACCGCGGGTTTTCATTGTACGCATTTCCACATAGTTACTCAGGTTCATCTCTCAATCCGGGTAGTGGCCTGTAGTCAGAATTGTTCACTGTCATGATACAATTCACTACCTATGTCTAGGTCAGTTCCACCGTCGTAGTAACCTATACCCTAAACTAGGTGCATTAAAATCGACCTCTGGGTTTCCACCATTAACCGTACATCACCTTGTTCAAGGAATTTATGAGTTAATGTGAATTTTGTATCTTTTCAACCGTTAATTCTTCTTTCAAAGTAATTAAAGGCATTAAATTATCATTATGGTGATCAAGCATAATAATATAATTGAGAAAACGAAATCATACCACGGATTTAAGAGATAAATTATGAATTACTATGATAAAAATGTCATACAATGCTTCCCCAGGCTACTCCCGGTCCTAAAGATAAAGGAGATTAGCCTCACATGTTCATCCCAGAGCAAGACATGGTTGAAGAAAGGGGAAACATGGAGAAAAATGTGGATAAAGTAATGAAACCCTTGAACGGAGAAGATCCAATCGTTCCTCGGCGTAGAGTGCGCGATCTAGAACCTTTCGGCGGTGGAAAATGTCTTCTTCGGCTTCCGGAACGGTTGGGGCGTGCTTCTGGGCTCCGTTCTTCTCTATCACTCTCCCCAGGATGTGTGCCGCGGCTAATGACGTGATCGATAGCTCTTGGCCTCCGTCATTAGGTATAAACACCAAGTTAGATCGTCGAAATATCACCACCGTTGGATTCAGGCCGATCTGGAAGAAAAACTAATCTGACGGCGTCGATACCATCGACGCGGGTCGATGGTATCGACCCCTCGCGATATCGACAAACCTTCTTTCTTTTCTGTCGTTGCGCCTGATCCTTGCTCGATACCATTGACGCGGGTCGATGGTATCGACACCCTTAGGCGTCGATTTTATCCCTTCTTCGTCGTTGAAGCTACACGTGTCGATACTATCGACTTTGGGGTCGATAGTATCGACTGGCTGGTCACTGGCAACCTGATGGTAACTCGCTACCATCGACTTCCCAGTCGATGGTATCGACTCTGCGCTGCTCCTTGCGGCTGCCTGCCTGTGGCTGTGTCGATAGTATCGACTGCTGTAGATATGTGTTTTTCCTAAAATTGCACAACAAAACCACATCAGCCGAGATAAAACCTATTATTGTAATCATTTATGCTCAAAACAATAAAATAAGAGAGATTTGACACTGAGAAGGATCATAGACTAAAGTAAGTGAATTATGCAATATTAACCACCAAAATGACCAATAAACGCATAAGTCGCAAGTAAAACAAGTCTATAAATGCAACTCAAAATCATCTCATCAATTTGATGTCCAACCGAACAAGCCTTACAAAGTTGTTACTTTGTGTAATTATGTGAGATTTTTTTTATTTTTTTCTAAATGTCTATTTGTATAATTACTCCAATTTTTTTGATATTTACAGAAAAAGCTATCACATCGTCGACGCTCACTATCATTAGGGTTGTACTTTTCTCGGTCCAGACCGGCGGACCGGACCAGACCGGTTATTTAGTCTGACCCGATCTTGGACCAATTTGATTCTCGGTCCGGTCCTCGGTCCGCTATTTATTCTAGATCTGGTCCTCAGTTCGATCCGGTCCAAAATCGATAGAAACCAGTGTGGACCGGTTGGACCGAATAACATAAAAAATGTCTTATATATATTAATGAAATCCGATAATTATATAGGATTGTGGGATTTATTGTACATTGACTCTAGTTGTATTAGTTATGTTCCTAATACACTTTACTCTCTTGAGTTGTAAGAACTTAATTGTGTAACTTGATTTGTGTTAACAAATTTAAATGGATTATTAATTATTTAATAATGATAATATAATTATTTATATTTTATAATCAAGATTATATGAATATTGGTTATCCAGTCGGTCTCGATCCGGTCCAGAGCCGGCTCCTTCAAT
This sequence comes from Alisma plantago-aquatica, assembly GCA_963693085.1. Classification (NCBI taxonomy): domain Eukaryota; kingdom Viridiplantae; phylum Streptophyta; class Magnoliopsida; order Alismatales; family Alismataceae; genus Alisma; species Alisma plantago-aquatica. Next base: position 65,138,939 of record OY856411.1, on the reverse strand, counting down.
TTTTCAATCCAATCTCGGATTGGACCCGTCTTACTTGATCCGGGTCCTCGATTCATAAAATTTTTATTAATTGGGTCTCGGTAACCCCTAACCATCATCATACCCAGCCACAAGATTGGATTGTACTCCGCGCGGGTGGTGGGTCACCCCAAGTTTGTAGTAGGGTGCCTGGACGGGACCAAAGAGGCTGCTACCTCTTGGGCCGAGCGCTGCCGCTGGGTAGACTACTAGACTGTAGGGTATAAAGTACAATGGTGGTGGGGGACAACCGATTCAAAATTTCCACGGTCCTATCTTCACGAGAAGCTCCGCAGTACCACGTTCTCCATCTTTCCATAGGAGGACTCGTGATTCCCCCACAAAGGGCCACACCACGCTCTCAAAGTGGAAGATGGGTGTTTCAGGGTTTTTGGACTGCGACATCCAGCGGCAGCCACCAGGCCACGCGGGCCTCTGCTGCCAAAGGCAGTGGCGGCTGGTCCCCAAAAGGCAGAAATTAAAACCTCACATCGCCCAAGGTCTCAAATGCGCCATCTACATTATTCTCAACCAATTTCAAACACTAGCATTGTACCAATATCATCGAACCTCGAGACTTCAAGAGCAGATATAATATGATATGCTCTACCTTCCCAACAAAAAGTGAAGCCTAAACTGCAATGTTTGACCACATTGCCGTAATTCTTCTAACAACGTCACTGAGGGCTAATTTGTTGAGCTGCATTGTAAGTGTTGCAGTTACAACTGGCCACGTTTTTCAACTCACAACGTTTGATGTCGCTTACTTCCAACCAAGAATAGGAACTGGAACTGCATTGTGTGTTCAGCGACGTGGAAAAATAGGGAACTGAAATTGCATCCAATATGGGCGCGGTTCATTTTCATTGCCCTCTGAGGGTGAAGCTGCTATCAGCTGCTTGTAATTGAGACGACTTTCCGTGCCAAGTCTCTGAGTATACAACAACGTTGTCAGGCATTTATAACTTTGGTGTAATGTTTTGCAGGTCCTACATCCAACCAAATGATAGCAAACCAAGTACTTCAATTAATTTTCTTCTCAACCAAACAAAGACGGTGCGGTTCCAGTTCGTCCCTTTCATTTTCATCATGTTGAAATTCCTAAATGGTTTACTTTTACAAGGAACCAAATAGGCCCGGAGACGGTCTTTGGCCAATGTAACCAATGTCGTTTCCCCAAAAGCTCCAGATAATCTTGTTTTTGTATACCGCTTAATAACTCAAATATCAATACCCCAAACGTTCGGATGTATAACATGCTAGGATTTGACACCTGAAAACAAGTTGATCATTTTTCATGCATGTATATAACCTACAAAAACACAGGTATCCTCAAATGTTATATATTTTCTCTGGGTTAAATGAGATATGTAGTTGGACATATCATCCATGAACCTTGAAACCATAGATATGGTGTACTTAATCTATAAAACTGAGGTCACCACTTTCAACCCATCATATATGGAATGTTGACCTTCAAACTCAAATATTATCATGCTTATGGTGATATTACATGAACTTCACATCTTTCATTAGGACACCCTTTACTTGTGCCAAACATTTGGGCTACCATGATCCCAAATGTACACTAATTTGACATCTTAGGATTTTTACAACATCTAAAGTGTACCTACCCCACCCCATGTAGGTTGAAGTATCTTATAGTAGCTCAGTATGTAGTGACACTCTAATTATTTATGATTTACACCCCTTAGCCTCTTAAGACAGAAACTTGTTCATATATTTTGATACTGAGAAGACATTAACAAAACTAAAATATTATTTCTTGTAGCACTAACAAGGTGAAATCAAGATTTCAAACACGAATATAACATTGTACCGATATCATCGAACCTCGGAATTATAAGAATAAATAATATATGATATGCTCTACTTTTTACACATAAGTGAAGCCTGAAATCCAATTTTTGACCACATGGTATAATTCTTCTTATAGCTTCATATTGAGATGGTATTATGATCAATGCAATCAATATATGCTCCCCAGAAGCTCCATAGCAATTGGATAATCTTCTTTTTGTATACCTCCCAATAACTCAATAACAATACCTAAAGCATTTGGATATATGAAACACACAAATTTTACACCCAACCTCGGGCTATTCAAACTCGGTTAATAAAAGAATACACTCAATAATATAATTACAATAAAATAGAGAGCAAACGAGCAACAAGCTGCACCACCAACTCCTTTTAGATGGCAAAATCAATCCTTCAAAATATTACATTCATGGAGTCACAACATTACTATGCATAACTTTCTGGACCATTTCTTAGAAGTTCTGCAACATCTAGTGTAAGAACCCAAAAGTATCAAACATAAAAGGAATAAATTGATACACGCTTAACCACTTTGGCTGCGGCTTCTTTGAGGACATCATGTCATATAGTAAATTTTCCACCTTAAGCCCACCAATGGGGAGACTCTTATTATATCCACTCACACATGTTTCCCTTCAACCCAACTAAATATCAAAATATTTGATGGTATGTGTCGGTCTCCTCTCTTATAAATCAGTCAAAATATTCACATGTGCCTTTTTGAACAACAACTATTGTTTGTCTAAGTACGTCATAAAGAACATCCCTAATCATGTATGTAGTCGAAGTATGTGAGCTCCTTGTAACAAGGCACATATTCCACAAAAGTGTTTAAGAATGCCTTATGATAAACTAGGCATACCTCATTCACTGGAAATAGAGGAATCATAAACAATATTTGAGAATATACGATGCTCTACATATGACATATGTAGTCCAAGCCCATCAATTAGAACAGTAAGAAGAAAATGTTGAGCATACTCAATTACAAACACTCAGGTACTACTTTTTGTCCATCGGTCATGTTGAACTTAACATCCATGTCCTTAACATTTTTGCTAAAAAAAATCACTCGCCAAAGCGAATTGGGCTTTAGGGGAATGATGTGCTTGTTAGAAAAATAGCTAAGAGTCAAAGATGGAATCATGACACGTAGACAATCTGAAGCATTGTTAAAATTAGAGTCCAAACCATATAACTTGTTATCTCATAATATATGATCTTGAAGCACTCAAGACTTGACCATGTAGGCCACAACAGTGTACAAAAAAGCTTTGTTGATGAATACAATCTTGGAGCAATGAGTTTAATGGATAAGGAATCCAATCGCCATTGTAGGTCCCCTAGGAAAGGATATCCGCATACCATAATATCCCCTAGACCCACGTAGTCATCTATCTAACCACGATACAACCTCCTCCATGTATATAGGTTGGCATGTCCTTAAGATGAGTTGTTCTTCTAGGAACAATAAGTCATGTCAGATTACTAGTTCACCCTTCTTGCCTACTTTTGATTTGATTCCCGATTAGTGGTAATTCTACATATTGCCATTCTTGTTTTCATGTTATCAATTGGAAGAATCCAGTCTGTAACGCCCGAGTCCACTGCCCAAGGCTCTAGTAGAGTTTTTAGGAATGATGAATGGCCTCACAGACCACCACTAGCCTTAACTATACATTTTTTCCTCACTTAAGTGTAAGTCAGGATAAACTTCCTGACTGGTTACCCATCCTCGTACTACTCTAGGTTGAGCATGCTTAACTATAGATTTTTTTTAGTGGTGAGTTCCATTAAAAAAAGGTGTGCCTTAGTGATATAGGTAGTCAATCATTCTTTTTAAGATTATTTTATTTGAGGTCTCGAATCCTGGGATGCTACAATCTCCCTCACTTAGACTCTTGACACCCTTATCAAGGATCAACTATATGGACTTATAATATTTTCCCATTTTAGTGCAGACCCAGAATGGCCCATGCACACCCAGCTCCATATCATGGAATACCAGAGCAAGGGTGTCTACATCACTATGGACAACCCTTTCCAACATGCCTTGACCACATGGCTCAAGACTGGCATGCCGCATGTCTATGTGAGCCTCACCTACTAGAGGAGTTATGACTTTGATACCATTTGTAACGTCCGGGCCCACCACCTAAGGCTCTAATGGAGTTTTTAGGAATGATGATTGGCCCCACATACCACCACTATCTTTAACTACACACTTTGTCCTTACTCATGCTCAATCCATGATAAAATTCCCCACAAGTCACCCATCCTAGTATTACTCTAGGCTGAGCACACTTAACCGCAAACTGCTTTAGTGATGGGATCCTTAAAAAGGAGGTGCACCTTGGTGATATGGGTAGTCTAATTATTTCATTTAAGATCATTTTATCAAAGGACTCAAATCTTAGGATATTATGATGGATGAAACATACATTAAGAGATGGTAAAATTTGGTTAATTTCTCAATGTGAACAGTATAATGCACCATACATCAAGAGAGAGAGAAATTAGATAAATTGCTCAATTGGATGTCCTTAAATTGACATGGTGCCACAGACCTACTAGGTGGAGCTCTTGGGGAGATAGACTTGAGATAGCTGGATATCCCTCTACTTATATCTTGAATTGTACTTTCATATAAACCCCACACTACAGATGATGATGTACTTTTTTAAAATTGCTTAGTCATGAAATATTATTCTGCTGCTATACTTTAGTCTTTTATTTACCATCATTTGAGAAAATAAATTTTTACACCATCATTAGTTTAAATTAAATTACAAGATGAGGTTCAAGGATGCAATTTGATTCATAATAATTCATGTTTAGATTGTAATTGTATTTAGACACCTATATTCTAAGAATAGTCTGGTGTGGTGTATTTTAAATGAAACTACGATGGGATGGACAATAACCCTAATTGAAAAATGTAAACAGTAAATGAGGAGCATTAAGTGTGTTATTCATGTTTATTCTTGAGATTTATTCATTTCTATAGAAGTGGAATATATATATATATATATATATATTTATTTATTTATATGTTTATATATATATAGGTTGCATGATGAATCGGTTCTGGGTATGATGAATGACACAAGATGTATACATGCTTATACTATTGTTAGTTCTAATTTATTTGAAAATATTGAATAAGAACTATGATATGAAATGAACACATAAGAAATATGTTGAGATAGAATTAACATGCTTTGGTTACTTTTGAGAAACCCTGATAAGGGTAAATGTTGGATAACGAGATGATGTCTCACGCTGAAAGCCCAATGATGATGATTTCTATGAGATGATGTGGAAATGGAAGGACTCATATGTGTTGCAAATTATAGATTATTGTGCTTCTTGTTTTAGTCATTTTCTCTCTTAATGAGTATGTTTTGTTATGTGTCATGCTAGTTGTGTGAAAATATACACATATGATAAGTGATGTTGAATCTTCTTTAAGATGAAAAAGGATTAAAACAAGTGGAATGATAACACATCTAGTTAGGTGCCTAGAACACCATGAGTTTCCCCCGATCACCACACGGAGGGAATGAAACAGATCTCCTTGTAGTAATCAAAATATTAAGAAAAGGATTTCTGAAGTATGGATTGAGACCTTAAAGGTTAGACCACCAGGATTTAGGAGTGAGTCATATGGAGTGGATCTAGCCCTAAATCCTTACTGTGGAAGTATATGTCCATGAGGAATAGACTCTAATGAAATGAAATATGTGAATATGAAAATAGGAGAAATGTTATGATATGTGATATATTATTTTGTTGGTTTCTATGTCGTGTACCTGAGATGAGGACGTGACCCTTTTTAGGCAACCGTGTGGTAGACAAGCCAAGTAGTTTCAGGACAAATAAATAAAAGATGACAAACCATTTAGAATAAATGTTTGTTACATTCCATGTATTGTTAGCTAATAAATTTTCGTTGTTTATTATGTTTCTTGTTGTGGAAAATAATTATTTTGTTATATAGATTATCTGTTGCATATTCTAATATGTCTTGTTGACAAATAGTAAGTGTTGGGATTTATATCCACTCTGGATATGATTTGGATTACTTGTCATTTGATGGTATTGTTTGGTAGACATGTATTATATGTACTTTAGCTTCAAGACTACATGATGTGTTCCAGGTCCAGATGGTGGGATGTCACAAAGATTATTCTATTATTATGTGTTGATTCAAAATTTTTAGATCTTGACTTGTTACTCATACTAAAGGATTGTTGATCTAACTAAGAAGCATCTATTAGTTTGTTTGTCGACATGCTCCAAAATATGTTTTAAATTTGGAGTTGGTCTAAGTGATTACCTACATGATTTATTAAATTATTATCACAAACTAGATGTTAGAACTATATTCTAGACATTTTAATATCAGAATGTTTCTTTTAAGTTCATTGTACGTAATCTGATGTTGATGCATGTACTCAGCTTGAGTGGGAGGCATCCACTCACTGCAGCTCCATATGAGCCTCATGAGGTTGTTTCAAATGTTTTTAGGTATAATGATACCAAACGGATAAGTCGTGACATATTAAATAGAATAATCTAGATAGATTAGAATGTCCTTATACTCTCTTTTTCCTGGAATGGATAGTGTATCAATTTTTTTATTAATGTACTTGTATTTGATGTAAACTAAACTATATGTGAGAAGTAAGATTTGATCTTGCTTTCGATAGAGTTGAATATGATTTGTGATATCTTAATGTGATATTCTTTATGTGACATTGATTTGTGAAAATTGTGAAGAACAAAAAAGGAAAATTTTATATTAATTGTCATGGCGATAATTTGTTGTTTAGTTTCATAATTAGGGTTTATATTTAGGAATTTTATCTAATGGTTAGCATTTATGCTAACAAAAAGAGAAGTCTTGACAATAACCTTGGTTAATTATGACTTGTCTTTTTGGAATTTATGATTTTTTTAGGATGGATTTGGTAATGAGGATCTTAGTGTCCCTATCTTTAGTTTTGTATAACAAAGCTTAGAAATCAAATTATTTTCTTTATAATACTATATGTATAGAAAAACAAAGTTTTTCTAGATTTTTTCAAAATTTTCTTGTACTAAATCACAACAAAAAGATGTGTGAAATCTTGATAGAGAATCCCTATTATTAGTTGGAATAATAATCTTAAACCATAATTTTGGCTATGAAGTGGTGACTAGGAATATGATGTATAATATAAAGGTTTGAGTTGACCTACCTTTTGTACCCTATAACTTTTTGGATAATAATGTGAATCTTAGGTTTGGTAGGATAGAACATAAGGACATGAAACTCAACCCTAGGTGAATATGACATGTCAATTGGAGGTATGATCTACAAACAACATAAACGTCTAAAATATTCACAACTAAAAGATTTATAAGTAACCCTAATACCTTGATGTTGGTTAGATTGCCTTGTTAGGTTAAACCTTTCAAGGGGTGGATGGAAGTTGGTTGGTAGCACAAGGATGGTTGGATTTTAGGGACAAAATCCTCCTTAAGGGGTGGAGTGTTGTAACATACCTAAACCTATAATTCTTGTAAAGGAGTGGAACCCGAATTGGATCTAGGATCAATATTTGACAAGTTGACACACATTTTATATGTTGATATGGATCTTTTGATCATCTTACTTTGATGGATATTCTTATTGGACTCTTATTTATATCTTGTTCATTTATTTCTATGCAGAAATACTAATTTGAGTATTTGATATCCTAACCTTCCTGTGGTGATGAAATTTATGATCTTATGTTGTATCTTATTTGTGTACATGATTGGATTATTGTTTATTGGGTCCTCTAAGCCCACATGATAACTATTAGACGTTCTCATCCTTTTATTTTGAAGTTTGATTGAATTTATTAATGCCTCTATATTGTGCACGACTTGACTAATTTTACTTCATATAATAGAACATGTGCACAACCATACATGGGGCACAAGTTTTCTGCCCCAAGTGTGTTTTTCCACTCGGTATATATTTAGGATGTACTTATTCCACCCAGTGTACACTTTTTCCACCCAATACATTTTGGCTGAGATCCTATAGTGTCCCATTCCTACTTGAAATACCCTTAGTCTATGTTGCATGCACTGCTTATGAATTGTGATATTATTATTATTATTGTGACATTGTTTTGAAGGCAATAAACCTCTTATTATTTATTATCAACTCATTGAAATCCATATTCTTTTTATATCCACTTGGACAATACTTTTCTCTTATATGGGAAGACTTGCTATATTTGATGTCCTTTTTCCTAATATTTTTCAGATCCCTATTAACATGCTCATACTGACATTTTTATGTTGATAAAATCTATTTTGTCTTTTCTTGTGGTGTATTCTTACAACACCAGGTGTAGGAATCAAAAGACTTGACATGGTGACAAGGACCCAACTAGGTGGAGCTCTATGGGAGATAGACTTGAGATAGATGGATATCCCTCTAATTAGATCCTAATGATGTTTTACTTTTACGTAAACCCCATATGGGAGATAATGATGTACTTTTGTAAAATTTAATATACTCATGAAATATTATTCCATGATTATACTTTGGTCTTTTGTTTACCATCATTTGAGAAAAGAAAAAATCTACACCTATTCCAGCCTACCTTTTTAGTGTACTTGGAATAGATGAATTTATTCCTCAAATGTTACCAGGGATTGGATTACCTCTCAGGTTTGACTCCTTCATATAGTCTGTGTGGAGAGGCTCTATAAGAGCCAGCTCCGTTAGGCCGTCCTCTCTGAAAGGATAATGATTTATACATGTGGTTTGTCCAAAATTTCTAATTGGTCGATTTAAAAAAAAATCATAAGTCTTAGTTGGTAACTAGGGAAAATGTAATAAATTATATGTTTTGAAACGAATTTTTCATTATCTATCTTGTGGTGTAGTTTTCATTACATAAATCCAATCTACAAATAAATGTATAACATTTGTAGATTTATCTACTTGGCTAGATTTTCTCAAATTGATAACCAAAAATATAAGTCAGAAATAAAGTAAAATATATTATGAACTCGGTAAAATATAATCTACAAGATGGTGCCATTTTATAACTTAAAACATAAATGACTAAAGGGTGATTTTAGGATAAAGTGAGCCTAACCTTAATTTCATATATGTCTTTAATAGGTGGCATGTGGCCTTGATGTAGATCTAAGGTTTGATAGTGACCAGATATTATACATATGAGGTATATTGCATCCCCTAGTTTCATATTAAGCAAATCACCCATATTTATCTCTCTTTTGGTCCTTTGGGACATACTACCCTTTATGCATTTGCTCTCTTTTGAGAAATTATGCATGGATACGGATCTGATGATCATCTTACTTTTTTTTTACTCTAAATTTTACTTTGCCTCATTATGTAACCTTAATCATGGATATGAACTATTTTCCCACTTATGTGTTGTATGTTTCATATTGACTAATCATATGATGGAAATCTCATTGAATTTATTCATATGATTGAACTTTCATTTTTTTATCGTTAAGCGTGTTTCCTCTCTTCTATTACTTCAAAAAAAAGTAGTTGTACAAGCGTGGCGTAAGTAAAAAACCCTATCTATACATTTAAGCTATGAAAATCTTACATGATGTGGTACCACACCTCATTTGCACTGGGTTTAATTTCTTCAAAAATGGTCTTGTTTCTCATATACCAGACATGTTATAGGATAAGACAAGTAAAAAACTTCCCCTGCTTGTCTTTGCTGGTAAGAAAGTCATCCATATTTCTCGAAAACCCTGGGAATAAACAGCTAGCACGATCCCAAATAGTAGAGAAGAAATCACAATCCCAAAGTACATGATTGAGAGTTTCTCCTTCTTTGGTGCATAATCTACATCTAGAGGCCAAGAAAATCCCCTTTAACTGTAAAAAGTCTTATGTGACCATTTTACCATGACTTATCTTCCAACAATATATGATGACACACCTAGACAGTCTGCTTTTCCACAGCCATACTGCCCACTAAATCTCTGGTCTACGGATTTTGCACAAATCCCATGCCCCTCTGAAGGAGAATTCATCCAAGCCCAGGAGCTTGCATTTATCTTTTTCAAAGATTTAGGTTTCCATACAAAGCTTGGTTAAAATGTCAGTACCTCTTTTAGCAGGAATAACCCACTTGTCATCACAGATAAGAGATCCAACAGTTTGGTTTTTGTGAAATTCAGACCTGATTTTCAAATCATCTCCTATTTTTTGATCTAGGAACTGTCCATTCACCCACGGTTCATCCATTCACCTAGGGTTCATTCCACATAGATATCTTGGAATCTTTCCCAATATCATAACGAACCAAATGACTCATTGAGTCTCTAGCTAGAATAAGCTTTCTCCAGTACCAATTGTGTTGGGGCTTTGGAATACACGACCACACAGATTCCATATCAATGTATTTGATGTGCACCCATTTGACCCAGAAGGGCTTTTTATTGTTAGCTATGTTCCACAAATTTTTCACAAAGCCAGCAGCTATCCAATCATCCAGCTTTCTGATTCCAAGGTCTCCCTCATTCTTGGATGTACATATGGACTCCCACGAGACCGTGTGGAAGTGCTTTTTTCTTCATATTCTCCCCAAAGAAGCTTTCTGCATATACCTTCTATGTCGCTAATAGTAGCTTTAGGTAGAGAGAATGTGCTTGTACAAAACAAGTGGTAAGCAGAGAGAGTGGAGATTACTAACTCCAAGCGTGATAGAGTTTTACAACACCACTAAAAATCCTAGAGATGGTGAATCTCTAAGTTTAGCCTTGCTTGTATTATGGTAAGATCTCCACCCGCGTGTGCTAAGACACGCGGAAGTCTTATCGTAATATAGTTTAAGGGTCGAATCCATGGGACAACGGTCTTGTTTAGAGTCAAACAAGATGGAAAACGTTTTAGTCGTGCTTAACTACTTAACGATTGATATTTAGATCGAAAGCTTGATTTGGTTGTTTAAACTAGATGCGAGGAAAGTAAAAGCAAGAAAGTGGAAACTAAGGTTGTAGACAATGATTAAAAACCACTAGGATGTTGCCGGGTTTCACACCACTACACATGGATCATAAACATGCAACATAATAAAACAACCTGCAAAGAGAATTTAATCAGCTAGTATCTTTGTAGACTTAGTTTCCTTTCGGATAACTAACTACGAGGAGTGTGGAGTATTGCAATGCCAGCCATCCCCTAACGAATGGTCACTTGCTTTGCATTACTCCTTCATTAAGTGTGTTCCTCGACTTTACCAAGGTTGCACTTTCATACGTCAACTGATTCCATTTCATAGTATGAAAGTGCAACGATGGGAGTGAGTTTACTCCACTCATGAAAGCACTCCTAGATACAGAAACAGACATATGGTGACTACATACATCTAGAACCAACATTCAATCGATATTCAGATCTAAGGGTACAAACGTAGACAATTCATACCAATAGACAATAAGTAACACAAGTTGATGATCAAGCAACAAGCATTCATTAAACGATTGATGTTGAGCCAAAAAGGGAAGTATCTCTATTGCAAATAGTTGAATTACAATGCATGGAATGAAAACATGGGTAGCGGGGCTACTCCCCGCACCCTAGTGAAAGAGACTACTCGCTCATGTCAAGGGCAAAGAAGGAGGCAAGAAGAGAGAGAAAGAACATCATCTCCACGGAGGAGGGAAAGTTGAACCCTTGGTGGAGAGAGCAACGATCTTCACACTTCATGGCTGCTTTGATGATGGATCTTCTCTTCCCACCTTCTTTGATGTTGAGAGAGAGAAGGTAGCTTGATGATTGAATGTAGATCTCAGACCGGCAGCCTTGGGGCTAAGGATGAAGGATGGAAATGCTCTAGAACTGGAGAGGCAGCCTTTGGGCATCTCCGAGAGATCCCCCTTTGTTCAGGACTCTTGGGTCTTATTTATAGGCCTTAAGTGAAGTCCAAACGGTTTGGAGACCATTTAGACCTCAAGATCGTTTGGACTTCAAGACCGTTTGGACCTCAGGACCGTTTGGACCTCAAGACCGTTTGGACCTGAAGACCGTTTGGACTCTATGCGGTCTCAGGACCGTTTGGCCTCCATGCGGTCTCGGGACCGTTTGGCCTCCATGCGGTCTCGGGACCGTTTAGCCTCCATGCGGTCTCAGGATTGTTTGGCCTCCATGCGGTCTCGGGACCGTTTGGCCTCCATGCGGTCTCGGGACCGTTTGGTTTTCATGCGGTCTCAGGACCGTTTGGCTTCCATGCGGTCTCAGGACCGTTTGGCTTCCATGCGGTCTCAGGACCGTTTGGCTTCCATGCGGTCTTGAGACCGTTTGGGACTTTTGTAATTTTTTTTGTATCTTTTTCTGTAAATAAAAAGGAGAAAGTTAGTCTATTGATGTGTCAGTAATAAGGTAAAGAATTAATGATTCTATCTAATTTATCTAAGAAAAGGTAAGGAAAACAAGGGAAAGCTACTAAAATAACATCACAAGGTGAGAGGTTATCACCCCCCCCTAACTTAGAGTCTAGCTTGTCCTCAAGTTAGATAGAGTTAAGGCATGCAATGGCGAGATGATTTTATTTGGTTAGGGTTTCCATACTTTTGTTTCAATTCTCAACCTGAGTTCTCTTCAAATCATATTGGGTCTTATTGCTTGCCTTGACTCTTTCAGGTTTTTTTGAGAGATGCATGGGTCTCAAATTCCTTCTGTATCTCGTAGCTTGCTTTGGGACCACTTTTTATTTTGTGCATGTTGCTAACTCTAATCAGCTTTATATCTCTCTGAAGAACCTGTCGGTAGCTAGAGTGGGTGTGAGGGTTGGCTAAAGGCTTAAAGTGTAACTCTCCCTTTTTGTGGGAGAGGGTTTATCTATGCTTTTAGAGACTCACTACCGGGCACGACACATCTGCCTTCATGAGGGCAGCTGAATGTACCGGCCGGGCGAGCTCTTTATCAGCCTTTTCTTATATTTGGAGACCTTAGGATCCCACTACCGGGCACGACACATCTGCCTTCATGAGGGCAGTTGAATCTACCGGCCGGGTGAAACCTTTATTAGCTCTTCTTATAAGTCCTTATGCATGGCACAACTCTCGTGTTTTTATTCAACGCTCTGGCTTTTATTCGAAAAACTCACAGGCTTGGGATTTGGGGATTATTTTGGAATTTATTTTTGGGCGGCCAAGCCTCTTTTTTTTGAAGAGAGAAAAGCTGTTCTTAGAATTTTTCAACATGCACTTTTTGTGAGGTCCTCTTGCAAGGCTTCTTAATTCAGAAGTTGTCTGATACCCCCCTCGTCCTTGAGAGCTCGGCTTATTGCTGCCTTGATATTGACTTGTGGAGAGTCAGATATAGAATTGAAACAAAAGCATGAAAACCCAAAGGTGGAGGGATATTATTAAGTCACCATTGTATGCCTAAGTGCTATTTACTTTTGAGGATTAACCTGATTCTAAAGTTAGCAGAGGGTGACTTTATTCAAGGTCAGTTAAAACGGGAAGATGCATAAATAGAGAAAAGAAAAGGATGAGGAGAGATGTAAAGAAAATGGTACCTTGCCCTTGTCTAATATACCCCCCCTAACTTATCACTCACTCTATCCTCAGAGTGTTAAAGTGATAGGTTGAGAAGTAATTAGGACAAGGGCTGCATGCTACGGTAAATCTGCAATCGCCCCTGGGGAATGAAGGAGATTGGATGCGAACTGTCCTCGTAGGGCGTGATAATCCACATCAGTCATTTCTTCCACTGGCCTTTGGAGAGCGATAATGGTGTACATCTAGTAGAGAACGTGGAAGCCGCAGTCATTGGACTGTCGAATTTGCTGGGGGCATTTGTGGCAGAAGGAAGGGCGTTGGAAATGCTCTTTATCGTATGCCCTTGTGTGCTGACTCAGCAAGTCAATTAACTTGTCAGCGCACTCCTTTGCCACTGCTTCTGTTGACGTCTTCGGTGTCACGACGTAGTGTCGCTGTCGTGCGTTGTACTGGCTGTCGGAACTGTTGTATATAGTGGTTGTTCCTTCAATAAGATTTGTTGCCAGGAGCATCCAATGCTCATGATAGAGGAAAGGAAACATGATGAACGTCGGCGTTGTGTGCTGGAGATAGGAGATCAGCGCTTCAGTCGTGCTGAAGTTTTTGAGCTTTAGAAGATCATCTTTCAAATATGGGGACGCCATGTATGTTGTTGGGTGATTTTGGCCGAGTAGAAACTGGTATGCGGCTATAAGGCTTACAGAGAGGGATCCTTTCACCTGTAAAGTTTCTCGTAGAGCGTCTGTCATTACGAGAATGTCCCGAGACATGAATACTATCCCGTTTTGTTCGGCAGAGAGCCGTGCCATGATGAGACGTAATTCCAGGTCGGAGAGACCTTTGCAAGCATCGCGATCAAAATCAGGGAAGGTTGGTTCAATGGTATACAGAGGATCGATATTGCTTGTAGCTTGCTTGGTGTCGGTGACTGGTACGTTGGTCTTCTCTGATTCTTTCAGAGTTTGACGGAAGGGTTGCCGCTACGGTCGCTGGATAGTTGAGAATAGATAGCGTGGAATGTCATCTGGTGCCATAGTTGGGTCCTTGAAGAACCACCTATCACAGATGAGCTCCATGGCATAACGTCCGCGTAAGGAATGAAAATATTCGGCAACCAGGTCAGAGAATGGGATTTCTTGGTTCAGCGCTTGGATGTGACGTATGGTGCAGAAAGTGCAATCCCCGGATTCCTCTGCAGCTTGGACTTGAGGGTTTATTATTTTGAACCAAAGTTGGCTCCAATCTTGGCGAAGAGATGGGCGAGCAGCCCAAATTAGCTTAAGCAGTCGGAAGGGTATACACCTTGCTTCTCCTGCTGCTTCACCAACGAAGTTTATTGTGCCAGCAGGCAGCTCAGCGCCACAGAAATTATACACCTTGGCATCCTGAGCCTCGGTATCTATGATCATGAAAAGCCAGTGGTCTGAAACTTGGAAAGGCACGGTCAGATAGCGTGGCTATCTTGCTAGGCCGACACGCAGCCGCTCGATTGACTGTGTTCTTATGTTTTTATATAAAAGGCCAATAGACAGAGCGGGTGAAGCGTTAAAGACCGGCTGTTGGCGCTTAGAACTTCTGTATATTTCGATACTATTGGCGAGGAGGACACGAAAGATTGCCATAGGCATTGTAGACCGAGGTCGGAGGATGCTGCGGAAGTCTTCACGTGTCAACCTACGCTTTGTTTTAGTATTCTGGTAGATTATATCTTCCCCTGCCTTTGCATCGTCCACGATAGTGTTCAATATAAAGATATCCTGAGCATCTAAAGTGGAGATGGCCGCCATGTCTAGGTCATGCATTTTATGCGGCAGGGGTGGTGGCGGGGGAAGCTCTTGTGGAGGGGGGGAGGAGGTAGTTCTTGAGCATCCGCATAGCCTTGTATGTCATCGTCTGAGTCTGAAGCAGAATCGAGCTCTTCATCAGTATCTAAGCGCAATCGTTCTGGTTCGTCCTCGTCATGAGATGAAGTTGCTGACGTGTCAGGCACTGAGATGGGTGGTATAGCTGTTGTGGGAAGGCTGTCGCTGATTCCTATTATGCATTGGTGGAATTCAGCGAAAGCCGCGTCTTTAGCAGCCTCCCCGATGGATCCCATAGCGGAATAATCCAGAAATTGATCCCCATACGACATGATAACGTTATCATTATGTGGGGATTTGGGATCTTTATCACCTTCATGGTGATCGTTCTGTTGTTTGGGTTCTGCTTCCTGGCTGGGACCTTCCCCAGCATCATCTGGTTTATCCGAATCATCGCTTGAGGAGGTACTATTGTTGGAGTCAGCCGAAGAATCAGAGTCATCATCTTCATCGTCTTCATCGTCTGCTGATTTATCAGTTTTTTTCTTATGTGCTTTCGTTTTGCACTGACGATGGATGGATTGAAGCTCGTCGTATGCCACTTGCACGTGCTCGTGTGTTTCGAGTAGTGCGTCGTGGGTTTCCTTTAAATCAGAAAAACGTGCTTCAGCCGAAAGGAGTCGGGCGGTGAGTTCAGTTACTTGAGCTCTTAGTTGATTGAGCTCTTTGTTTGATGACTCCTCGTGGCGATTGTGTAGCTGTGCAAGGGTGATGTTGATGTCGTCCAAGCGCGTGCTGAAAGCTTCTTGTTGCTGCTTGAGCTCGCGGAGGGTCTCAGGCAGAGGCTGAGTCTGCATTGAGATCCTCTCGACTTGCTGTGCCATCGCCTTGTGCTGGCTTTGGACACCAAGGACCAACTCGGGCAAGGATTTGTAGTGGCTGTCGATGTGATCGACTTGCTTAGCCATTAGATCTTGTCGTTGTTGGAGATCTTGGAGAAAGCTTGGCAAGGCGCGGTGTTGCTCATCGATCTTGGCGACATGCTTTGTTAGACCCTGCATACATGAAAAAATAGAATTTAAAATGTTAGAAGGGTCAGTGAGGAGGTTTCGGATGGTGTCAAATTGCCGTTCGAATTCCTCACTGACATTAGTGAAAGGGACCCCAGTAAGCGGTGGGTGGGGTGGCTGGGGTCGGGGTGGAGTGATGGTGGTAGTGTCGTGCGGAAAGGACACTGTTGGTGGTCCCGCGAACTGCGTAGTGACTGTGGAAGGGGTCACTAGCGGTGTCGGGGTGGCGGCGGATGAGAAGGGTAGTGAATCTGGTAATGTTGATGGAAAGTCGGTGGAGGTGAAAGAAGCGAATTCGGGCATTGTGGCGGAAAATGGGATGCCCGAAGTGAAAAAGGTTGATGTGGAAAAAGATGGAAAAGTGGTTGATTGTGGGAAAGTGGAGGATGGTGGGGTGGAAGATGGTGGGGTGGTGGATGGTTGAGTAGTGGTATCGAGATCAACATTTAGACTCATGATGAAGGAGTCTAGTGATGATGTTGTTATTTGTTCCTCTGGGAGGGGGGTTTCTGTTTCGGGGTGGGGTTTGGATGTTGGTGTCCCCGACAGCTCTTTTTCCTTCAAAAGCCTTCTGGAAGGTCGCTTTGCAGGAATTTTTGATGGTTTTGCTGCCGGGGCGGTTATACTAAGCTCCGTTTGACCCACTGTTGCTTTCTTTTCAGCAAATTTGACCGAAGATATGAGTTTTGCGATCTCATCATCGGAGAATAGGAGCTTGTCTTTGTCATAATCAGCAAGATCTAGTAGTGGGAGCAGTGTTTTGGTGGATTTTGCTGTGGGACAGAAGACGTAGTGTAGCTTGTCATCCTTTTCTTTTAAGATGAAGGAGTTCTTTAATGTTTGCTCATTTGTAAGGATGTCACCCTTTATTTGTTTGCATCTGGGTAGAAGTCTATCCATCTTGAGGTATTTGATAATTGATGTGATAAGACCACCCATGCATATTTCTTTTCCCAGGGCGTAAGCTGACATCTTTTGAATTATTAGACGTCCAATGTTAACTGGTAATTCGTTTAGGATGGACCAGATAACAAAGAGGTCTGAAATGATTACATTTCCTCCCTCGGACCTGGGGAAGAGGGCGCCAGCAAGGATTTTGTGAAGCGTGCGCACTAGGCCCGATTGAATGTTGGATGCTTTACATGTTTTTGCATCATAAACAGGTAGCCCCATTAAGGATTTCCAGAAGTTGTGTTTGTTGAATCTGGGGTTGTCTGTGCCAACAGCCTTGGCTTTCTTCAGTTGTTCTTGGTTGTCGATAAAGATTTCGTTCAGCATATTTTCAGTTATGACCACTTTGTTGTGAATATTTTGGTGGATATTCTGCGGTCACCACCGTCCTTTGCTTTGTCCGAAGCTTCCACTGCTTCTTTAGTAAAAAAGGTGAAGAATTCCGTGGTAGGCTCTATGTAAGAAAATTCGGCGACAAAGCAGAGGCGGGAGAGATTGGAGTTGTCGAGCAAAGTGAGGATACAGTTGTAGATCCCCATCTTCATAAGTACGCTTGGGCAAACGTACTTTGTTGGTTTGAGAGTTTGTTTAATGGATGGGAGGGTATGGATGTAGATAGGTTCTGGTGGTGGTGCTGTGGTGGTGATGGGGGGGAAAATAGGAACGGTAATGGTGGCAGGGGTGGCGATAATGGTAGTGGTTGGTGGGGTAGATGATGGTGGTGTGAAACCTGCCATGATCTGCTCCCTTGCAGTGACAGGGCGAACCTGCTTCCTTGCTCTCTTCTTGGGTTGTGGTTCTGAGGTGGTTGTCTGGGCCTTCCTTTTCCCCAAGGACTGTTTGGTAGGAGAATCTGCCTCCGGTGAAGGCTCATATTCTGAGGATTCGTCAGAAGAGATTTCTTCGACTTCCTCCTCAGAAGGTTCTTCATCTAAGCAGCGGTTGATACGCTTGATATCCTTCATGACGTCAATCAGGTCCACCTCTGCTGGGACCTGTCCGGTCTTTTTGTGGTAGTCAACTATGTTTTGAAGTTTCTCTCATTCAGCTATTAACTCCTCTTTGGTCCAATAATGATCGTCGGTTGTTCCCGTTGGTTGCTTTGCAGGTGAGGCCATGCTGAAAAATAAGAAAAAAAAAGAGTTAGAATGCTGAAAATTTGTATTTAAACCAGTTTATTAGAATAGAGCAATTTTATTGAGTTTTGGTTGAATCCAAACGGGTTGGAGACCGTTTGGTTCCAAACGGGTTGGAGACCGTTTGGTTCCAAACAGGTTGGAGACCGTTTGGCGCCAAACGGTCCTTTGTCCAAACGGGTGCAGGATCGTTTGGTACCAAACGGTTTAGAGACCGTTTGGGACCAAACGATCCTTCGTCCAAACGGGTGCAGGATCGTTTGGTACCAAACGGTTTGGAGACCGTTTGGGACCAAACGATCCTTCGTCCAAACGGGTGGAAACCCGTTTGGAGCAACTCGTCTAGAAGACAAAGAGCCGGGCTGCTCGGCGGTGAGGGACGGCGGGGGGGGGGGGGGGGGGGGGGAAGCCGACGAAGGCAGAAGAAAGCACGAAGGCAGTGGTGACGGTGACTGTGGTCGCGAAAGCCATAAAATAAGCATCACCTGTTAGCAGCTGTTGGTGAGGGCGATGACGGCGGAAGAAGAAGACCAGGGGGAGGCGGCGACGAGCGGAGCGGACGGTGCGCGCAGTCGACACCAAGGTGAAAACGTCGGTGAAAGACGGGGGGTGGTAACGGCGAGCTCGAAGAAGGTGCACGCGGGAATCGAAGAGAACAGGAGCGAGATAGGTGAGGAACAGAGAAAGCAAGAAATCGGGTTTCTAGAAGAGAGAAAGGAGGGAGCGGGATGTTATTTATAGGATTTGGTGGGGCGCCTTTACAAATTCCCGAAGTCAAACGGGTGCGAGACCGTTCGAACTCCAAACGGGTGCAGGACCGTTTGAACTCCAAACGGGTGCAGGACCGTTTGAACTCCAAACGGGTGTAAGACCGTTTGAACTCCAAACGGGTGCAGGACCGTTTGAACTCCAAATGGGTGCAGGACCGTTTGAACTCCAAACGGGTGCAGGACCGTTTGAACTCCAAACGGATGCAGGACCGTTTGAACTCCAAATGGGTGCAGGACCGTTTGAACTCCAAACGGGTGCAAGACCGTTTGGGAGGGTAAGAGTGGAACAGAAAATTATATTTTTGTGTTTATTTTTATAATTGCTTTAGTTTGTTTTTGTATTCTTAGGAGATAGAAGAAAAATAGATCTTGGGTTTCCGCCCAAGTAGCGCCTGGGTTTTACGTCGCTGGCTCGACGAGAATCTGCTCTGGATATGCTGATATCCTAGGGTCTTGAATTTCTATAGTTTGTCTTGGCAATTTGTCTGCTGGAGTGTAATATTTCTTTAATCTATGACCATTGACAGTTCTTTCTCCCCCGTTATCATCAATGATAATAACTGCTCCTGTCGGGTAAATATGTTTGATGGTGAAAGGCCCCGACCATTTTGTGCGCAATTTTCCAGGAAACAATTTCAGTCTGGAGTTGAATAAGAGAACCTGATCTCTGATGATTATATCCTTTCTTTTTATGTGGCCATCATGCCACATCTTGGTTTGTTCTTTGTAAATTCTGGCATTGTGGTATGCTGTCATTCGCAGTTCTTCCAATTCTTGTAATTGAAGTTGTCTAGATTCACCGGCACTTTTGAGATCAAGGTTCAATTGCTTGATAGCCCACCAAGCTTTATGTTCTAATTCTACTGGTAGATGACACGACTTCCCATACACCAATCAAAATGGTGTTGTTCCAATTGATGTTTTGAAAGCTGTGCGATAGGCCCATAAAGCGTCAGGGAGTTTGGTAGACCAGTCTGTGCGGTGCCTATTAACAGTTTTTTCCAAAATAGCTTTGAGTTGTCTGTTAGAGACTTCAACCTGCCCACAAGTCTATGGGTGATAAGGTGTGGAAACTTTGTGGTTGACTCCATATTTTCTTAAAAGTGCTTCGAAACTCCGCTCCAGAAAATGAGATCCACCATCGGATATTATTGTTCTTGGGACGCCAAATCTGGGGAATATTATTTCTTTAAACATTTTGATGACTGGTTTGGAATCACAGGAAGTGGTCGGTAGAGCTTCCACCCATTTTGAGACGTAATCCACAGCAACTAGAATGTACGTGAATCCGTAAGATGGGGGGAAGGGACCCATGTAATCTATTCCCCAAACATCAAAGAGTTCGACTTCTTGCCACATATTTAAAGGCATTTCGTTCCGTTTGGTTATTCCACCGGAGAGTTGGTATTTGTCACATGATCGCACGTATTCATGTGCATCCTTTGCGATGGTTGGCCAGTAAAAACCAGATTGAAGAACTTTAAGAGCGGTTTTCTTAGAGCTCATGTGCCCCTCAGTAGGGCCTGAGTGACAGTGCTCTAAAACTGGGATGATTTCTGTTTCTGGAATGCATCGGCGAAAGAGTCCATCAGCGCATAAGCGGAATAGATAGGGCTCATCCCAGAAATACTGCTTAGTGTCGTGAAGGAATTTCTTTTTGTCATGATATGATGCAGACAGATGGATGATTCCTGTTGCCAAATTATTCACAATGTCGGCATACCAAGGAAATTCAGTAGTAATCTTCATTAGTTGATCATCCGGTAAAGAGTCTTGGATGGGTAATTCATCGGTGTCTTTAGCTTCAATGCGACTGAGGTGATCCGCGATGACATTTTCAACCCCGCTTTTGTCTTTAATCTCTAGATCAAATTCCTGAAGCATTAACACCCATTTGATAAGTCGGGGTTTAGCATCTTGTTTTTGGATCAAGTATCGTATAGCAGAATGGTCAGTATATACTATGACTTTTGACCCTATTAGGTAAGACCGAAATTTTTCAAAAGCATAGATAACTGCCAGAAACTCTTTTTCGGTAGTAGTATAATTCTTTTGTGCCTCATCAAGCGTCTTGGAGGCATAGTATATAACATGAGGCTTTTTGTCGATCCTTTGTCCAAGGACTGCTCCTATAGCATAATCGCTAGCGTCACACATAATTTCAAATGGTTGTGACCAGTCAGGAGCTCTTAGAATAGGGGCATAGATAAGGGCATTCTTCAGAGTCGTGAAGCTATTAAGGCATTCTTGGTCAAAAATAAAATCTGCTTCTTTGGTTAGCAAGTGAGTCATTGGCTTTGCTATCTTTGAGAAGTCTTTTATAAATCTTCTGTAGAATCCTGCATGGCCAAGGAAAGCCCTGACTCCTCTGATGTCTTTAGGTGGAGTTAGCTTGGAGATGACATCGACCTTTGCTTTATCTACTTCAATCCCTTTATCACTTACTCGATGTCCTAGGACCACACCTTCAGTCACCATAAAGTGACATTTTTCCCAATTCAAGATCAGGTTGGTGTCCTCACATCTTTGTAAGACTTTTCCTAGATTGAGTAAACAGTTATCGAAAGAATCTCCGTATACAGAAAAATCATCCATGAAGACTTCCATGATAGATTCTGTTAGTCCAGCGAAGATAGCAGTCATACATCTTTGGAAGGTTGCGGGTGCGTTGCATAACCCGAAAGGCATTCTTCGGAAGGCATATGTTCCAAAAGGACAAGTGAAGGTTGTTTTTTCTTGATCTTCAGGTTGGATTGGAATTTGGTAAAATCCTGAATATCCATCAAGGTAACAGAAAATTTTTTGGTGGGCGAGACGTTTGAGAACTTCATCCAAGAAGGGCAAGGGGAAATGATCTTTCCTTGTTGCTTTATTAAGTTTTCTGTAATCTATGCACATTCTCCACCCAGTTACTGTTCTAGTAGGTACCAGTTCATTCTTATCATTAAGAACAACGGTGGTCCCCCCTTTTTTAGGGACCACCTGCACGGGGCTTACCCATTGAGAATCCGAGATAGGGTAGATGATACCTGCCTTCAGAAGTTTGAGAACCTCGATGCGAACTACTTCCTTGAGATTAGGGTTCAACTTCCTTTGATGTTCCTTCGATGGTTTGAATTCTTCCACCATAGGCAATCTGTGAATGCATAAAGCTGGATTTATACCAGTTAAGTCAGTCATCTTATATCCGATAGCTTTCTTGTGTCTCTTTAGCTCATCAAGAAGTCTGTTTTCTTGGTCTTCTTCCAGAGTAGAGCTGATAATCACTGGACAAAGTTTCTCACTATCAAGGAAGACATGTTTGAGTCCCTTGGGTAAGGCCTTCATTTCAGGAGCCTGAGGTGGCTCGGTTGCTTCTATAATGGTGACAGCCTTGAGTTCTTCAAAGGTGGCTGTTGGGGCTTCTTCAGCTTTTTCTAAGTATTGAAGGCATTGTTGCACTAGTTCATTTGCCGAGAATTCTACTTCCGGATTTGTCAAGGCACTTTCCAACTCATCGGAGGGTTCAAACATTTCTAACTGGGACATTTGATATATAACATCTAGGAGAAAAACTTCCTCTTGAATGCTTGGTCCTTTCATGCTGTTAAGAACTCTGAATTGAAAAGCTTCCTTCCCAAGTCTCAAGATAATCGTTCCTTCTTCTACATCGATGAGTTCTCGGGTAGTAGCTAAGAAGGGTCTTCCGAAGATTATTGGGTATCTTAGATCTTCTTGTATGTCCATAATAACGAAATCGCACGGAACATAAGAATTTGTTCCTATCCTGACGGGTATATCTTTAATAATTCCAAGGGGAGCAGTTATGGTAGAGTCGGCTAACTGAATTGTCATTGTCGTAGGTAACAAATCAGTGAAGCCTAATCTTTTACACATAGAATAGGGCATAATGGATATACTTGCTCCTAAATCTGCTAATCCCTTTTTGCTGGAGCCATTTCCAATCGAACACTGAATACCGAAGGAACCTGGGTCCTTATTTTTCTTTGGCATTTTGTTAAGCAGAATATCTGAAGTGGTCTGAGCTAGTTTCACTGTTTCGTGCTCTTCTGTCATATATTTTCTCGACAGCAGGGTTTTTAGGTATTTGGCCCAAGCAGGCACTTTAGAAAGAGCATCTAGGAATGGGATATCAATGTATAGTTTCTTCATAGCTTCTTTGAATTTCTGGAACCTAGTGTCCATTTTGGTTCCTTTCAACCTGTCTGGATAAGGAATTCTGGGTGGATCTTCTGGCATTGGCTCCTTTTCTCTTTCAGTAGTTTTAGTAGATTTTCCCTTTTCATGGGTAGAGCTTCCTGTTGGGGAAAGAATAGCTACATCATCATCATCATGGATGATTCTAGTGGTATCAGGAAGGACACGACCAGACCTTGTGGTGACAGCATTCAGTTGCTCAGGTCTATTTTGGTCATGCCTTGGGTTTGCCTCTAGTTGCCCAGCGAAGGTACCTGCTGGTGGTTTCAACTAAGCAGCAATCTGTGCTAATTGGGCCTCCACAGCCTTTTGTTGAGCCTGTTGGTTCGCAAGCATGGTTTTCTGAGATTGTAGCATCTGCCTAATCAAAGATATTTCATCAGATGGTTGGGGAGGAGCACTCCTCTGTTGATATTGAGTGACTTGTTGCCCTTGGGGTTGCTGTGGAGGTGCTGTCAACTGCGGTTGTTGTGGCTGCTGCAACTGAGGTTGTTGCAGTTGTGGGTGCAGTCCTGGGTATTGATAAGAGGGATTCCTAGGATAATTGGATCGTTGGAACCCATTTCTATAATTCCCTTGATTTTGGGCGAAGTTATTCTGAAATCCTGGTGGTTGTCTGCTGAAAGATCCACCTTGTGTCTGTTATTGTGGATTGGCAGTTCCTACAGGATTTCCATATTGGAAACCAGGATGATTTCTTGGTTTGTCTGGATTGTAATACACTTGGCTGGGTATTGAGTGAATGGAGTTGACTTGCTCCGGCATTTGGTCCTCGGGGTGTTCAATAATGGGTTCATATTGCGGCACTGGTGGTTGTAAATCCATCATAACATTGTATAACAGGCCACATGATAATGTGGGATGATCAGATGCATGACAGGCTTCACAAGTTCCGGTAGCAGCTCTTACTTGTTGAACCTGAGAGCTTTTCTTCTTGTCGTACTCTCCAAAAGAAGTTTCGAGAGCTTGTTGCTTGTTAGCAATAGTCTTCAGGGCCTCTGCAATAGCCTTGAGTTCCATGGATTCTTCAGCCTTGTAAACTTTAAGAACTCCCTTGGTTTGATTAGATGACCTTCCCCAATTAGATTGGTTCTCGGCCCCTATCGTAACTATATTCCAACCATCTTAATAGTTCTTTCTCATAAAGTTTCCTCCAGATGAGGAATTTAAAAATTGTTTGATATCATCACTTACTCCTCTATAGAATGTTTCTATCAGTTGATTTTGAGATATGCCATGGTGAGGGCACTTCCTCAGGAGTTCCTTGAATCTTTCCCAAGCTTCTGCAAGTGTTTCTCCAGGTAGTTGGGCAAAGTGATTAATTTGTCCCCTGATCTCATAGGTTAGTGAAGGTGGAAAGAATTTCTCAAGAAATTTTTCTTCTAAGGGAGTCCAAGTAGTGATGATAGGGTGCCTATCTAAAGCATTGTACCAGCTTAGGGCTCTCCCAGATAAGGTGAAGTGGAAGAGGTGTAACATTATAGCTTCAAGAGCAACTCCTGCTTGAGGTACAAGTCGGCAGAGTGACTTGAATCTCTTAAGATGATCCATGCAATCGTCTCCCGGTCCTCCAGAGAAAGAGATGCCTTGCATAATCTGAATCCATTACGTCCGGATTTCGAAATTTGGAATGTTCATAATTGGTGGTCGGACTGGGTGATCATCTTCATAATTCTTTGGGACAGCGTAATCCTGAAGTTGCTTACTTCTTAAAGCTAATTGAGCAGCATCATTCTCGGCTTGGATGCGAGCTTGTTCCTCAGCTCGAATCTCGGCTTGCACTTGAGCACGAGTGTCAGCGATGAGTTGTGCTCTTTATGCTGCTATGGCGGCGTTAACTCTCTCCGCAACGAGGCGTTGCTCTTCAGCCATTTGTCTGGCTCTTTAGCGATTGAGTCTAATCCTTCGGTGGAAACTTTTTTCTACCTCAGAGTCGTACTCTGGTTCAGGGGAGAATCCGATGTGATGCGGGGTTTGCATACACGTTTTCTACCTGAGTAGAAAGAAAATCACACTTTAAGATGATGGAAGGACAAAGAAAACAAGAAGATTTGGAGTAGTTATCAAGGAAAACGTGTAAAATCCTAATCAACCAAGAAGTTGTTAAGTAAAAACTAAAACGTTCCGTTGTCCCCGGCAACGACGCCAATTTTTGATAGAGTTTTACAACACCACTAAAAATCCTAGAGATGGTGAATCTCTAAGTTTAGCCTTGCTTGTATTATGGTAAGATCTCCACCCACGTATGCTAAGACACGCGGAAGTCTTATCGTAATATAGTTTAAGGGTCGAATCCACGGGACAACGGTCTTGTTTAGAGTCAAACAAGATGGAAAATGTTTTAGTCGTGCTTAACTACTTAACGATTGATATTTAGATCGAAAGCTTGATTTGGTTGTTTAAACTAGATGCGAGGAAAGTAAAAGCAAGAAAGTGGAAACTAAGGTTGTAGACAATGATTAAAAACCACTAGGATGTAGCCGGGTTTCACACCACTACACATGGATCATAAACATGCAACATAATAAAATGACATGCAAAGAGAATTTAATCAGCTAGTATCTTTGTAGACTTAGTTTCCTTTCGGATAACTAACTACGAGGAGTGTGGAGTATTGCAATGCCAGCCATCCCCTAACGAATGGTCACTTGCTTTGCATTACTCCTTCATTAAGTGTGTTCCTCGACTTTACCAAGGTTGCACTTTCATACGTCAACTGATTCCATTTCATAGTATGAAAGTGCAATGATGGGAGTGAGTTTACTCCACTCATGAAAGCACTCCTAGATACCGAAACAGACATATGGTGACTACATACATCTAGAGCCAACATTCAATCGATATTCAGATCTAAGGGTACAAACGTAGACAATTCATACCAATAGACAATAAGTAACACAAGTTGATGATCAAGCAACAAGCATTCATTAAACGATTGATGTTGAGCCAAAAAGGGAAGTATCTCTATTGCAAACAGTTGAATTACAATGCATGGAATGAAAACATGGGTAGCGGGGCTACTCCCCGCACCCTAGTGAAAGAGACTACTCGCTCATGTCAAGGGCAAAGAAGGAGGCAAGAAGAGAGAGAAAGAATATCATCTCCACGGAGGAGGGAAGGTTGAACCCTTGGTGGAGAGAGCAACGATCTTCACACTTCGTGGCTGCTTTGATGATGGATTTTCTCTTCCCACCTTCTTTGATGTTGAGAGAGAGAAGGTAGCTTGATGATTGGATGTAGATCTCAGACCGGCATCCTTGGGGCTAAGGATGAAGGATGGAAATGCTCTGGAACTGGAGAGGCAGCCTTTGGGCGTCTCCGAGAGATCCCCCTTTGTTCAGGACTCTTGGGTCTTATTT
Source organism: Alisma plantago-aquatica (assembly GCA_963693085.1). Classification (NCBI taxonomy): domain Eukaryota; kingdom Viridiplantae; phylum Streptophyta; class Magnoliopsida; order Alismatales; family Alismataceae; genus Alisma; species Alisma plantago-aquatica. Next base: position 65,112,241 of record OY856411.1, on the reverse strand, counting down.
ATAGGCCTTAAGTGAAGTCCAAACGGTTTGGAGACCGTTTGGACCTCAAGATCATTTGGACTTCAAGACCATTTGGACCTCATGACCATTTGGACCTCAAGACCGTTTGGATTCTATGCGGTCTTGGGACCGTTTGGCCTCCATGCGGTCTTGGGACCGTTTGGCCTCCATGCGGTGTCGGGACCGTTTGGCCTCCATGCGGTCTCGGGACCGTTTGGCCTCCATGCGGTCTCGGGACCGTTTGGCCTGCATGCGGTCTCAGGACCGTTTGGCTTCCATGCGGTCTCAGGACCGTTTGGCTTCCATGCGGTCTCAGAACCATTTGGCTTCCATGTGGTCTTGAGACCGTTTGGGACTTTTGTAATTTTTTTTGTATCTTTTTCTGTAAATAAAAAGGAGAAAGTTAGTCTATTGATGTGTCAGTAATAAGGTAAAGAATTAATGATTCTATCTAATTTATATAAGAAAAGGTAAGGAAAACAAGGGAAAGCTACTAAAATAACATCACAAGGTGAGAGGTTATCAAAGCGCCCAGCCATGGAAAGAACTTTCATCTTCCAAGAGTCCAATTTGTTCCTAATTTTTTCGACCAGTGGCTGGCACATGCTCATCGTTAGTATTCCAATAAATAAAGGTAGACCCAGATATCTTACTGGAAGCTGAGGGCATTACAATCCCAAACCTTTTTGGATGGTTATGGGTGTTAAGACACTCGAGATTAGCTGACTCTTATCCTGATTCAGCTGGAGTCCAGAGTACCTACTGAATCTGTCAAGACATCTCTTAATACCTTCCAAGCTCGCTTCACTTACTTCAGAAAAGATCAAAAGATCATATGTAAACAATAAATGGGACACACTACAATTTTTTGTCTTAAGAGGAGAGATGGCGCCAACTTCTTCTGCTTTGTTTAACATGGTTGTGATCCCCTGTATGCCAATGACAAATAGATAGGGTGCTAATGGGTCGCCTTGCCTAATTCCATTAGAGGCTTGAATGATAGGGGACGGATTGCCATTGATAAGTATTTGAACGGATGTTGTGTCAAGACATTCCTTGATTCAACTTAACCAGCAGATCGATAAGCCCATCTGTTTCATTACGTATAGGATGTAATCCCTTTTGATTGTGTCATAAGCCTTACTTAGGTCTGCTTGATGCATATCTTAGGTTTAGTACTCGGCTTATTGAAATCACTCACCAATTCATTTGCCGAAAGAATTGCATCAGCAATGTGCCTTCCCTTCACAAATGTACATTGGTTGATGCTGATGATATCGGGCATGATGTCTCTCAATCGACTTACAAGGATTTTGGAGATTACTTTATAGACAAAATTACATAATGAGATTGTCCTCCATTCACCAATTTCGTTTGGCTGCTTCACCTTGGGAAGAAGGGTAATGAAATTCATATAATGTCTCTCAGCAGTCTGCCTTTGGAGAAGAAGTCCTCGATGGCAACTATAATGTCTTTACTGACAATTTGCCATGTATCTTTAAAGAAATGTGCATTGAATCCATCCAGCCCTGGAGATTTGTCTCCATTTGCATTCATCACAACTTTGTAGATCTCCTCCTCACTGACAAGCCTTGAAATGTCATTAATCTGTTGTCTAGTCAGCCTGGGTAGACCCTGTATCTCAGGTTCAATTGCTGGCATTACTTTATTAAAAATAAATGAGTAGTGGTCCACAAATACACTTGCAATATCACTATTGCCAGTGATGCATTTTCTATCTTTCTCAACTACTTTTATCATGTTCCTGCTTCTCCTTATTTTTAGAGACATGTGAAATAACTTTGAATTTATATCTCCAAAATTCAAAGTTTACTTCCTTAAGGTCGCAAAAGCTTTGGAGAAAACCTTGGTAGGCGGCGATCCCCGGTAGCGTAGCGGAGGCGTTTCCTCTCCATAGCTAGAAGATGACTGTCACGACGACGATGCTTCGGCGCCCGCCTGATAAGTCGGATCTCACGGGAGGTGATGCTTCAAATCGAACAGTTGATGATCAGTTTCTGTTAAGGCCAAATGCAGATCAAAGTTCACATCCTCCTCAGCTACCGAAGAAATGGGAAGATCTGACTGGTATTTCCTCGAGGGGTCCATCTGCCCTGAATCTTAAGGAAATCTCCATCAGGGATGGTAAGATCGTCTACCCGAAACATGAGACCATCAGGAATGCGGAACGTTGGAGTAAATGTCTGATGGGTTACGTGATTGATTTCAATCCTCACATCCTGACTCTTCTTAAGCATTTTGCTGAAATCTGGTGTACGAGAGGATCCTTTGAAATCTTTGATAGGAATGACGGTTTCTTCTTAGTCAGGTTTGATGAGCAGAGTGATCTTGATCATGTTCTTAATGGTGAGTGGTACGTTCTAAGAAAACCTATAGTTCTGAAGAGATGGAAGCCGGGTGATGAACAAAAGAAGACGGTTCTTACTGAGGTTCCAGTTTGGATTAGAATTTTCAATTTGCCGTTAGAAATGTGGGATCTTGGTTTTTTTGAGAGGATTGGTTCTTTTATCGGCAGACCTGTACAGATGGATGAGAATACTAGGTGTTTGAAACACATTGATTATGCTCGCATTCAATTGCTGATGAACTGTTGTACGAAATTCCCAAGTAAAGTTTCTTTGATTAGTGATGAAGGGGAAGTATGCTCTGTTGATATTAGATATGAGTGGATTCCTTATAAGTGTGTTCATTGTGGATTCCTGGGACATGGCAACTGTGCTATTATTCCAATTCTGAAAGCAGGTCCACCTGTAGCTCGTACCGGGGGTGTTCAGAGGAAACAGTGGGTTGAAAAGAAATCAATTGATCCTCCCATTCCCGCTCAGATTTCTGAACGTGAAGAAGAGCCTATTTACATAGTGGAGGAAATAGTGGATGAAGCAGAAATAGCTAGATTGAAGGGACTGTCACAACAGGTTGAGACAATTGAAGATTTACAACTTTCACGTGAAGTTAATGAAGGTTTTGGTTATGATGCTGTTGAAACTGAAGCTATACTTCAAGATATTCTTATGGAAAGTAATGCTCCTCAAGGGATCAGCTCTTCTTCTCCACCATCTAATCTAATTACCCCTGCTGTTTCACCGGTCAGTATAGATAGTTCTCAATCGTCCTCATTCTCGGTGGCGCATAACAGAGCTAAGCAGGTAAGAAGCCCCCCCAGATGCCAAGCTAAAATTAATGTTAGCATTTATGATAGACTGGCAAGCTCTTCGTTCTCTTCTGTTCCAAGAGATCTTCTTCTTTCTCCTTCGAATGCTGAGGTTGTCAGCTCAACAGCCGAGAAGTAGTCATGAGCTCTTTTCAAATCACCTCCTGGAATGTCAGAGGTATTAGCCATAAGATCGCTGATGTCCAGGAGGAGTTGAGGAGGGTGAAAGGTCACATCATCATCCTCATAGAAACTAAGATTAGGAAGAGGAAGGTTAACTCATTTATGAGAAGATTCTTTCCCCTGTTGGAATTCTGTACCAATTTGGATTCTCATCCCCTTGGTAAGATTTTTATCTTGTGGGATCCTAATGTCTGTACCATGAGAAAGATCTTAGAGACTAATCAGGTCATTCATGGTGAGGTTGTTTCTGAGAACCTAAGTTTTACTCTTACTGCTGTTTATGGCCACAATGATGACTACGATAGAGAAAACCTTTGGAATTCTATTCACAATATCAGTCCTTCTGTTAATTCCCCCTGATTCATTATTGGAGATTTCAATTCTGTTCGCAAAGATTATGAGAAGTTCGGTGATTGCCCTCCGTCTCCTAAATCGATGAGAGATTTTAACAACTGTTTACTAGATAATAATATCTTCGATATTGATCTTAAGGGACCTCAATTTACTTGGGACAACCATCAACCTGGTGAGAAGCATATTGCTACTAAAATTGATAGGATTTTATACAATGTGAGTGATGTTAATTCCTTCCCTGATTTTTTTGGTAATGTCATCTCCAATATTGTTAGTGATCATAAAATTCTCAGCCTTGTGATTGGTGATGTTCGCCACATTAAATCCCCATTCAGGTTTATTAATAATTGGACTTCAGAGCAGGGTTTTCTTGATATTGTTGAAGAAGCTTGGAATGCCAATATTGAGGGATATGCTATGTTTAGAGTTTACAGGAAATTGCAGATTCTTAAAAACAAGTTGATTAGTTGGAATAAGAATGTTTTATGCAATTATATCAGTGATGCGAATAGGAAAAGGCAACATGCTCTTTGGTTACAGGAACAGGCTGACGTAAATCCTAATGACCAGAGTCTTTTAAAGGATACTATTGAGGCTAGAAAGCTTGCTAAGGAGGCTTCTTTGAAGGAAGAGAGATTACTTAAACAGAAGTCTCGTATTCAATGGCTCAAGGAGGGGGACAGCAATTCAAATTTTATCTACTTATCTATGAAAACCAGAAGACAAAGAAACAACCTTATTTCTCTTAAGGTCAATGAGTCTATTACTTCTGATCCTAATGCTATTCAGGAAGCTGTTTATGACTATTACAAAAATCTCTTTAATAATAACTGTCCGCATGGTGTCTTTCTTGATGAGTGGAGGGGTACTAAGATCTCGGAGTCTCATAAATCTATTCTTATGGCTCCTGTTTCTCAGAAGGAAATTGATGATATTATTAACTCCTTGAAGGTTGACAAGGCACCTGGGCCTGACGGTTTTAATGGTGTCTTCTTTAAAAAAGCTTGGCATATTATCAAGAATGATGTTAGTGAAGCTATTACTGAATTCTTCAAGAATGGCTGTTTGCTGCAGGAAGCTAATAATACTTTCATCACTCTTATTCCAAAAGGTCAAGACAATAGTGAGCTCAAGAACTGGCGTCCTATTGCGCTGTGTAACATCACTTATAAGCTGATTTCTAAAATTATGGCCAATAGAATCCAGCTCATCCTTCCTGATATCATTAGTCCTAATCAATGTGCTTTTATTAAGAATAGAAGTATTAAAGATGCGGTTATGCTTACAAATGAGCTTATTCATGATTTCAATAGACATAATGTTAGCAAGATGTGTGTCAAAGTGGACTTAACTAAGGCCTATGATTTTGTGAAATGGAGCTATCTGTTCTCTATTCTCTTTAAGATGGGGTTCCCCATTAGATGGATTAAGCTCATTGAAACTATTTTTAATTCTACTTCTTATCAGATTCTCATTAATGGTGAACCCGGGCCTAAATTCAAACCCTCTAATGGCATTAGGCAATGTGACCCATTGGCCCCTTATCTCTTTGTCATTGCTATGCAAGGTTTTACTGAACTGATCAAGAAGGTAGTGAACGAGAAGAAGCTTACTCCTATTAAAGCTTCTGCTTCTCTTAGTGTCTCACATGTTATCTTTGCTGACGACCTTATGGTTTTTTCTGAGGCCAATGAGGGCAATGCTAAAGCTATTAAAGGGTTATTTGATACTTTTGGTGATTGCTCTGGTTTGAGAGCTAATGTTTGCAAAAGTTCTATTCTTTTTAGTAAAGATGCTCCTGTTGATAATATTCTGGCTATCACTGGTTTTTCTAAATGCTCTCTTCCTTCTAAGTATCTGGGTATTCCTATGTTCATTGGTAAGCTTAAGAAGATGGATTGTATCCCTCTGATTGACCGTGTTAGAGGTAAACTGGAGGGATGGAAGTCTAAAGTTCTTTCTTTTGCTGGGAGATGTGAGCTCATTAAATCTACTCTTAGTACTATTCATCTATACTGGTCATCCTCTATCCCCCTCCCTATGTCTGTGTGCAATACCATCGATTCTATCTGCAGGAATTTCTTATGGAGCAATTCGGAAGGTAATTCCACTCTTCACCTTGTGCCTTGGGATAAGGTTACTCTTCCTAAAGATGAAGGTGGTTTAGGTTTCCGGAAAACTAAAGAGACTTCTCTTGCTTGTTTATGTATCAATGCTTGGAACTTGGCCAGTAAAAAACATACTTTGTGGGTCAAATGGATTAATGAAAGATACTTAAAGAATGCTTCTTTCTGGTCGGCTACTCCAAATCCTAATTGGTCTTGGCTCTCAAGAAAGACTATCAAGGTTAAGGATCTCATGTTACCTCATACCACTTTTCATATTGGGGATGGTGCTAATGTCAAGCTTTGGGCTGATCCCTGGATTGCTGGAGGTAATTGGATTGAAGACATCATTGGGAGAGATGGATTCCTTAAGTCTGGGTTGGATCGCTCTTGTAATGTTAATGCTATCATTCATAATGGGAGTTGGTCTATTAAAGACAACAGAATGAATAAAAAGTTTTATGATTTGATTTCTGTCCAGAAATCCCCCCGAGGGGGAGAGGACTTTATTTCTTTTAAGGAGGTCTCTAATCCTACTATGAGAATCTTCTGGGACTCCCTTCGTTCTAAAGGAACTTACAATAGTATCTTCAAGTGGATTTGGGACAGCAAGATTCCTGGTCGCTTCTCTTGTCATATTTGGAAAGCGGTGCTTAATAAACTTCCTAATGATGACTATCTTAGAAGGATTGGTATTCATGTGACTTCTAGATGCAACCTCTGTCTTAATTCTTATGAAGACACCAACCATTTGTTTTTTTATTGTGGTTTCTGCAAGAAGTTCTTTGATTGGATTGCTAGTACTACCAACCTGCCTAATTTGAAGTATATTGACAATTGGAATAAGGCGCTGATGCTTGGGAAATCTGCAAAGATTATGTACTTCTTTTGTCATTACAACTTATGGGATGAAAGGAATAGAAAAAGTCATGAAGGTTCTTTTCTATCTGTTAGAAGTATGTGGGACAGAATTAAAGGTGATTACTTTGGTCTCATTGCTGTCCTCTGAAGTCTGCTTCTTTTGGTGATGGTTTTTTTTGCTTGAAGCCTTTTTTGCTCTAGGTTTCATCTTGTGTTTGCTTTGCCTATAGTGGATGAGCTTATCCCTTGGGAGTGGAAGAGCTCTCTATAGGATGGGTTTTTTTTGCTGGAGTCTCTTGGTGGTGGAAAAGCCTTGGCGTTCCTGCTTTGTTTGGTTGTTCTGTTGATGCTCTTAGTCTTGGTCTTTGTTCTTGGCATTTTGGTTGGTTTCCCATGTTTCTCCTTCTTTTCTTTGCTTCTTGGGTGGATGAGATTATCCTTTGAGGAGTGGAAGATCTCTCCCAAGGTTGTGTTCTGACTTTCCTCTTGAGTGTATGAGGTTATCCTGATGGGAGTGGTAGACCTCACTCAAGAAGGTTATAGTTCTCTGGTGTTATTGGCTCTTGGAGGTTCTGTCTTTTGGTTTTCTTGTTTTTTCTCCTGAGACTGCTGGTCTTTGCTGCTGATGGATATCTGGGATGTTTCTTTTTTGATTGATGGCGTTGGGTTGCTGGGTTTTAATGAGGAGCTGCTGCGTCTTGATGCTGGTTTTCTAAGGTTCTCTACAAAGTTTGTTCACATTGGCAACACCTGTCTATCTGGGATATTGCCAGCTACTAAGAGTGATCATATAGTGGACATAGACCTGTCCTTTTATGATCTTTCGGAATCTTTTCCTTCTTGGTCCAGTCAAGTTAATGTCAATCTGATCCTGGTTGCTTATGTCTTGGTCGCTGACAGATCCATCTTGGTACCATCTACGAAGCAGATGTTCAGGACCTTAGCACAACCTCCTTTTTTATCAAAGTCTTTTTCAGATGGGCAGTTAGTAGCTTTGTTTCTTTTTTAGATGCTCTCATTCTGAGTATGTTGAATATACATCAGCTACTTCTCTCCCAAGGTTGCTGCTGGTTCTCGGAGTTTCTGTCTGCTGGTTCTCGGAGTCTTTGTCTGATGTTTCTTGGTTTTTTCTCTGAGGCTGCTGGTCTTTGCTACTGCTAGAAATCTGGTTTGTTTCTTTGTTTTTTTTTGGCCGTTGGGTTGATGGGTTTTGATGAGGAGCTGCTGCGTCTTGAAGCTGGTTTTCTGAGGTCCCTGTAGATGTTTCTGAAGATGCCTCTTGGGTCTCCTTTGGATGGACCTTTTTGCTCTTTCCTGGTTAATGTATAGATAGTCCATATTTTTTCTTATGGGATGTAAAGATAGTTTTTTTTGGTTGGCTCTTCTTTTGAGACCAACGAGTTTTGTACTTACCAAAGAACAAAAATACAAAAAAAAGCAACAGAGTTTTGGCCGACCAAAAAAAAATTTATATCTCCATTCTTCAACTAAAACACTCTAGACTTTTGTCTCAACATATATTCCTCTATGTCCCTCGCTGTTTTTGCAATGCAGGCCTTTTCATTTGCAATTTCCAACAGAAGGTGGTCATGCAGATGCAAGTCAGATTCAGCTCTATCTTGGAGGGCCTCTTTCTCAAGGAACTTAGCATTAACAGCCACATCACCCTTACTTTCTGAGTTCCATTTTTACAAAGCTTTTTTTACTGCTTTCAATTTTGAGCATACTCTATATATAGGACAGCCTGAGACATGAGTACCCCATTCATCTTCCACAGTCTCCTTGTTACCTGGAAGGGAGGTCCAGGCATTAAAGAACCTGAACGAGTAGAATTTGTTCTTATCTTCATCACCCAGGTGGAGCACTTGGATGTAATGGTCTCTATGAATTGTTGACTAAATCTCAAACCAGTGTCTTGAAAAGGTATTAAGAAATATAGTGTTTCCAAAAGCCCTATCAATTATGCTTCTTGTATTTTTATGACCTTCCTGATTGTTGTTCCAAGCAAAGAATGGCCCTTTGGCTTGTATTTCAATGAGGTTTGTAGCTAGAACCGCATTTTTGAACTCTTCTATAGATCTTCTTGATGGTGCAGACCTACCACTACGTTCAGTAGTATGTCTCACTGCATTAAAATCCACAATGACAAGCCACGGGTTACTAATGCAGTGACTAATATCAGAAATATCTTTCCACAGTTCAGATATTCTATCATCTTTGTTAGAGGCATAGATAATCGAGATCTCCATAGTAAAACCCTCTATTGTTAGCTAAAATATGCAGGAACTATTTTGATTGGGCACATACCTTGACCTTGAATTCATCATTGTTCTACATTGTGATGATTCTGACCTTATAGTAAGAAGATGAATTATCAACCCATTCAGCGTCAGGTCAAATGTTTTGCACTGCTCTAGCAATCTTCCTTTTTTTCATCTTAGTTTCAACAGTGAAGACAAGATCGACTCATGTCTTCTTTATCTCCTCCCTGATCACGTCTTGTCTCCCTTGAGAGAAGAGACCCCTAACGTTCCAGGTGAGGATAGTGGGTGTGTTGATCATGACTGATTTGGAGTTGGATATGCTTAATTATTCATAAAATAGTTTCCATGTAGAAACTATGAAACCATAATATAATTACTTCAACTATGTGCAATCACAACAATCAATATGTACTCCAATAAATCAATCAAACTAAAAGTATGCATAATACCAAGGTGTCACCATTTTATCCATATGATTTGAAACGGGGTCTAGATTTAATCCTAGTGTCTTGGTTTAAGGTGGTAGTACTCTTAGGTCACCAAAACCCTAATCCTCATGTACAAGGTCATGGCCCCCAGTCAATTTATCCTTGTCTAGAATCTGGTATCTATTGTGTGAATTTTATCCAGACTTGCTATTTTGTGCATTTTTCCTAGTCACTCATCTACTAGGTGACTTTGGTTGCTGGAACCCCTCAGAGTCAATATGTCGAGCATCTTTTGGTGGTGAAACAAGTCTCTTCTCCACTTGGAATGGTGTTGTCTCAGACATAGAATCTAGTTGTGGGGGTTGCTCAGCCTGCAAAGGTGGCTCCTGACTTGCCTGAGCATTTTCCCTTTTAGGCTTGCATATCCTACTATCATGGCCGAAAGTATTGTAGTGAGGACAGACTTTTGGCTTCCATTCATATTCAATTTGAACCACATAAGGAGTGCCGCTATCAGTTCTAAGCTTCACCTGAGTGGGAAATTTCGAGCTAGCATTCATCAGCCCATTAACTCTAGCATACTCCATCTGGTGTTTGGCTTTAGTCTGATGATCCAGGCACTGAGGCTTACCCAGAAATGTAGCTATATGCACTATCATTTTGTTATTCCATAACTCTAGTGGTAGATTCAGTATTTTCAGCCATACAAGCACGTTTGAGAGCTTTTCTTGTTCTAGGGGTTTTCCTTTTCCCATTTCTTTAGGATCAATGGCTTGCCCTTCACATACCATGGCCCTCCCTCTATGGATACATTCATATCTTGGTTGTTATGGAACTTGACTATGAAGCAGCTATTGGCACGCCCCATAACCTCAATCGAGCCCGACAGATTCTAGGACTTCACCACACACTTATGCAACATTGGGATGTGCGAACAGAAGCCCAATGATATACACAGCTATTATATTTGACTAGAGCATTATGGTTTCACCAACCTCTGATTGCGGGATAGTGATCTTGTCATTTTCAATCGTGATGGATTCTTCATCAATCCTGGTATTGAGGTCTCCCACTGGTTCCTTACAGACTGCAGACCAAGCCTTCGGCTCAGCAGAGACCCTGATCTCTATTGACGGGGCTCTCTTGGCCACATTCCTACCCAGGCTTTGCACCACCGACACCCTTCTTTCGTGTGCACTGCCGCCACCACCACCACCCCTTCTTTTGTGAACTTTCATTTTCCACAACATTTATACATGCTTTGTGATTCAGTAGCCCTAGAATAATGTAAAGCTTTGGTTTTTGGGGTTTATTCCACTATCTAATATTACTAGGCACTGGATTTTATCTGTTTTCCATGCAATAAGGTTTTAGTACTCCTACATAATTATATATTGGATGCCCCATACCCTGGCTTGTATGCCAATGGAGTTTGGTTGTGTGCCATTCTCTGTCAAGTAATGGCTCATGTGCCGTAACCGCCATTGGCTTTATATTTACACTAGTTCTATGTTTATCTCACATGCATACAAGTTGATTTATTGATGTCGATGGGTTATGTGCCCTACATTCTTTATATGTGCCTTTGTGGCATCTCTTATGTTTTATTAATGGCAAGTGCATCTGTTGTTGATCATCTTACTCATATTCTCTTTGATATCCACTTGGATTGTACTCTTCTCTTCTATGGGAAGCCTTGTTATATTTGATGTCCTTTTTCTTAAAGTTGCTCAATTCCTTGTTAATATGCTCATATTGACATTTTTATGTTGACAACATACACTGTCTTGTTTTGTGGGGAATGCTTCCAATCCCTAGGTGAAGGACATGGCATGCATACATGGATTTGGCTTAGGAGCAGACTCTCAGGGAGATGGACTCGAGATAACTTAGATATCCCTCTGCTTATATCATGATGTAGTTGTACTTTCATGTAAACCCCAAGTGGCATAATATTTTGTAATCTTGATAAAATGAATATAGTTATGATTTATTATTTTGTCTCTATACTTTGGTTATTCTTGTATACCATTATTTGAGAAATGAAAAAATTACACCTATTTCAGTATGCTTATTTGTGTGTTTGGATTAGATGGATTTATTCCTCAAATTTAGTGAGGAAGGGATCCCCTCCTGGGTCCCACTCCTTACACAAGTCATTATCTTATTAGGGTTAATTGGTTCTAAGCATGGTTAAGGTTGCATGTATCCATAGTTAGTGTTACATTTGATTTATTCATGTTATGTGAATTATAAGTCCATTAGGGTTAAAAAGTATTAGGGTGTATACTTAACCTTGTTTGGCCAATTGTAAAGATCTAAGCACAGTGAACTTGTAATTTTAGGATTGGGGCTTTCTAGATTTAGGATAGGTAGATTTCAGTATATTACAAACTAAAACTCACCTCAAACTATTACCACTATGTCAATCCTTTGTTTTACCTTGACAAAGGATGAAAACTCATATTTTGACTCTAACATCACTGTCACCCTTCATTCTACATATTGAGTCCCTCATCAAAACATATTTAAATATCCTCATTAGTTCAAGATATATGTGGGTAAACAAATCAAACCCGTTGATTTCTTTAATTTCAATTCACATACATGATTTTTTATATTTAAGACTCTCAAGTGGGCTCATTTTTCCCAGAGATATGATTGCAAGAGGTATATACTCTCAAATTATATTCTAAAGTTAATCTAGTTGGTCTATTATACAACCCATGTCCCTTCCTCCATAGCCCACCAATGACCAACCCTTCCTTCAAGTAGGTAGATGTCACGTAGTTTCTTGTGGTCAACCCTTCCTTCAAGTAGGTGCATGTCATGTGGTTTCTTCCTCTCATTAGGTTTCTATTGGATACAATAAGTCTTACTGAGTTGTATTAACCATAAATCAACATTTTTTTATCTAAATGACCAAAATATCTATCACACTAGTTCTACACAATGATTTGTTTGTCTTACTTGACTATGTGCACGCTCACCTAGTGGTAGTGGTGCATGTCATTATGAAATAGATATACAATGCCTAGGTCAAACAAAACAACATGTCATCTTTCTTAACATTGCAAGTAGGGATAAACTAGACTAGAAAACAATGATGGGTATGCAAATCCTGCCCCAGGTACTCTTTATGATTGACCCATTCTTTGTTCTTATGCTTGGAATTATTCTAAGATAAGTTAATTTTGCTCATCTTCATGTTCTTCATGTTGTCTTCACATATCTACAACATCTTATCTTTGTAAGTAGGTTGTAGAACACACAAGAGCAGGCTATGTCATGACATCCTTAGTCTACATAGGATCAAATCACCCTAGGTCTCTTATACCATAAGTGTCCCAACCCTATGATTGTTGCTAACCATTTTGTATATTCAAACCCCAATTTTCTAGATAAATCTCAACCAATAATCATACCAAACTTTTGAACAAATTTAGGTGATTTAGGGTCCAGAATGGACCACAAGCATACAACGTCTTCAAAACAAATCTAACCCCAACTGTGATTTAGGGTCCAGAATGGACCACAAGCATACAACATCTTCCAAACAAATCTAGCCCCAACTTTACTTCAAACACATGGTTTCTAAGTTCACACAAGCCATAAAATAGTATTTAAATTCAATCTCACACCAATTCCATACATGTAGATCAAAAAACACAAGAAACACCCTTCACACCTAAACCCTAACCTCAAGGTGAAGTGGGGTTTAATCTAAAGGAACCAATCAATATATACTCTATCACATCAAACACATACGAAATGATTATTTTGGAGAATATATATACTTAATTATTCATTGCACTCTCCATGTTTACAAGATTAATATTAGTATATATGTTTTATGCATTATCTTGTGCTATGTGTTTTGTTATGTGATTAAGGCATGTCTTGTCTTTAGCTTTTATTTTATCCCATATTTCCTAGTTCTAGTTCACTCTTACTCTCTTGTCCTATAAAAGATAGTGCACTGTAACTTTTCTAATATATCAAATAAAGGTTTTTCCATTCTATATGGTATCAAACGTGTTCGATCCTCCCTAATCCATCCCATCAACCCCCACCCATTCCATCAACACCCACTACCGCCACCATTTCCACCATCTCCACCATCCCCACCACCTAGGAATCTCCTCCATCCATAACCTTCATCACCACTACCTTCTCATCAACCTCCACCCATCGACCAACCCTTCCTCTTCCACCCATTGACCTCCACCCATTGACAAACCCTTCCTCTTCTAACCGTTAACAAACACTTCCTCTTCCACCCATCGACCAACCTTTCATCTTTCACCAGTAGACCTCCACCCATCGACCAACTCTTCATCTTCCACCCATTGACCAACCCTTTATCTTCCATCCATCAACCTCCACCACCCATAAACCCATCAACTTTTCATCAATAAACCCTTCTTCATTCACCCATCAACCTTCTACCCATTGACCTACCATCAACCCTTTAACTTCCTTCATCACCATTGCTTATAAGCCATTGACTCTACCCCAATTGACCTCCACACCATTGACACGTAACCCATCGACCTCCACCCCATCGATCTGCTTTCCATCATTTACTCTTCTAGTTAGTCCCAAAATAGCAAGTGAAAATCTACACCACTAAATAATGGGGATATCACGTTGGTTATTGTAGGCATACACAGTCAGTTAAAAATTGACGACCAAGTGGGCGACGCTAAAATGCAAGTCTTTCTTTGTTGGTTCCAGAATTCGATGATAATACTTTTGTTTTATGGTTCCAGGTTACAAAAAAATTGACAACATAACTCATAGTGGGCAACAAATATGTGGTCTCCTTTGACCTTTCCTCGTTGGCTGTAAGAACAATAACCAATGCCTTTAAGATAACATGTAAAATTTACTCGTCAACTAATTAATGATAAATAAATGACATTGAATATCATGATGTTAGTTTTATCAGTGATTGAATAGTGAAACTTTTAGGTATACCCCGTCAGTTTATTGTGTATAATTGACACATAATGTATATGTAGTCGATTCTGTATAAATAGTTGATGAGAAATATCTATGTCTTTTCTTATATAGCAGGTAAGAAGACTTGCTATCTAGCTGCTATCCTGTCTGCTGGCTCCAGTTCTTCAGAACTGTAGGCCTCTACAAGCATTGCATCTTAACAGTAGGTCGGAAAACCTATAAGAAAAAGATATATATATATATACAAAATATCACAATGCATTTAATATAATAGGCACAAATATGCTAGAAAACCTCAACATTCTATCATTTTTCACTTCAAATGCACACATAAATCAATGAACTCATTGCTCAATTGATTCCTTTCTTAGCCACACATTCAATTTCATACATATGCACAAATACACATCATTTTCTTCCCCATGCACTCACACTCAATTCACACACACATATGCACTTCACATCCCATTTAGACACACAAATACATATCAACATCAGCTGCCATCTCAGATTTTAAGTCCATAATGTATAATAATTTAACAAGCAAAAATCTGAGATCAGAGTTTGATATCAATCAGCCCTTCCATTCTTTTTTCAAGTCCACATGTTTGATGAAGCAGTATGCCCACTGTTCGTGTAGGTCATTTAGTTGGTCCAATTTATACAGTTCAATATTGTCAAAAAGCTGCAAAGAGAACGAGACACGATTCTAATTGGATTTGATTGTTTGCATTATCATATGAGACTACTTCATTAATATGATCCAAAACTAATAAAATTACCTTATCCATACATTTGATCTGTTGTGCATGCATGACAATTGTCTGCATGTATAGCATCACATAATATGTGCATGCCCAATAATTGTCTTGTATAGTGCCATGTAGATTTATAATTAATGTAATAAAGCAGAGTTGGTAATATATATGCAATTAGAATGAGAAGATTACATCAACACTCTTCTAAGTTATTGAATTCTTTTTTTATCTACTTTCCCTTAGTTGTTACAAAATTCTTTCATACCCCTATAAGTTAAGTTAACATATATGTTGCATTGTTAAACATTCCTATGACACTAACATACAAATATGTTGAGCACAAAAAAATGATACTCACACATGAATCACAAATTTCATTGGGTGTCCCTCATTTGGTGTTAGTTTTATACCCAAAGGATCAAATAAATACATAGTACAAGTATCGGGAACAATCAATAACAACTTTGAATGCTTATTTCTGAGTGAATAGAAGGCAAATAAAATCAATTTTGAGTTCAACAAAAATTGTATTCATAAGTTAGACATATAAACAACAAGACCAAAACATACACAACGTTGAAGGGAGCTATGATCATGTTCTTAGTAGCACCAAAAAACTACATTACAATACTCACATAATCCTTGATGTCACTCGGATCTCCAAGTTCATCATTAATCAATGATGGCATTAGAAATGACATATTTTCTATTCCTAACTCAGCAACTACGTAATAAAAATGACTGAACAATATATATATGTGCGTGTGTATATATATATATATATATGAAATACTCGTTTAATATATAGGAAACAATTAAACAATTCTTCACATATGACAGTGTATTGAAACTCACTATATCTAAAGTTCTATCATTGATGTGTTCATCCATTCATACTAAAATAGCTCAGAAACATATGTCAACAATATATTAGTGCTATGTTGGTTGCTTAATGTTTCATATGGGTTCATCCCGTCAATACAAAGTCCAAGTTATAAATTCCTGGCTTCTTCACCAAATTTTGGATACAATAAATCAATCTTCTTCCATTGCAAAGAATTAGACACATGTCGTAGCATACTATCATCGTATTTCTTTGCCTCTGCATATCAAGAATTTTTTTTGCATCTACGATATTTGTAAATAACCATTAAAGTATGGTATTATAGGCAGATAACACATCACCTTGGCAAGAGAATCAATTTTGGTCTTACCCAGTGTCATCCTTTTATACCTAGACGTCCCTCATTTCGAACGTTCTTTCATATCAATATAGTCCTTTTGAATAACACACTGTCATTCCAACACGCATGTATCTTCTTAGATTTCATTCCCATTGGGCACAACCTCTTATTCATTATGTATGTTGAGATTGGAAGCTCTTTGCCTTCAGGAAGAACTTATTCAAAAAAAAATAGAGAAGTGAAGCTTTTGTTACTCCATCTATTGTTAGCCTTCAGAGTATACAATCTCAACACAACACTTGCCTTCATAAACTTATTACAACCAAAGTATAATAGTTTCTTAACATACAATGTTTCTAATAAGGGATGTGGGTTTGTAACATTTACGTTGCAACGATCTAGCATCGCATCAACCATGTATGTTGGAATTAGTTCGTTCTCATCAACATCGTCAACCATTTCTACTTTGACATAACTACTACTATCAAAATATGCACATCTCATACTAGGAATCTCTTCATCTCAGTACCATTTTGTATAGCCATGTACAATCCCATTACACATGACATGATCTTTGATAATGTCAACAATGTCAACTTTCAGTTTGTTACTACAATTCCTATAGGGGAAATAGAACCTACATCTAGGTTGTTTTCTATGTTTCTCTGTAAAACTTACAAACTCATTGAGACCATTAATAAACTCTAAAGTGCAGTGATTAGGTTTAGATATCCATAATCAATCCATTTATATGATTATACGGGAGACTAGTAGCTCATCATGTTCTAGATAGTAAGTTAATTTTAGGTAAAAATATGTTTGACTTGATCCCTAATCATCTAGTAGCATTCACATTCATGAATGTGTACCACATGTCCCATTCTTGAGCACTTCATGTCACTAGTAAGTGTATAATATGTGTTCGATTTCAATAGATTTTGGTAACATTTTCCCGCAGTTCTCCAAGTACACTAATGTAGATGGACAAATACCCACCTACATATGTACCTAGAGAACAAAAGGAGAAATTTTGTCGAAATTTATTGAAATAGAACATGCATTATACACTTACATTCTAAGTGTGATGAAGTGCTCAAGAACAGTCCCAAACCGGGGACTATCCAAGGTTTACTCCTAATGAGTTAATCTCAGACGGGTTCTAGGCCAACGACGTGGTTTAGCAACTAGGGTTTAGAATCTTCTAATTGGATATCTCATATATGAATTTTAGGGTTTATGGTTCATCACAATCTGATTGCAATTCATCACAATCTAATTAAATACATAGTTAGAAATAGTTTTAGGGTTTACAATCACAATTCTTGACAAATAACTCTGTAATTACAATTCTTACACAATTATCAGTTACAAATAATTTTAGGGTTTACAATTCATAAACTATTCATCACATATAGATCTAGAATTCATTATAATTAATCCAATTAATTACATTGCAATGATACAATTAATTCATAACAATCATAGAAATTCATCGCAATAGCTCTAGAATTACTACGATTATCCGAGTAGCAGTTACCATCAAACAAACTATAACAAAATTAACGAGTCATTCACAATTTCATACTTTGAATTTGATCATTCTTCTACATGCAAAAAAGGTAGAAAAGGACCTATCTCACTGGACTAGAGTAGCGGCAGTGTCCTCGACAGAAGTAGTGGCGGTGGAGTCCTCAGCAGCAATGACAACAACAGAAGAAGCTAGTAGCTAGTAGTAGCAGCAATGGTGGTGGAGTTCTTGGTAGCAGTAGTGACGGTGGAGTCCTCAACAACAACAGTGGTAGAGGCATCAAAGGTAGAGGAGGCAGCAATGGTAGTGAGAAGTAGTTGTGGTGGAGAAGGAGGTAACAATCGTTGTTGGTGGTGAGTCATTGGCTGGAGGAGGACATGTAGTGGTGAGTAGAGGAAATGATCGCCACAAATATCGTTAGTGACCTATTCACGAGAAATGTAGATAGGGGAAAGAGGATAAAAATTGTTTTTTGTGGGGGTTAAGTAAGACTTGCCTTGTGAATTATTTCTAAAATTGATGACGTACAACATATACCATGGTTCAAAACCACAAACCAATGACAAAAAGATAAACTATGTTATCTATTGGAAAGAAAAAACTGACGAATAACGATGCAACCCAACGACACCTACATTGTCGGTTGAGGTGAAAATAACCGATGAGAAACATCAATGAGGGGTGGAAAAAATTTCACAAGACACACGACGCATACACCTTTCTCGTCGATCGTTATAGATACAGCCTATGAGAAACACTAATTGTTTTCTATGAGACACATAGTGTGTACACCTCTATATCCCGTCAGATATTTGTAAAGGAATCGACGATGTAGTTTTTTGGCGGCAAATGAAATGTCTCCTAAACAATGCACAAAATTATATCTCTGCAGACAATATATCGTGTCAGTTAATTTGAGAAGAGACCAATGACAAAAGTAAAACACGGCCCAAGTTTTCTCAGTTGATCAAACTATAGTGGCTGTCTTTAAGGAACGACCGCTATATAGTATACCGTCAGTTTTCCTTGAAAAAGCAACCAAAGAGATATCTCATTTATGTAATAGTGCTAAAAGTATCACCTCTCTTCATGCCTACACCACATGGTGGAGTGAGTCTATCATGGAGGCATAGATTGATTCTTCTCTCTATGTTTCCCCTATGTGGGTTTCTCATATATGTTAATCCAGATTTGTTATTTCTATCCACTGCCCCTATGTGGGTTTCTCAAATCTATTGATCCATATCTATTGCTACTATCTTATACCCCTATGTGGGTTCCTTGGATCTATTTTGATTTGGATATTGCTTCCTCTAACCCTATGTATGTTGTTTAGATCTACAATTTTATTACTATATTTTTGTTGCTCATGTTTTGTTGTTGATCTCCACTATGAGTTTCTCAGATCTTGTAATCCAGATCTGCCTTTTTTTGTACCATTTGTATTGCATCTTTGTGAGTGCCATGGCTTCCAGGGTGACTAAAAATCCTTCATGGAACTTGTGTGTTACGATCATGAAACTTGATGGATCAACTCACCATCTTTAGGGGGCATCATTCAAACTCTATGTCAAATCTCAAGGATGTTACTCTCATATCTCTTTTGCTGCTAAGGGTCAAACGGATATCTCGGTAGATGACAAAGTTAAATAGGTCTACAAAGAATGGGACAAAGAATATTCTAGTGTAATGGCATGGCTGGTGAACAATGTTGAACCAAAGATCAACCAATCTCTTATTCACCTGCAAAATGCCAAAGCCCTATGGGATCAATTGTCCCATGTGTACTCCTATCAACATAACCCAATGAAGATCTTCAATAACTTGTTAAAATGGAGTATTCCACTAATGACTTTGTAGAAGACTATTACAACTGATGTTCAGTAGTTTGGATTGATTATATCATCAACTCACTACTAATATCAAACAAGTTTAGTGGTAACATGACAAACATCAGCTTGTTCAATTTCTGGCTGGTTTGCCTCATTCCTTTTAAGGTGTGGTATACAAATCTTATCTAGTGATCCCATACCTACACGAAGGGATGTTTTGAAGCGCGTTCAACACCTTCCTTCTATGGCCTCTCCACCTGCTACTTCTTCTAATCACATGATCCTTGCATTTTGATCCCTGAATTCTATTTAATGACATGATTGTGGTCTAGATCGTGGTTGACGTGCTCCTAGAAGAGGTCCTCCTCTTGGCATTGAATGAGGTCAACCTCAACCCCGTACTTCCAACCACTTTTATAACTTTTGTGGGTGCACGAACCACAATGGCGACCACTGCTAGAAAAAGCACGATTATCCTTCATGGGTGAATCAGGTCTCCTTTGATGTATGTGAAGACTCAACTGCTACTGCCTCAAGCTCTACTCAACCTATAGTTGAGTGGATTCACTCAGAGTTTGAGAAACTCCTCCAATCGTGTCTATCCTTGCCAACAACTTCTACAAAAGGAGGTTCCTCTGCCTTACCTGCATATCCTACTACCACATGTAAAATTAATTGGGTCATCAACTACGGTGCATATACCCATATTTTTGGATGTTTCAAACTTTTCACTACCTTATTTAAGACTATAAAAGTTCCTAGTGTGACTATTGTGAATTTGACTCAGTCTGTTGTCCATGGAGTTGGAACTATATCTCTATCTAAAACTCTACCCTTAATATCTATCTTATATGTTCCACACTTTCCTCTTAATCTACTATATGCCAGTAAAACTATTAAGAGCCTTCATTTCTTGATTACTTTTGACCTTGAGGGTTGTGTGTTTTAGGATCTCTATACGAGGAAGCGGATTATTTCTGGCCATGAGGGACCAGATAGACTATATTACCTGGATGTGCAACAATCTATTATCACTCTATTGTTTGCTTCAGTGACTAGTCTACAATAGCACCATCGCCTACGATAATTTATGCTACTAAACTCTGTTGTTTATTTTCAAATATTCTTGAGAAACTATTTTTTTCTGAATGATGCTAGTTTGTTAAACAAACTCAGGTTGTTTTTCATAAGAAGTAAGAAATTAGTTCTAAGAATCTATATGACATTGTTCATGTAGGGATCCATGTTCTGTTTCTAGTTTGTCTGGATGTCACTGTTTTATGACCTTTATTGACAATAATTTCAGGACAACGTGGTTGGTTCTACTAAAGGATCGTAGCACCATTTTAAAAACTATCACCACCTTTTCTACTAAGATCCAAATCCAATTCAAAACTGATGTCAAAATCTTGTGAATTGATAATGCCTTAGAGTTTATTCAAAAATATGTTGATCATTTTTGTAATTCTCGGGGTACCATTCAATAGACTTTCTTATCCTACACACCACAACAAAATGGTGTTCCAAAAATGAAGAATCTTCATTTACTTGAAGTAGCACACACTCTTCTTCACTAATATGTTCATAAACATTACTGGCCTGAAGTTGTTTCTATAGTGTGCCACTTAATCAACCATATGCCTTCTTATGTGTTACATAATAAGGTCCATGTCTCTCTTCTTTATGTAAATGCACCTTTGTTTTCCATTCCACCATGCATTTTTGGTTGCACCCATTTTCTTAAGAATCTTCACCTTGGGATATCTAAACTTAACCCCCGCTCCATTAAATGTGTCTTTCTAGGATATTTCCAAACTCTGAAAGGATATCAATATTATGATCTTGTCCATCGACAAGGGTTTGTGCATGCAAATGTTGTGTTCTTAGAAAACATATCGTACTACTCTGATGAAGGGTCTGCTTTATCTAGTGATCCTTATGTTCCTACTCCTCTGTCTAAGGTATAGTAAAACATGATTACACTAACGAAACTAAAGAGGTGTCCTCAAGAAGGCTCACGATTACAGACCCCCCTATGGCCCCTCCACAACCAATTCCTCCCTCATCGGAAGGTCATAACACCTCTAAGTATTATTTTACCTACATTTTCCTATCAGTATAAGGAAAGGTGTTCGTTCCTGCACTCAACATCTGATTAGTAATTTATGCTCTACCACTAATCTTGGTTCTAGCTTTGCATAATTTACTATTTTTATAACGACAAATGTCATCATTAAGATAACAAGTGTCATTAACAATAATAAAACATGCAGAAACGATCACTAACAGCGGATTACCAAAAATCACTAAAAATTAAAACTTTTTCAAAGAGATCCATTCACTGGAAAACTCTTTAACCAAGAACTAAAGTATTTCAAATTCATCCTGGTTCACAAGTACACAACCTGTACCATTCCTTTTCAAGGATTACAACATTGACTACCCTATTAACAAATATACACAGGCAGTATAAAAACTTCGAGGCACTAAGCCAAAACTCAGATTGATACATTTAAAACTCCGAGGACCTGAGAGTACAGAGACGACACATAAGACTTCTATCTATATGACTAGACAGACAATATCTCCACCTGAGATCTTATTGCTGTCCCTACTGTTGCTGTTGCTATTGCTCTTTCATTGTTCTAGGATTTCTACTTTGCCTCCCATGCATACCTAAAAATGTTTCCCACAGGGGTGAGATAATTGAAAATTGCCCCAACGAGAGATATAACTCTCCGCCAAAAACATTGTAATTGCATTTTATTAAATTAAAACTGAGCAGGGGTTACTTTTACATTATCAGGCAGAATTATTCATCATAGAACAGAATAAGATAATCTCCTATTCTCAAGGAGGTCATTGCATCTACCCATAGTAGATAAGTAATTCATCTTTCTACCTTGCAGAGAATATAAAGAAACATAATTAACATTTATCTACTAAGGAATGCACAAAGAAATGCAACATCAGCCAACGAATCTCTGTATTCAATCCTTAAGCAAACATGCTATACAGCTGATTACATTTTACAATCACACTTAAGCTCTGAGGAGATGAGGTATACCTCTCATACTCCAACCGACCACTGCGAAGTCAAAATCGGTACCATACAAGGTCAATGGAAGAGCCGACATCCAAGACCTCCCACATCCCGGTCAGTATGGGACAAAATGCAGGACATCTCGTGTCTCTACTAAACATAGATTTCCAAGATATACTGGCAACTTCGCTACAGAGTTACAGCGTCAATTGCACTCTCATCGGCAATCGAGATATTTAATGTTTATCCTCGTCGACTTGACATTAACATTGGGAGATGTGTACAACATCTAGCCCAATCATCAAGAGATTCGTGATACATCCATCCCGACATATCATGAAGGATTGAGAGGTTTCTTGTTTACCTTCCCAAAATCTCTTCAAGAGGATGTAAGGATATTTTCCCCCATTGACCCCCGCATATTCAAAAATATGCGAAATCCAGGATATGCCGCGGAGCAACCCGTTTCACCATCACCTATTCCTGACGATGATGGATCTATGGTCAGAGCACTACATGAATAGATTTCACTTGATTAAGTAAGTACATTATCATATTCTTTTAGAATCAGTGAAGTTTTCAAACATAACTTATTAACACAAATGCTACAAAGAAACATGTACTTATTTTCAGTAATTACTTCTCAGTCTTCAACAGACATTAGGATCTCAATCCCTCATTTCATTACTGGGAATTCTCATCCCTTCACAATCTCAATACCATAATCATATGGTTCTGGGTATTCAAACCCTTGTCTCAACACTGAGCATTGTTACCACTTAATAGGTAACTATCACCTTCAGGTCATCTGACCAAGGTATACATGATACTTGTTACCCAAGCATCAAACATGGCTCATCAGGCCACTGCACATCTTGTCACCTCTCACTAGGCAACAACTTATTCGCATGGCTCACAAGGCCATTCAAATCTTGTCACCTCTCACTAGGAAACAACTTTATTCACATGGCTCACAAGGCCATTAAGAATTATACTTGTTATACAAGTATTTAACATGTCTTACAAGGCTTATGTAATAAGAGAAATACAACCTTCCCATCATTAGGGTTAGGATTTTCGTTTCTTATCGATTGGGGTTTCTCTTACATATCATTACCCTTCATTAGGGTTAGGGTTTTCCATTATTAACCATTTAGGTTTTTCAAGATCATATTATCAATTATCAAACCCTAATTCATTGCTCCGCACATCTAGGAGCCAACATTTATACCACAAGTATTCAATCATACTTATTTATTCTCATTATTTATCATTAAATGATTATCAACACAAGGTATGAGTTTCTCTCTCATCCTTACTAGAGTATGATTACATCATACTTATCATCTTGGTTAAACTCCTTTTACATGGAATATTAGCCAACATTTATTAAGATGCATTAAACTCATTACATCTCATTGGAAGAGTTTACATAGCACACTTCATGTGTTTCTTATCCAAATATATTGGACTTATTAGTGTATTAAGGTGCATTACCCTGAAATACTAAAAGTGATATCTATCATATCCTGATGTATCACTTTTCCCATCATATCCCGCTTACTTAAGCTTATCATCTGATCTTGTATTAAGGTATTTCCTTCTTTATACTTTTAATCACTGACCTAGCAAAATATCATATAGTGCATAGGTCATAAATTAGAACTGTCCAACTATCTCACTTGATATGGACCTATCTTAGTTTAAGACATTGCTTTATTATAAAGTTGCCTATAAACAATCACATTAGATACTTCCCTTTTCAGGGTATTAGGTACTATTCCATTATTAGGATTAGGCTTCACATGGATACACCTTCAACTTAGGGTTTCACAAGGATACACCCTCAACTAGGGTTTCACATGGATACACCCTCAACTAGGGTTTCACAAGGATACACCCTCAACTAGGGTTTCACAAGGATACACCCTCAACTAGGGTTTCACATGGATACACCCTCAACTAGGGTTACATAAGGATACACCCTCAACTAGGGTTTCACATCAAATTACCCTAGATAAGGGTTAACTTCAATAACCCACAATTAGGGTTTATTATTCATCCCAATTAGGGTTTCATTCAATTACCCATGAATTAGGGTTATTCATGTATTGAACCCATGCATTTGTTATGCATCATGAATTAGCACCACTAAGGGTAGCTCTCACCTAATTACATTAGGTTTCCAAAAGTTTTGATCAATTGAACCTTTAATTACATGAGGTATTCAATTGGATTGATCAATTGAACCTTCAATTGCAATAGGTACTCAATTAGGTTAATCAATTGGACCTTCAATTGCATTAGGTTCTCAATTGGATTAATCAATTGAACCTTCAATTGCATAACACAACTTGACCTTGAAACCACCTAGGTCTCCAAACGGCTTGAGACCGTTTGGTCTCAAATGGTCTTGAGACCATTTGGTCCCAAACCTCTCAAAACCGCATGGACCAAAAAGTCAATCAAGGACTTCAACAAAACTCAATTCCAATCAATGGAACTCACTACAACAAATATTAGATTTCCCGGCATAATGACATGCTGTAAAAACTGCATAACTATGCCGGTATTGTATTTATTCGGCATTTTTCAATATGCCGGAAAAATGCCGTTGAAAAGCGTGCCGTCAAAAGTTTCACGGCATATTAAGAATTGCCGTAAATAGTATCAAAATCGGCATTATGTCCATGCCGGGGATAAATGGTTATCGCCGGAAAATGATGCCAAACCCGACATTCTAATATGCCGGGAAGATGTCGTTTATAGACGGCATTACATACACGCCGATAAATAGCATGAACGGCATTACAAAGTTGCCTCAAAGAAACAGACCCGACATTTCTAAGATGTCGGGAAATTAACGTATCATTATTTTAGATTCAATATTAGTTGGGTAAAGACTTTAGAAAGCTCAGACTGTGCGTTTGGCGAAACTAGGCTGAGAACTCATTTATACATGTGCACCACATTGATCGAATAAAAATCCAGAATCATGCCATCCACTTCATATTTTCTTCTGTACAAAGTCTAATCTTGTTTTTTTTATTCTTAATAAAGACACAAGTTAATGACTCTTACAAACCCTCGTGTATAACTTATACAACACTCTTACAATTGCCTCATTGGCAGGCTAAGCCAATAGTCCTGCACCGCCTATTTCTCTTTTTTTTTTTACTACAGCAGTCTGATAACTATCACTAAAGGGATCTGAAACATTTTAATTCAACAGAAAATGCACCATGTTTGTTGGGAACAAAAATTTTCAGGATAAGACATTTATATAATGCCAATTTTGTTGGCCACATCCAGAGCATCATAATCAGGAGTGAGCCTCACGTAAGCTTTCTTAGTTCCATCAGGCCTGATGAGAGTGTTGACCTTCTTGGCTTGGATGTCATACATCTTTTTCACCGCAGCTTTGATCTTCTTTTTGTCAGCACGGAGATCCACAATGAAGACAAGAGTGTTGTTGTCTTCGATCTTCTTCATGGCAGATTCAGTTGTAAGTGGATACTTCAGGATCTGGAATTGATCAAGCTTGTTTCTGGGCTCAGTACTGATGGGGGGATACTTGGGGTACCTACAACTCGAGTCATAGCATTGGTTGGAGATGACATAGACGCTGGAGTTCCAGTCTGTATCTTCCTCAAACCACCATCCGGGTGACCACCAGTCTGTATCTTCCTCAAACCACCATCCGGGTGACCATCATCGTTAAGGATCCAAAAGAGGCGATCTCGACCATAGAGGGTCAGCAACTGGACTCATCTTCAAAGATCAGTAACACGTCTTTAATAAGAAGGTTAGCAGCTCAGTTCCTGACAGATCAGTGCAAAGTAATAGTAGGTTAATTGACGATGATACTCAATACATTAATTATAATGAGATTCTAGTAGATAGTTTTCATTCCTAATCGTGTAATATATAATATATATGTATGCATGAACATTCATTCAAGTATACCAATAAATAAAATCTGAAATATGAAATCAGGTCTGCTTTACAAATCTGAAATGAAAAATCAGTCAAATACTTGATACTAAAACATAATTTATGTAGCAAGTAGCTATATCAAGTAGAAGCCGATTCCATTTGAGATTGCATGAAAGTATAGCTACATGTGAATATGCTAAACAGGCGTCAGTAAGGTTGGTAATATTGTCTTCCCAATTCACAGAGTATTGTACATCTAAACCTGATGGCAAATAGATCAAGCACCAGTCAAGATCTGTTGTATATTAAGGTACTTACATTGCTTATCTGAACTGATTGATCATTTCCTGCGCACTAATCATACTAGCACACATATCAATGTATATATATGTTAATGTATTGGCAAGTAACAATAACATGCACGCCGTTTTTGTCCTAATGTCCATGTATATTTCCCATTGCGCTGATCTATTAATTAAGAAAAGCTGGATAAGATGATATGCATGCACGTACCATTGCATGTTAACAATTGCAGTTGATGACTATTTCTGAATATTTACGTTATTAATTTGGTATACATACTATGATTCACTTTACATATAGGTAGCTAGATAAACGTGTATGAATTTCTTAAAATCCACCTAATTAGTATTATAATTTCAAGACCGTCCCTATTCTGGTGTAAGCGTATAAGAAGATAAGTTATGGTTAGAACCTTTCATACATCACCATCGACAATTAAGTATATCCTTGGATTCTTAAGAGTCTTTGGCCGGTGAAATGTAACAAAAGTCCTGATCAAACTCTGATCAAACTGTGGACGCTGGTACAATCTCGCATGCACGCCTCCGTTGAATTGGCCAGGCAATGGGAAGGGGTCAAAGACCGGTTTCAACGTCGAGCTCTGCACTTGTTGGACATGGGGAAATTTAGCAGCTGGACAGATGATGTGCTTCAGTTCTGTTTCCTCTCCGTGGTCAGCAGTCTCCGTTATTGACTGATGGTTCTTGGGTCCGACATTCTGCTGCTTCAGTTTCTTCTTGATGGTTGAATTCCAGTAGTTCTTGATCTCGTTGTCGGTTCTTCCTGGAAGCTGAGCTGCTATCTGAGACCATCTGTAAACGTCCAAAATTTGAAATAAGAATGATATAGCATTTCCACACTCGAATAGCATTCACAGTTAGAGCACATATAAAACACAAACCTGTTGCCTAATATCTGATGCAAGCTAACAATTAAGTCTTCTTCATCTTGGGAGAAGCTACCTCTTTTGAGATCAGGTCTGACGTAATTCAGCCACCTAAGCCTACAGCTCTTCCCACACCTCAGCAAACCTGCATGAGAACGAAATTGTGTGTCAAGTGAAAAATGAATCTCCGAAGAAAAATAATTTCATGCGGAAATAAGAAATAGGAGGGAGTGAGTGCCAATTCCCAGGTTCAACCAATTACCTGCTTGCTTGGGCACGGTGCTCCAGCACCCAACACCGAAGCGGATGATGTAATTGAAGAGTTTCTCGTCCTCTTCAGGAGACCAGAGCCCTTTCCTAAGCTTCTGCTTCTGACAGCAGGAGTGTCTTCCCATGGGGAGAAAAGAGGAGAACCACACGTGAAGAGAGACAAACAGACAGGAAGACAGAAAGAGATTGATGAAACAAGTAAGACAGGAGGAACAATTAAGTGAGGATTCAAGTGTGGGGCAGCGGTTGCTGCGGTTGCATCACTCAGTGTAGCAGGGGAATCAGGATGGTCTTAAAACGGGAGAGGGAGAGTAATATAAGGGACAGGTCAGGCCAATGCTTATGATTGAAGTTAAGGGGATGAGTGGCAAGATGACAAGAATGAAGAGGAGGTAGGGAGCCATAAGGGGAAGGTGAGATAGTCTGAAGTGGGCCTCAAGCAATGGTTTTTTTTCCTTCTGGCATTGAAGAATATTGATTGAGTTTTAAGGAAGCTTATCATTCTCCTTGCCAGAAACAGAGCTGAATTGTACGTGTTAGTATGACAAGTTTGTACTGCACATGGTTAAGTAGGAAGAAGATGGTAGGAAGGACTAGAAAAGAAGAAAGATATCAAAAGGGCTGTGCCAGGCTTGCTAATATGTAATTAAACATACGACTCACGCAGGAGGGTGCCTTTTGGTTGCCCACTAATAATTCAAACCACGATACTTTTTTCCAGAGATTACAAAGTTGCATTAAACAACCAGCGATTTGACATAATTTAACCTCACTTTACGGCCGACCGACGCTGCCCAGGATTTGAAAGGGCAAGAAGCTAATGTTTGTGGTCCTCACATTTGGCACGATTCCTTCTTTTATTGAAAAATTACTGAATCGATATAAGTGCAACTTTAGTTCATTAGACTCAGGTGGAAATGCATCATAATCAGGAGTGAGCCTCACGTAAGCTTTCTTAGTTCCATCAGGCCTGATGAGAGTGTTGACCTTCTTGGCTTGGATGTCATACATCTTTTTCACCGCAGCTTTGATCTTCTTTTTGTCAGCACGGAGATCCACAATGAAGACAAGAGTGTTGTTGTCTTCGATCTTCTTCATGGTAGATTCAGTTGTAAGTGGATACGAAAGAAAAGAGTCCAAATGCCCATAAAACGAATACCTGATAATTGCCCATTGACAACAACATCCAATGAATGACCAGCTGACATTACGGTCAACACAGGGTACTGTCCGTTTTTAAGAAACTCTTCATTTGGATCTATGTTGACGCTGCGTAAAATGATAAATAATGGTTAGGTGGCATAGTTTAAGAAACTGCAAATAGGAAAAGGCCATAATCAGTCAGGATAAACTACTTACTAAGTTGTATACCACAGATAATCTGTGGAATCTCTAGTTATGTTGATCTGTTCCATCAAGCCAACAGTTGAGAATGACTGTTCGCTGGGTTCTTCATTGTAGGAATGCCAAATGAAATCCGCAGCCCACTGCATGGCCATCAGGTTAGTCTGGGCACCAACCTGAAATGATGATATTTGAAGTAAGTCATGGACCATTTCGCAGAAGAAATACAACTGAAGGGAAAAGAGGAATGGGCAAAGAGAAAGTCTAATATTTTTTCTCAGGTCATCTGTTAAAAAGAGGGACACAACCATTTAAAATGCGGACAGCTATATTCCATATTAAGCATATATGTTTACAGAAATGGTAGTGTAGCACATGATTTTATAGTAGTTTTCTCCTGAAAGTTTACTGAAATTTTGCCAAATTGTTGGTGAATTTTATCTAAATTTTATGTGTAGTTCTGGAATAGCAAATTTTTCGTGGTTTTTTAGTGAATCCAATATCTCAAAATTATGACTGCTAAGGAAACGTCCTTACTCCTTAGACATCTCAAATAAAAGTAAAAGCGGTATAGAAACCTAAAGTCCTAGTAAGATAATAATTAATTACCAAAAACAATGCAGCAACTCTTAATTACCCAATCAAACTTTATATAAAAAAATATACTAACTATACTACATGTCTACATGAGTAATGGCATCCCACTCAACTTTTTCCAAACAACATAGTAAAAATAACTTTTTCCAAACAAACAACAGAGATATCAACACTATGAATACATCTAAAGATGAAAATTAGAGGAGAGGGTGACCTAACCAATGAGCCCTTTTATCAATCAACTGCAGAGCAATGTCGATTGAATCAGTGAACCTCTACTTGATTACTGCATGAGTCAACAAAAACAATAGAGCATGTAGGAAGCAGAGATATCAACACTACAAATACATCTAAAGATGAAAATCAGAGGAGAGGGTGACCTAACCAGCGTGCCCTTTTATCAATCAACTGCAGAGCAATGTTGATTGAATCAGCGAACCTCTAGTTGATTACTGCATGAGTCAATCTATCTCTGAGTTGTTCCTGTGACCAGAATGAAAAAAAGAAAATGGATTGGTTGGGTATATGCGGAAACAGAGAGATGAGAAGTGATGAACAGGAAATCTAAAATCTGTAGAAAGTAAATATCCCATCAAACGCATGGTCATTCCGTCGCCATCTATGATTTTGTGGTAAGAATCTACGATGCCCCATATAACAAAATTTCCCCCCATGTTTCAATCTGAGAGACCAAGTATCCTTGTGACAAGAAGGGCATGCTAACTCACCTTGGGTGGACCATCCAGACAAATATCCATAAGCAGGAAAATCATTAATTGTCCATAATAGAGCCGCATGCATTTCAAAATTTTGTTTTGATACAGCATCATAAGCTTCAACTCCTACATCCCACAACTCCTTTAACTCATCGATCAATGGTTGTAAATAAACATCAATCTTGTATGTAGGAGACTTTGGCCCAGGAATGATCAAGGATAAAATAAGATAATCTTGTTTCATACAAAGCCATGGAGGTAAATTATATGGAATAAGGATAACGGGCCATATGCTATAAGAATGACTCATGTTCCCGTATGGATTAAATCCATCAGAAGCCAATCCAAGCCTAACATTGCGAGGGTCTCTAGAAAAAGATGGATTCATCTCATCAAATCTTTTCCACTCTTCAGCATCAGCTGGGTGTCTTAGTTTACCATCATTTATGCGCTTTTCTTGATGCCATCTCATCTCTAAAGCTGTTTGATAGCACATGTACAGTCGTTTTAATCTTGGTATTAGTGGAAAGTACCATAGAGTCTTAACAGAAACCTTTTTTACTAACTTAACTTTTTTCCTTTTTTTAGTCTTGTCTTTGGTTGTGTTGTCAAGAGAGGTATACTTCCACCTGCTAGTGCCACATTTTGAACATACATCTTCTTTCTTTTGATCCTTCCAAAACAACATGCAATGTTTTTCACAAACATCTATCTTTATGTAGTCAAGTCCCAGGTCAGTAATATACTTTCTTGCTTCATAGAAAGATTTAGGCAATCGACAACCCTTGAACGCCTTTGATAACAATGCAATCAGACTATTAAAGAGATTATTGCTCATTCCATGAAATCCCTTTAGCTGTAGTAATTTCATGGTGAATGATAACTTGGAGTATTCATCACAACCATCATAAAGTGGTTCCTTCGCATCTTTCACTAGCCTACAAAATTTAGCAAGTTCATCACTCAACTCATCAATTTCATAGTCTCCATCCATTTCATCAAAGTTTGGAACATGGTTATCAGGAAATCCTAGCCCATCCCTTATCATTCCCTCAATATCATCAGCCTCATCCGCAACATCATCAGCATCATCCTCAACTTCATCACTATCATTTTGATAATTGACATGACCTGATTCACCATGGGCTACCCAGCATGTGTAGCTCTCAATTATGCCATACATTATCAGATCAGCTGACACATCATCCTTTGTCTTGCAACTTCCGTTGTTACATTTAATGCAAGGGCAAGGTATTAAGCCATCAACTTCTACATTTCTAGATGCAAATTGAATAAATTTTTCAACACCATTTCTGTATTCTGGTGATAACCTATTTTTATTTTTCATCCAGCTCTTATCTATTCCAGACATTGAATCCTACAAAGAAATGAGCTACAATTAATTCTAGATTTTAAGAAAATCATTTAAAATTGGTTACTCAATAATTTTTGTGTCAATATTACATAAATATCAAACAATGTGAGCATTAACACTCAGAAAAAAATTGGAGTACATATAAAAATTTAGTGTATACTGCAAGTAAGCATACAACAAGTTATCTATTCTTTGATATGTAAACAGACATAAAAAATTTAGATAAAACTCACTCAATTCCATGGGTTGAATGGAGCTCCTTTTCATTATAAACCACCCAATGCTTAAAAATCAAAATCGCAATACACTATATTGAGCGGGGAGAATTGTTATTAGAGAACAAATTTAAAATATATAACCTATCATATATTGTATATTTCAGCAAATATGGAGATCAAATATTATGGTGCAAACTACCATTAGAATCCCTCAAACATTTTATCAAGATAGACAACTTGTTAGTCAGGTGTAATATCAGTAAAACATTTAGGAAATAAGTTGTCAGTAAAGGATGAAATTTGGTGCTGGAACAGCAAGACCTTATTCATGTATAGCTATTATAGGTTCTGTCTGCATCTATTTTTGTTGGGATATTTTAGTGGGCATTGTATCATTTGCACTTGACATTACCTTTTTAAGCGAGTGCCTAATGACGACTGGTTGTTACTTGATGATGTAGTAATGCATAAGGGAACCATGATTTAGGTAATTTTTCTAAGGTAATGGGTTTTGATCCTTGTTGCTAAGGGTCTTATCTAGCTCATGCAATAAAGAAAAAATACTTGCCAACATGAACAACTCGTCTATAGAGAGATTTTTAAGGGGTGGCAATTGGATTCAAATAGTTTATTTGACTTTTTCCCTATGCCTAATCTTCATTAAATTTTTCTTAGATCATTCTTTATTTTAGTTTTATTGTAAAATTAAAGAATTTGATTCTTTCTATTGCATTACAATTTATGGTTGTCTCAAGCATTAAGCAGTTGGAGAACAACTTCAATAACCAACTTCTATTTATATTCAATGATACTCATGTATCCTTTAGCTGAGGCCATTTCCATATGTTGCATAAAGCCCGACTCCAAATTATCTATATGCTTTTGAGCTCTATTCAGGATATATATAATTTTACTCTACATTGTGTTACAACTAAAACTACTAGGAACAAATAATCAATGGTCTTGTGTGCAAGCAGATATCAGTTTGATATATTCATATCTACTTTTACTGAAAGTAGCCAATGGCTCTTTACCCTTCCAAATGAGCCATGGCTGGACTACACCCCCCCAACACACACTCACACTCACACACACAATACAAATAATATGCCCCTCAATCAATGAGATTAAATGTCGTATTTGTATGTACGTATAACCAACATGTCTGACCTTATATTTGTGTGGACAAAACTTTATATCCTCGAATCTAAACTGATAGATATGAATAGAAGTACTTCTTTA
This sequence comes from Alisma plantago-aquatica, assembly GCA_963693085.1. Classification (NCBI taxonomy): domain Eukaryota; kingdom Viridiplantae; phylum Streptophyta; class Magnoliopsida; order Alismatales; family Alismataceae; genus Alisma; species Alisma plantago-aquatica. Next base: position 65,078,677 of record OY856411.1, on the reverse strand, counting down.
AGGACTAACCACATGTAAAATTATATCCGTGCAAGAAAAAGAAACTAAAAAGTACAAGCTAGACGTCAATAAGAATCAATACTCATTGGTGGTGGGAAAAATAATTAAAGGCCCATGAAAATAAAAGTTGATTAGATCTTTGGAAATGTGTCAAAAATGATCTATATGGACTTCTTTATTCGAACTACAGAAATATGCTGCAATTGAGTCTTTCTCTTGAAAGTTTGTTTCAAAGATCAAGCTACATATTTCATATGATGCATGCACTTCAAGTAAAAATCTATGTCTATTTTTTTTCAATTATGGATTGTATTTTATTTTAGATTCTAGTTCTTTTGAATGAATTATGACAACACCAAGTTATATTTAATTCTTATCCTTTCAAAGCATGTTCTATTTTGCATAATGTTTGTTCATCAAATTGTTGTAATCATGAAGGCTATCAGTTAATCATTTTTGGTTGGAAATTTATTATTTGAAGCTCATCTTTTCTTCAGATTTGTTTATGACCTATTTCAAAGTTGTCAGCATTTTCCAGGTGCTTTTGAATGCATAAGCTAAAAATATCAGGATTGAAAACCAAGGAAATATGTTTCATTTATATTGTTCATGAATATTGATGATTAACAACTTGTGTTTATGCTTTCTTTGAAGTTCAGGTTTCCATTTCTCTTTTTATACTGAGTTCCCAACTCAGGATCCTTTGTCCTTGAGTTCTTCTCATATAATAGCAAGGTTTGTTACATCTTCAGATTATGGAATGGAGGCTCTCTTTTCAAGAAGCCCAATGTGTTCTTCACTATTAAATTTGTGAGTTGTATCAAAAGAAAGACTCTCATTGCTCAATTATTTAGCTTTATAGAGGAGTCATAGCTGATTGTAGAATATTGATAGAAAACATCATGATTATTATCTTTAATAACTTATATATTGCACAACTCTATCAAGTTTACCAAGGTGAATGAACTGCAAGAGAGAAAGGAACTATGATAACATCACTAAGAGATGACATGACATAACCAATAGAGCATTTGGCAAAATAATGTTGTTGGTTAATTATTAGTTTAATACTACACATGATGGATAAGTTCTCAACAAAACTAAGACTATAATTATTAGTTCAATGCTACACATGATGGATAAGTTTGATTGGGTTGAGTTTGGAGATAAAATTTCATGTGGTTTTGAACTGACCAAACAACGAAAAAGCCCACCTATTAATCTGCTTGTAGAGTGTTAGAGAATGGGTTTTACTTGTACTACCTTCATGCATTTTTCTTAGCTTTTGTCAAGATTGTTACTGAATTCACAATTTTATGTTGGTTCACCTACCCGCCTCTACCCACCGTCATAGCTAGTTACTACAAAAACCCAGATCTACCTCAGTAGTCAAATGACACAATGTTTTTGAACTTTATTTCAGTTTTCTAGTTTTTCTTCACTGAGTTAAATTATGAGTCATGTGAGTTGTACTGCACTGAGTTAAATTAAGTTGAATACATTTTTATAAAATGAAACTTTCTATTTTCATCTCTATTTTGGAGATCTATTTAGTGATCCTTTAGAATGATATCTATTACCCTGAGGTAAGTAGGTCCTTTACTCCTACACACAATCCTCTCATGGATTGTTCTAGTGTTGGATCTCCCCAGAGACCTTCTATAAACTAGATTCAATAGAATTTTACTATCACAATTTTACATCGTTATATGTCATGATGTTGCACTTTTGTGCAGCTAATTCCAAGATCAGGTCTTGTTTAATAACTCTCTTCCATATCACAACTCCTCACAGACTCTACTTCTTTAATTAGTGCTACTGGAAACAGTGGCTATTGTAGACCCACCTCATCCATCAAGGCCCTGTTGAATTTAGGGATTGAAAATCACATTATTTTTTGTGTAATATTGTGTATTATTTAATAATAACCGATAAATTTCTGCATTTTAATCATAGAAATGTGGTACTCAAAAATTTCTCCTTACCAATATTCACATTTACATTTTTTATTTTCATCAAATTCTTGTATTCAAACCTTTACATTTGATAAAATTCACATATTTATTCATAAATCACCATAGTTATTTATAAGATCAACCTAATCTCATTTGATTTATCACCATAGTCTTTTTGCTAAGCAATCAAATAAAATATTTGTTCGATATTAAAAGTACTAATATTTTTTTGTATCATCGGTAGAGAGACCAGTAGACATGCTTAGAATAGATCGACACAAACAATATGTACTCAATTCACAAATGTATTTCAAATTAATAAATGTGTTTTCTTTCTAAAAAGTTATTCCAAATTACTATTAGTCATCCTAAATATAGCTGCAATATCAATCAAACATGAATGGGGTAATAAGGATCAAAGCATAAAAATAATGGCAAAGAAAATAAATATATGCATCAGTGTCTACAGTAAAGGTTAAGCATACCTTGTTCAAAGTTGACAAGCCCTCAAGACCTGTCTAAAGATTTCACTATTGAGCCTAAGAGGATGTTTGCTTATTGTCACTGTGCCAAATCAGAAGTAACAGATTTATAAGAAGTCCTTGAATGAGATGTCATTCCCTAATAGTGTTGCAACGATGATTCTTAGATAGCAGAAAATAGAGCCGCCTCCATCATATAGTGATGATCCAAGCACAAAAGCCCCTACAAATAAAAATGATTATATCATATAATATACATAACAACATAATTCAATTGTGAAACAATTGGATGCAAAGAAAAAGATATTATATCATATAATATCAGTGATGCTCCAAGTAATAGAGACGTCATGGACATCTTTGGAAGGAAAGTCTATTCGCTAGTATAAATGTGATGCCGAAAGTGAAAACAAATTGCAATTTAATATTCAGATTAGGTGAAATCAATAAAAGTTGAATAAAAGTTTTCAAAAAACACATATTACATGAAAGATAAACACGATTGAATGAATTTGGGTCGACGTTACATACCAAATCCCGACAATGAAGATATAATTTTCTATTATGATGCAAATAAGTAGATGTTTAAACATAGTTATCTGGTTAGATTGAAGGGAACTTAGTTTGAATGATATTGAAATTTCTTTTGATCTCGTTCAACTCTGTTTTACTGCTAATATGATTTTAAATATAAATAAGGCCAGGAAACAAGACTATGTCTTATCATCTGATAACTTAAGGAAAAGGTAATGAATTTTTGATGTTTATGATCTCTATGCTGTCTTCTTTATAGTGATTTTTCAAAATTCCAGTATCTCACTGTTTCTATAGCAAAATATCCAGTGTTTATTATAGCAAAATTCCAGTATCGCACAAGAACTATTAATAAAATGGAAGACAATAACTAAGTGTTGGTGGGTAAGACTATATAGTTGGAGTTTTTTAACAATTTCACCATGAAAAATAGCCCCAGAAAATGACATAACAATGCCATAGTCACTTAGCCATTACCACTAGGGGTCTAAGGCAAATCGACATACTAGACCACATGTGGATATAAGGTAGTGAATGGCATGCTGAATACAAGGCAGACCCAAGAAGTACAAGAGGAATACAATGCTTCTATATCTAAAAAATAAACTAGATACTTGCTTTTAGACATACTCCATTCTACAACTCAGGATATGTACATAACATGTTTAGCAATCACGATTATAAGGAAAAAAATTTATTACCGTTGCATTCATAATCACAATATATGAATTTGGTGCCCCTAAACCTATGTCAATGACATCGTTTCCATCAGGCTTTGAGCTGAAACGCCTTCTTTGTCATGACAAACTTAGGTTCGAACGAATTCCCATGATGATCTAGCCTACAAACTAAAATACTAACATCTTCAAAGTCACAATTTTCAATAAAACTTGTCAGTTTCTAGATGAACAACATGCACATTTGATTTGCAAAGCAGAACTCAGAGAGCACAAGACTCCTAAATCCAAGCATACCCCTAACTAATAAAGTTCTGAATAACCAAACTGTGAAACTAGTCAGGATAGCTCTGTTCGAACTTCACAAAAGCAATATTCATCATACTATTTAGTAACAACAACAAAGAACTTAATTGATATTAGCAACTATACATATCAGCTGATTCAGCTTGACCACAATAACAATTAGAAATAAGAGCTACCAAGGGTAGGTGTTGTGCAGAATAAACCTTTGAATATCAATTTAAAACAAGACCTCATACTACTAGCAATCATGCATGGCAGATTTCACCATTCATAAATTAGAGCTAAGCATCATTGCCTTTTAGCATAACATCAATGGAGTTGGGAGTTTCATTGTATACCAGAACATGCTAACTGTCAATTATCAAACTGAGGGGCACATGAGCACCACTATCGATCAGTTTTTGTACCACTAACAAAGCCCAAGCTCACGTGAAAAATTGCCCACAATGGTTGGGCATAACGATACAATGGAGTTAAGAATTGTGTGCAGAATCAACTATCGAGAGCAAAGACGTAGATGTTATGGTGTTACGTGCAGATTGATCGTGCGGAGAAAAACTAGGAAGAGCATATGAGAAAATTGATTACAGACTCGGAATTGCGTCTGGCGGACAGTCAGGCTTTCTATTACCGAACAAATAACAAGGGGAACCGTGGAACTGGAAAGTCCCTCTTCCTTGGGAGTCTACTGTCTTCCAAATACAATCCTAGAATGAATTTTCCACAAACAAAGATGGGATTTCACCGACAAACAGTAGTAAAATCCAATCATATGCGTAATACCGCAAATAAAATGGGGTTTGAGTGTTTACGTGGTAACATACCTACCTCTGGTAGCTTCCTTCCATGACTGAATCTTCAGGGAAAATCGAACTAACTGGCCAATCTTTAGAGAAAATTGGGAAAAAGATGAGGAGATTTGTCAGGAGGGGGGAGATGGGCCGTATGCCGAAAAGATCAAGACGGACGAAAACGAGGAGGGAGAGGAACCTGGCGGCAGAAATAGGAGGGAGAAACTTGTGCGGATGAAGAGGGTCAGGAGATGGGAGGGAAGATGGAAGAAGGAAAACAATGCTACGGCGGGGGGGGGGAGGGGGGGCGGCGTCGAGAAGAGGTGGGCGCACCTTAGGGCGGAAGGGAAGAAGCAAATCAGTTTTGCGTTTTGTAAAATCTAGAGCGGAGAAGGTACTGGCCGCACTGTCCGTGAGGGCGAGGAGATTGGGCCGGTAGCGCGAGAGACAGAGACAGAGCGTGTGGGGGAGGCGAGGAAACATGGGGTGTTATCGCGCGTGATTAACTTTGGCGGTCGGTTTTGAGGATAATTATGAAATAAAATAATTATTTTGCAGTCTGTATCATTAGGAACCAGCAGCGGGAGAGACCTTGCGGCACTGCCAAACCAAATATGCCGCAGAAAAGTGTCGTGGAATCCATGGTTTGTTGTAGTGACTTCAACCAATTGGATCATCAATTCAATCATCAATTGAATTATGGAATCACCCCTCAATTGGAACTTCAATTAGGGTTTGATCTCAATTGGATTAGGGTTTATCATCACCAATTAGGGCTTTGAGATTGATCATCCATCAAGCTACTAATTGTGTTTCAATTGGTGTCATTGGACCTTCAACCAACCAATCATACTCAACCATAGGTCTCCAAACGGTCTTGGATGAAGACCAAACGGTCTTGAGACCGTTTGGATGAGCTCCAAATGGTCTTGAGACCATTTGACTCATCCAACCCTTGGATTCTAGTGAAAAATCATTAGGGTCTAAGCCATTGAGTTGATCATCAAATCAGCACTTAATTGCAAAGTGATTTGATACCTTTGGACCTTCAATTGGTCAACTATACTTAACCCCAGACCTCAAAACGGTCTTGGGTTATCCCCAAATGGTTTTGAAACTGTTTGGGTGATCCCAAAATGGTTTTTGAAGCCGTTTGGGCTAATCAACCCAAAATCTCAAATCAACTCCTTGGAATTTCAGCACTAATTTCAATTAGGGTTTGCCCAATGGATTAGCATTCAACTCATGATTCCTTGGGAATTAATCCATAAAATTTGGTGAGTCATTAACCAACATGATTAGGAACAGTAATATCAAATGGTCAACCCTTGGTAAACTCTCTCAAATGGTTTTGAAACCGTTTTCCCAAAAAGTTAAATTACTCAAGTTGAAAAACAGCACTTAATCCAATTAGGTTTGCCTAATTCATTAGCCTTGAACTCATGATTTCTTGGGAATTAATCCATTAATTTTGGTGAGTCATTAACCAACATAATTAGGAACAGGAATCTCAAACGGTAAACCCTTGTTCAATACTCTCAAACGGTTTTGAAACCGTTTTCCCAAAAAGTTAAATTACTTAAGTTGAAAATCAGAACTTAATCCAATTAGGTTTGCCTAATTGATTAGCCTTCAACTCATGGTTCCTTTGGAATTAATCCATCACATTTGGTGAGTCATTAACAAACTTAACTAGGAATAGGATTCTCAAATGTTCAACCCTTGGTCAACTCTCTCAAATGGTTTTGAAATTATTTTCTCTCAGGCGGTTTCAAACCGTTTGCTCTCAAACGGTTTGGTGAAACCGCATGACCAATTAACTCAAAACCGAATGGACCATGATTTATTTAGAAAAAGTGTTCAAGATGATGTCATCATCATCTACCTTCATCCCTGAAGTTCTAACAACTTTAGATTTCATGGATTAATCAATTTCAACCAGCAATTAATCAAGATAATGAAGGAATCGATGAAATTGCAAGATTAATGGTTCAATAACAATGTAAATGGGTTCAAGTTATAAAACCCGCCTCCAATTGAGCTTCCAAGTTCCAATCTCACGTCAACAATGGTGGATGCAACTCCTTTCACCATTCCAAGGCTCATACTCATTGTTTGAGTGAAAAGGAATGGTTAGAATTGAAGAGGGAAAGAATTCATGCATTGATTTGTGATTTCCACCATGAATTCAAGGTGAACAAGGGTCAAGAAGCTTACCAATAGGTTTGGGCTCGTCCTACTCTTGCTCCTAAGTCCCCTTGTGCTAATCCAAAGCAATCAAAGAAGAAAGGGCCGAAAAAGCCTTTCAATTGATTTGGAAATGAAGTTTTTATAAAGGAAATTGAGGAGAGAGAAAGCATTTTTAATTTCCCTCAACTGTAAAATTGGTGCCACATAAATCCACTAACTCCCTTGTGTAAGAAGGCACCTTCCTTTGCCTTTAATTCTTCTTCATTATCCTCAATTTAAAGAAAAGCAATTTAAGCACCTTAATCATTTAATAGTAATATCTCAAATTTGAGTGGATATTACTTTTCTTTACAATAAGGTGAGTGGAATTTCACCTCCTTAGGATATTTTCGTTCCTTATCTTTGAAAAAGAACTTCCATCCTTATTCAAAATCAGCCAATAACATTTTGGTTGAAAGGCACCCCAATTAATATAATTATTTTTGCATTAATATTGAATTAGGATTTCCTTTATGCTTAAATCTTGACTATTTTAATATCAAGATTCTCTCTCCTTCAAGGAGATACAAATGAGATGCCCCTCTCATTTTATTTGCTCCACATGATCCCAGGAAATAGTAGGGACCATTTTTAAGTGTTAAATTGCATATTGAACCCTAGGTTTTGGGTAAATTGCACATTACTCCAAAAAATAGGTTTTAAGGCACACACATTACTTGATCAGCTCTTTCTTGGTATTCAGGCTATCACAAGCCATACCTCTGCATCATATTCATTCCCATGATGCTTCAACACATGATGAACATTTTATCATGTAACATTTGTAATTTAACCCCTCAACTTGGGTAATTTGCACTTTAGTCCAAAACAAGCAATCATTGCTTTAACATTGTTCAAACAGGACCAAAATTGAAACATAAGTTCCTCAAGATCCTTAATTACTTTCCTCAAAGTAAAATAAAGGATATAAATAACTTTTCTTAAGCAAAACTTCCAGAGTTAAGGCATAACCCAGGTCAGGGATGTTACAAATCATAAACCCCTAATAAGGATTTCATCCCCGAAATCCAGATAAAGGAAGACAGATGTATTTTATTCATCATACTATCTAGTCTTCACATATCATCTCCTTATTATGGAGACACCATAAAGCTTTGATCAACACAAAGTGTTTTCATACAAGATTCTTATAGAATCAACACATAAGACGCATGCTCCACTGTCCCTTATCATTAACTGTGGAGTCAATTTTGTGTCAAGAAACACTTTTCTTATTCAGAGAGACATCATACATTCTTTATTAATATCATGTTTATGCAAAGCATAAACCCCAAACATATGATGTTCATACTATGTTATATACAGATAGACTGGTTTTATGGTTGACCATTCCAGGTAGCCCACATAAACCATCTGACATTTCTCATATACCAGAATCTCTTACCTTGGTATCAGTCACATGTGTTGAAAACACATAATATTCTCATCTTTCTTTTATCATGATACATTACTTGTTACATATGTCCTTACCTTGGAACTAAAGTCCAAGATAAACTGATACTTTCCTAAGTATCAATCACATAAATATTTTATTTTATGTCCATCAAGTGTCTTAAGACCCACTTGATTGCCATGTCCCCGAAAGGAAAGAAAATAAGGAATCATATTCCTTTTAGTATCTCATGAATTTTCAATTATTCATGAATCATTACTTTTTGCCACATCCCAGGTTCCTTGCTCTCAGCATAGGAATTTATAAGGATGATCACATAACATTATTCCTTTCCTTATTATGTTCTAACATGTTCATGAGCATCTTATGATCTCATCACATCTCCCATTTCCTCATTATGGGAAAAGATCTTTATCATATTTACAACTTTATTGAATAGTGATCACCTCCCTTGTTCTCTTTCTGATCATATGAGGGTCATACTTTTACTTCCTCATATACACATACTGATCTGAAATCATATCAGATCCCTCTTTCTTATACTTAAGGTATGATACATTTATCCATACCATATTTCCAATTTCATGATACTCATTAGATTGTCTCAGAATGATTGCTTGATCAGGGCAATCAAAAAGATATCAATCTAAGAGTTTCCATACTCACTTTATCATCAATAGTTGTATACCTGGCCAGGGTTTACAAGTACTGAGATCAAGTAGTATGCACTTCATTGCTATCATATTCCTTGCTTTTATCATAAGCATAAAATTTAACATCCCTGGATTTTATCCAGGCATCTCTTCTATACCACTTCCTTTTTCATAGAGGTAAGATCAATATAGAGCATTTAAAAGAAACTGAACAGAATTCAAATTCTAGTTCTCATCATTTCTTTCCTATATAGCAACCAATAGGGAAAACAAAATCAACAATCCTCCTTTTTATAACAAAAAGGGTTTAGTGTACTCAACATGTACACATTTATAACATACCTTGTCCTCACATCATGGTCTTATTAGTCTTATTACTGAAGCAAAAACTAAGCCATGGGATCTTACAGGTGAAAGGTTAAGACCTTTGCCTTTACTCAGTGGCTACTGCCCTGGTACACTAGGCATTTATTGCACTTTTATTACCAAAAACTTTGGCTTTTTAGAACCATTAGCCAAATGTCTCTAGAATTATAGAGACCATTCCCTACTTCTCAGCTAATTGGCCTTCCTTGGGCACTGCCATCACAGATTTGTTATCTGTCTAAACTCATGGCAGAGTCTACTTTCTTGCCATAAGTTAATCTTCCCCATATTTTCCCTTGTTCCAACATGACTAAGTCATTTAGGAACTCTTTTAAAGCTCAAAATTTCTGTATTAAGGACTGATAACCTAGGTTGTAAGGCTAATATCCAGTCCCCTATATGCATTATCGTTGCCCTAATCTGCCCAACATGAGCATGATCATAGGATTCTCTATCCTGATCAGGTCTTAATGGGGATTCTCAAGCACTCATTCTATTCTTGCCTGATCCCTTGCACCTCTTCTTGGTGCAACAACATCGTTCTTAGCAATGTGTTCCTTGTGATCTCCAGTCATTTTAAAACTTTACCCTTTCTCTACACAAGAAGAAATCATTATAGGGTATACTGGAGGACACTAAAACAGACTTAACAACTTAGTCCTATGTCTCTATAGACTTAGCGAACCTAGAGATCTGATACCACTAAATTGTAATGACAAACATCATCATTAAGATAACATGTGTCATTAACAATAATAAAACATGCAGAAAGGATCACTAACAGCGGATTACCAAAAATCACTAAAAATTAAAACTTTTTCAAAGAGATCCATTCACAGGAAAACTCTTTAACCAAGAACTAAAGTATTTCAAATTCATCCTGGTTCACAAGTACACAACCTGTACCATTCCTTTTCAAGGATTACAACATTGACTACCCTATTAACAAATATACACAGGTAGTATAAAAACTTCGAGGCACTAAGCCAAAACTCAGATTGATACATTTAAAACTCCGAGGACCTGAGAGTATAGAGACGACACATAGGACTTCTATCTATATGACTAGACAGACAATATCTCCACCCGAGATCTTATTGCTGTCCCTGCTGTTGCTGTTGTTGTTGCTCTTTCCTTGTTCTAGGATTTCTGCTTTGCCTCCCATTCATACCTAAAAATGTTTCCCACGGAGGTGAGACAATTGAAAATTTCCCCAGTGAGAGATATAACTCTCCGCCAAAATTGTTGTTATTGTAGTTTATTATATAAAAAGTGAGCAGGGGTTACTTTTACATTATCAGGCAGAATTATTCAGCATAGAACAGAATAAGATAATCTCCTATTCTCAAGGAGGTCATTGCATCTACCCATAGTAGATAAGTAATTCATCTGTCTACCTTGCAGAGAATATAAAGAAACATAATTAACATGTATCCACTAAGGAATGCACAAAGAAATGCAACATCAACCAATGAATCTCCGTATTCAATCCTTAAGCAAACATGTTATACGGTTGATTACATTTTACAATCACACTTAAGCTCTGACGAGATGAGGTATACCGCTCATACTCCAACCGACCACTGCAAAGTCAAAATCGGTACCATACAAGGTCAATGGAAGAGCCGGCTTCCAAGACCTCCCACATCCCAGTCAGTATGGGATAAAATGCAGGACATCTCGTGTCTCTACTAAACATAGCTTTCTAGGATATACTGGCAACTTCGCTACAGAGTTACAGCGTCAACTACACTCTCATCGACAATCGAGAGATTTAATGTTTATCTCCGTCGACCTGACATTAACATTTGGAGATGTGTACAACATCTAGCCCAATCATCGGGAGATTCGTGATACATCCATCCCGACATATCATGAAGGATTGAGAGGTTTCTTTTTTACCTTCCCACAATCTCTTCAAGAGGACGTAAGGATATTTTTTCCCATTGACCCCCGCATATTAAAAAATATGCGAAATCCAAGATATGCCACGGAGCAACCTATTTCACCATCACCTATTCCTGACGATGATGGATCTATGGTCAGAGCACTACATGAATAGATTTCACTTGATTAATTAAGTACATTATCATATTCTTTTAGCATCAGTCAAGTTTTCAAACATAACTTATTAACACAAATGCTACAAAGAAACATGTACTTATTTTCAACAATTACTTCTCAGTCTTTAACAGACATTGGGATCTCAGTCCCTCATTTCATTACTGGGAATTTTCAACCCTTCACAATCTCAATACCATAATCATATGGTTCTGGGTATTCAAACCCTTGTCTCAACACTGAGCATTGTTACCACTTAATAGGTAAATATCACCATCAGGTCATCTGACTAAGGTATACATGATATTTGTTACCCAAGCATCACACATGGTTCATCAGGCCACTGCACATCTTGTCACCTCTCAATAGGCAACAACTTATTCGCATGGCTCACAAGGCCATTCACATCTTGTCACCTCTCAATAGGAAACAACTTAATCACATGGCTCACAAGGCCATTCAGCATTATACTTGTTATACAAGTATTTAACATGTCTTACAAGGCTTATGTAATAAGAGAAATACAACCTTCCCATCATTAGGGTTAGGATTTTTCTTTCTTATCGATTAGGGTTTCTCTTACATATCATTACCCTTCATTAGGGTTAGGGTTTTCCATTATTAATCATTTAGGTTTTCAAGATCATATTATCAATGATGAAACCCTAATTCATTGCTCCGCACATCTAGGAGCCAACATTTATACCATAAGTATTCAATCATACTTATTTATTCTCATCATTTATCATTAAATGATTATCAACACAAGGTATGAGTTTCTCTCTCATCCTTACCAAAGTATAATTACATCATACTTATCATCTTGGCTAAATTCCTTTTACATGGTATATTAGCCAACATTTATTAAGATGCATTAAACTGATTACATCTCATTGTAAGAGTTTACATTGCACACTTCATGTGTTTCTTATCCAAATATATTGGACTTATTAGTGTATCAAGGTGCATTACCCTGAAATACTAAAAGTGATATCTATCATATCCTGATGTATCACTTTTCGCATCATATCCATCTTACTCAAGCTTATCATCTGATCTTGTATTAAGGTATTTCATTCTTAATACTTTTAAAAACTGACCTTGCAAAATATCATATTGTGCATAGGTCATAAATTCGAACTGTCCAACTATCTCACATGATATGGACCTATCTTAGTTTAAGGTATTGCTTTATTATAAAGTTGCCTATAAACAATAATATTAGATGCTTCCTTTTTCAGGGTATTAGCTACTATTCCATTATTAGGATTAGGCTTCACATGGATACACCTTCAACTTAGGGTTTCATAAGGATACACCCTCAACTAGGGTTTCACATGGATACACCCTCAGCTAGGGTTTCACAAGGATACACCCTCAACTAGGGTTTTACAAGGATACACCCTCAAATAGGGTTTCACATGGATATACCCTCAACTTGGGTTTCACAAGGATACACCCTCAACTAGGGTTTCACATCAAATTACCCTAGATTAGGGTTAACTTCAATAACCCACAATTAGGGTTTATTATTCATCCCAATTAGGGTTTCATTCAATTACCCATGAATTAGGGTTATTCATGTATTGAACCCATGCTTTTTATGCATCATGAATTAGTACCACTAAGGGTATCTATCACCTAATTACATTAGGTTTCCGAAAGGTTTGATCAATTGAACCTTTAATTACATGAGGTATTCAATTGGATTGATCAATTGAACCTTCAATTGCAATAGGTACTCAATTAGGTTAGTCAATTGGACCTTCAATTGCATTAGGTTGTCAATTGGATTAACCAATTGAACCTTCAATTGCACAACTTGACCTTGAAATCACCTAGGTTTCCAAATGGTTTGAGACAGTTTGGTCTCAAATGATCTTGAGACCGTTTGGTCCCAAATCTCTCAAAACCGCATGGACCAAAAAGTCAATCAAGGACTTCAACAAAACTCAATTCCAATCAATGGAACTTCAACCAATTGGATCATCAATTCAATCATCAATTGAATCATGGAATCACCCCTCAATTGGAACTTCAATTAGGGTTTGATCTCAATTGTATTAGGGTTTATAATCACCAATTAGGGCTTTGAGATTGATCATCAATCAAGCTACTAATTGTGTTTCAATTGGTGTCATTGGACCTTCAACCAACCAATCATACTCAACCAATAGTCTCCAAACGGTCTTGGATGACCACCAAACGGTCTTGAGACTGTTTGGATGAGCTCCAAACGGTCTTGAGACCGTTGGGCTCATCCAACCCTTGGATTCTAGTGAAAAATCATTAAGGTTTGAGCCATTGAGTTGATCATCAAATCAGTACTTAATTGCAAAGTGATTTGATACCTTTGGACCTTCAATTAGTCAACTATACTTAACACCAGACCTCCAAATGGACTTGGGTTATCCCCAAATGGTTTTGAAACTATTTGGGTGATCCCCAAACGGTTTTGAAACTGTTTGTGCTAATCAACCCAAAATCTCAAATCAACTCTTTGGAATTTCAACACTAATTTCAATTAGGGTTTGCCCAATTGATTATCCTTCAACTCATGATTCCTTGGGAATTAATCCATCAAATTTGGTGAGTCATTAACCAACATAATTATGAACAGGAATCTCAAAAGGTCAACCCTTGTTCAACTCTCTAAAATGGTTTTGAAACCGTTTGCCCAAAAAGTTAAATTACTCAAGTTGAAAATCAGCACTTAATCCAATTAGGTTTGCCTAATTGATTAGCCTTCAACTCATGATTCCTTTGGAATTAATCCATAAAATTTGGTGAGTCATTAACCAACATAACTAGGAACAGGAATCTCAAATGGTCAACCCTTAGTCAACTCTATCAAATGGTTTTGAAACCGTTTTCCCAAAAAGTTAAATTACTCAAGTTGAAAATCAGCACTTAATCCAATTAGGTTTGCCTAATTTATTAGCCTTCAACTCATGATTCCTTTTGAATTAATCCATCAAATATGGTGAGTCATTAACCAACATAATTAGGAACAGGATTCTCAAACGGTCAACCCTTGGTCAACTCTCTCAAACGGTTTTGAAACCGTTTTCTCTCAAACAGTTTGGTGAAACCGCATGAGCAATTAACTCAAAACCGAATGGACCATGATTTCTTTGGAAAAAGTGTTCTAGATGATGTCATCATCATCTACCTTCATCCCTGAAGTTCTAACAACTTCAAATTTCATGAATTAATCAATTTCAACCAGCAATTAATCAAGATAATGAAGGAATCAATGAAATTGCAAGATTAATGGTTCAATAACAATGTAAAGGGGTTCAAGTTATAAAACCCGCCTCCAACTGAGCTTCAAGCTCACGCCAACAATGGTGGATGCAACTCCTTTCACCATTCCAAGGCTCATCCTCATGGTTTGAGTGAAAAGGAATGGATAGAATTGAAGGGGGAATCAAATTAGGAAGAATTCATGCATTGATTTGTGATTTCCACCATGAATTCAAGGTGAACAAAGGTCAAGAAGCTTACCAACAGGTTGGGGATCGTCCTCCTATTGCTCCTAAGTCCCCTTGAGCTCATCCAAAGCAATCAAAGAAGAAAGGGACGAAAAAGCCTTTCAATTGATTTGGAAATGAATTTTTTTATAAAGGAAATTGAGGAGAGAGAAAGCATTTTTAATTTCCCTCAACTCTCAAATTGGTGCCACATAAATCCCCTCACTCCCTTGTGTACTAAGGCACCTTACTTTGCCTTTAATTCTCTTTCATTATCCTCAATTTAAAGAAAAGCAATTTAAGCACCTTAATCTTTTGATAGTAATATCTTAAATTTGAGTGGATATTACTTTTCTTTATAATAAGGTGAGTGGAATTTCACCTCCTTAGGATATTTTCGTTCCTTATCTTTGAAAAAGAACATCCATCCTTATTCAAAATCAACCAATAACATTTTGGTTGAAAGACACCCCAATTAATATAATTATTTTTGTATTAATATTGAATTGGGGTTTCCTTTATGCTTAAATCTTGATTATTTTAATATCAAGATTCTCTCTCCTTCAAGGAGATACAAATGAGATGCACCTCTCATTTTATTTGCTCCACATGATCCCAAGAAATAGTAGGGACCATTTTGAAGTGGTAAATTGCATATTGAACCCAAGATTTTGGGTACATTGCACATTACTCCAAGAATAGGTTTTAATGCACACACATTGCTTTATCAGCTCTTTCTTGGTATTCAGGCTATCACAAGCCATACCTCTGCATCACATTCATTCCCATGATGCTTAAACACATGAGGAACATTTTATCATGTAACATTTGCAATTTAACCCCTCAACTTGGGTAATTTGCACTTTAGTCCAAAACAAGCAATCATTACTTTAACATTGTTCAAACAGGACCAAAATTAAAACACAAGTTCCTCAAGATCCTTAATTACTTTCCTCAAAGTAAAAAAAGGATCTAAACAACTTTTCTTAAGAAAAACTTCCAGGGTTAAGGCATAACTCCGGTTAGGGATGTTACAAAACATAAACCCCTAACAAGGATTTCGTCCCCAAAATCCTGATAAAGGAAGACAAATGTATTTTATTCATCATACTATCTAGTATTCACATATCATCTCCTTATTATGGAGACACCATAAATCTTTGATCAGCACAAAGTGTTTTCATATAGGATTCGTATAGAATCAACACACAAGACACATGCTCCACTGTCCCTTATCATTAACTGTGGAGTCAATTTTGTGTCAAGAAACACTTTTCTTGTTCAGAGAGACAGCATACATTCTTTATTAATATCATGTTTATGCAAAACATAAACCCCTAACATATGATGTTCATACTATGTTATATACAAATAGATTGGTTTCATGGTAGACCATTCTAGGTGGCTCACATAAACCATCTGACATTTCTCAGATACCAGAATCTCTTACCTTGGTATCAGTCACATGTGTTGAAAACACATCATATTCTCATCTTTCTTTTATCATGAGACATTACTTGTTATACATGTCCTTACCTTGGAACTAAAGTCCAAGATAAACTGATACTTTCCTAAGTATCAATCACATAAACATTTAATTTTATGTCCATCAAGTGTCTTAAGACCCACTTGATTGCCATGTCCCCGAAAGGAAAGAAAACAAGGAATCATATTCATCTTAGTATCTCATAAATTTTCAATTATTCACGAATCATTACTTTTTGTCACATCCCAGGTTCCTTGCTCTCAGCATAGGAATATATAAGGATGATCACATAACATTATTCCTTTCCTTGTTATGTTCTAACATGTTCATGAGCATCTTATGATCTCATCACATCTCCCGTTTCCTCATTATGGGAAAAGATCTTTATCATATTTACAACTTTATTGAATAGGGATCACCTCCCTTGTTCTCTTTCTCATCATATGAGGGTCATACTTTTACTTCCTCATATACACATACTGATCTGAAATCATATCAGATCCCTCTTTCTTGTACTTAAGGTATGATACATTTATCCATACCATATTTCCAATTTCATGATACTCATTAGATTGTCTCAGAATGATTGCTTGATCAGGGCAATAAAAAAGATATCAATCTAAGAGTTTCCATACTCACTTTATCATCAATAGTTGTATACCTGGCCAGGGTTTACAAGTACTGAGATCAAGTAGTATGCACTTACATGCTATCATATTCCTTGCTTTTATCATAAGAATAAAATTTAACATCCCTGGATTTTATCCAGGCATCTCTTCTATACCTCTTCCTTTTTCATAGAGGTAAGATCAATATAGAGCATTTAAAAGAATACTGAACATAATTGAAATTCTAGTTCTCATCATTTCTTCCCTATATAGTAACCAATAGGGAAAACAAAATCAACAATCCTCCTTTTTATAACAAAAAGGGTTTAGTGTACTAAACATGTACACATTTATAACATACCTTGTCCTCACATTATGGTCTTATTAGTCTTATTACTGAAGCAAAAACTAATCCATGGGATCTTACAGGTGAAAGGTTAAGACCTTTGCCTTTACTCAGTGGCTACTGCCCTGGTACACTAGGCATTTATTGCACTTTTAGTACCAAAAACTTTGGCTTTTTAGAACCATTAGGCATATGTCTCTAGAATTATAGAGACCATTCCTTACTTCTCAGCTTATTTCTCTTCCTTGGGCACTGCCATCATAGATTTATTATCTGTCTAAACTTATGGCAGAGTCTACTTTCTTGCCATAAGTTTAATCTTCCCCATATTTTCCCTTGTTCCAACATGACTAAGTCATTCAGCTGGAACTCTTTTAAAGCTCAAAATTTCTGTATTAAGGACTGATAACCATGGTTGTAAGGCTAATATACAGTCCCCTATATGCATTATCGTTGCCCTAATCTGCCCAACATGAGCATGATCATAGGATTCTCTATCCTGATTAGGTCTTAATGGGGATTCTCAGGCACTCATTCTATTCTTTCCTGATCCCTTACACCTCTTCTTGGTGCAACAACATTGTTCTTAGCAATGTGTTCCTTGTGATCCCCAGTCATTTTAAAACTTTACCCTATCTCTGCACAAGCAGAAATCATTATAGGGTATACTGGAGGACACTAACACAGACTCAACAGCTTATTCCTATGTCTTTGTAGACTCAGCGAACCTAGAGCTCTGATACCACTAAATTGTAACGACAAACGTCATCATTAAGATAAAAAATGTCATTAATAATAATAAAACATGCGGAAACGATCACTAACAGCGGATTACCAAAAATCACTAAAAATTAAAACTTTTTCAAAGAGATTCATTCACAGGAAAACTCTTTAACCAAGAACTAAAGTATTTCAAATTCATCCTGGTTCACAAGTACACAACCTGTACCATTCCTTTTCAAGGATTACAACATTGACTGCCCTGTTAACAAATATACACAGGCAGTATAAAAATTTTGAGGCACTAAGCCAAAAATCAGATTGATACATTTGAAACTCCGTGGGCCTGAGAGTACAGAGACGACACATAGGACTTCTATCTATATGACTAGACAGACAATATCTCCACTTGAGATCTTATTGCTGTCCCTGCTGTTGTTGTTGTTGTTGTTGTTACTCTTTCCTTGTTCTAGGATTTCTGCTTTGCCTCCCATGCATACCTATGAATGTTTCCCACGGAGGTGCAACAACCTGTCTTTAGCAAGTATGTGCGTTCGGTTATAACGAGCATTAGGAAAATAAAGTACTCCGTCCAAACTTAATCTATGTACAAAACTTTATCAAATCAACGGCGCCATATATGCCCGTAGTTTGTTTTCATCAGTCGACTAGAATACGGTAGCATTACCGGCCAACAAGCGGTAGTTTGCCCACGATTCTGTCTCCTCAAGGCTCGTGTGTCTGAATCTTTTACTTTTGGCCATGGTAAAGTTACCGCAGATCATCCTATGACCAAGGACCTACGACCAAACAGAAACAAACGGACACTGCAACTTGAATCAGCTTACAACCAAATGGTGGCTGTGTAGTTAGTTTTTCACGTGTTTAATTTCCAGTTTTGTAACTCAGACTAAGAAATAGAACTAAGTCCAACTAAATAAGGCCTAAAACGAAAATTAACTGACGGAAACTACTCGAACAGTCTCTAAAACAATCACGTGACACCTTGAAGCAACTGTTCAAATTAGCAGATCATTCGAATAATCACGATGACTGAATAGTGTATTGAAGCTGCTAGAATAGCGTCGATACTAAAAATAGAAAAGAAAACAAGCTAGCAGTCACACAAACAGTCATCTGGAATGAATTTTTAAATACATATGCATGGAGTACATGTAAAACTCACACAAACAACTGGCTAGAATATAAAAAATAACAAACACATGTGTAGCTTGAGCAGCAGGTAGAATAATAATAATATTTTAAAAAAAAATAATTTTCTTTGTGAGACTCATGATTAGTACTACAATATACAATAATTTATATATGACACTGAGATGGAGAGCGCAAGTCAACTAACAATGACTCCGTCCGATTTAAAAACACACAAACAGCCAGACATATAAGTACACAAACAGGCTGCATGAACACAAAGCAAAAAGTCTGAAAAGGCCTCAAGATTGGTGTGATGAGCCCATGGTTGGGTAACTCCTCAACTTGGAGAGCTATATGTTATGCAAAGAAGTTGATTTTCTTTATAAAGAAGGGGATTTGCTAGTTTATTGGTAATGAAAAAGGAGTCCCAGACTGATAAGTAGCTAAGCACACATCCAAACTCACATCGAATGACCATGTGTTTAATTAACAACCAACCAATTCCCTCCAACATATATCGTCTTAAAAGAATTATAATATAAATTCAAAATCAATTTTATTCATTAGTTGCTTGATTAAATTACATTAAATATAATTATCTATATGCCCCAGTAAGAAAGGACAACACGATTAACAACCAAGCAGCTCTATTTAACAAAGACACACATAATCAAACAATAAACATGTAAGATGTTTCAATGCACAAATACACCAGATCAATAATAAGCAAAGTTGGAGCCCATTCTTTCTGCCGCGGTCATAGAATAACTGGAACATACATCAACCAACTTGAGAAGCCAACCGTCCAACTACAAACTTGTTTTTTCTAGTAGAAGGTATTATAATTATTTTTAAGCTTATCTAGAGACTAACCTACCACGTACACATTTGTAATAGCGCTAGTTGTTCCTTACTGAAACATGGCATTGTATGGCAGGCATTCCACATGACCAATCAATTGTTGGTAAATAAAATAACCGGGTGAAAAGTAAGCAAGCATAGAGTTGGAGTGATGGATAAAATCATAAAATAACTGAGTGAAAAGCTAGCAGGCAAAGAGGTGGCAATACCACACATCTTACTTTCGCTTTTTTCATAAAGTTATCTTAGACGATAGATCCTTATTTATGTAAATCTGTTTTAAAATCCACACATATATAGAATAAGTTTCAAAAATCTCCTTTTGATATCATATATCCCAAAAATACATATAAACTTAGAGGAATGCTCATTTTATTACAAAAATCGTATATTAGACGTATAGTGTCTATATTGACGGTTTCTACTTTTAGAAATCAATACTTGTAATCAGTGTGCATCAAATGGATTTAATATTATCTTAGAAATAATTCTATAAAAGAATCCATTAATTACCAAAAGAGATACCGAATGCATCAAAATACTCTTATCTAACTAGTATGGCTCAGTATTAGGCCTTTTGAAATTAAAGTGCAATTAGTTTCTTTAAACCTTATACATATACCTAAATTTTTTGAATAGACATCTATTGTTTTTTAAACTTGCAACCAATGCTTAGAAAAATATTATGTAATGGGTTCGTGGGGCATAGAACCGAAAAGTAGTAACTACAATAATTTGGATCTAAATACTATGAACAATGTTGGTTGTATACGAAGAGTCATCCATGGAGTGAGATGAAAAAGATTTATAGTATTATATTTTATAATTACAAATCAGGTTTTTCTATATGTAATGGGTTCGTGTAGCGTTGAATTATACACTAATAACTATTATAATTTGGACTTAAATATCATGAACAGTGTTGGCTATTCATATCATATATGAAGAGTCATCCAGGGGGTGGGATGAAAATTTTATAATATTATAGTTTAAAATTATAGATAAGGCTTTCTATATGTAATGGATTCGTGTGGCGTGGAGCCAAACATTAATAATTACAGTAATATGGATCTAAATACTTGAATAATGTTGGCTACGAAAAGTCATTTAGGTGGTGGAATGAAAATTTTATATTATTGTATTTTATAATTACCGATAAGACTTTTATATGTAATGGGATGGTGTGGAACCAAACAGTAATAACTACTATAATTTGGATCTAAATACTACGAATAATGTTGGCTATCCATATCATATATGAAAAGCATCCAGGGGGTGGGATGAAAAATTAATAGTATATTTAATAATTACAAATAAGGCTTTTTATATATTTTGGGTTTGTGTGATGTTGAACTAAGCATTAATAACTACCTTAATATGGATATATTTATTGTGAATAATGTTGTCTATTTATATCATATATGAAGAGTCACCTGGGGGTGGGATGAAAAATGTATAGATTATATTTTATAATTACATATAGGGTTTTTATATATTTTGGGTTCGTGTGGCGTTAAACCAGGCATTAATAACTACTGTAACTTGGATCTTCATACTGTGAATAATGTTGGCTGTCCACGAGTCATCCCAGGGGTGGGATGAAAAATGTATATTATTAATTTAATAGTTACAAATAAGGCTTTTTATATGTTTTGGGTTCGTGTGGTGTTGAAACAAACATTAATAACTACTATAATTTGGACTTATTTACTATGAATAATGTTATTTATCCATATCATTTATGAAGAGTGTGAGATGAAAAATCTGTAGTATTATATTTTATAATAACAAATTAGACTTTCTATATGTAATGGGTTCTTGTGGTGTTGGACCAACATTAATAAATACTATAATTTGGATCCTTTTACTACGAATAATATTGTCTATCCATATGATATATGAAGAGCCATCCACGGGGCGGGATGAAAAATTTATAGTATTGTATTTTATACTTACATATAAGGCTTTCTATATGTAATGGGATTGTGTGGCGTTAAATCAAATATTTATAACTACTGTAACTTGGATCTTAATACTATGAATAATTTTGACTGTCCACATCATATATGAAGAGTCACCAAATGGGATGAAAAGTTTATAATATTGTATTTTATAATTATAGATAAGACTTTCTATATGTTTTGGGTTTCTATGGCGATGAGCAAAACTTTAATAACTACTGTAATTGGATCTGTTTACTACGAATAATGTTGCCTACCCATATCATATATGAAGAGTCATTCAGGGAGTGGGATGAAAATTCTATAGTATTATATATTATAATAACAAATAAGGCTTAATGGGTTCTTGAGCGTTGAACCAAACATTAATAACAACTGTAATTTGGATCTATTTACTATGAATAATGTTGGCTATCAATATCTTATATGAAAAGTCATCCAGGAATGGGATGAAAAAAATATAATATTATATTTTATAATTACAAATACGGCTTCCATTATGTAGTGGGTTCGTTTGGCTTTTAACCAAACATTAATAACTACAGTAACTTGGATCTTAATACTATGGATAACGTTGGCTGTCCATATCATATACGAAGAGTCATCCATGGGACGGGATGGAAATTTTATAGTATTATATTTTTTAGTTACAGATATGGCTTTCTATATGTTTTGAGTTCGTGAACCAAATATAATGACTAATGTAATTTGGATCTATTTACTATGAATAATGTTGCCAATCTATATCATATATGAAGAGTCATCGAGGAGGTGGGGTGAAAAAATATGATATTACATTTTATAATTACAAATAAGGCTTTCTATATGTAATGTGTTTGTGTGGCGTTGCACCAACCATTAATAACTGTTGTAATTTAGATCTATTTACTACGAATAATGTTGGCTATCCATATCATATATGAAGAGCCATCTAAGTGTGGGGTGAAAAATATATAGTATTATATTTTATAATTACAAATAAGGCTTTCTATATGTAATGGGTTTGTGTGGCGTGCACTAAAAATTAATAATTACTATAGTTTAGTGTTGGATCCTAGATGGGTGATTGGATGCTCTAGAAGGGGGTGGGGTGAATAGAGCTGAATGTATTTAAACAAAATTCATTATACCTTCAAATTATATCACAAGATAAGGTTGCTAAAAAGGTAATTTGAGTGTAACTAAAACATGCATAGCAAGGATGAGAGAGATTGAACATACACAAGTAGACAAGCTATTTAGAGTGGTTCCACACTTTAAATTAGAAGTGAGTCAGTCCACTTACCTAGAAATGTCAACTTCTAAGATTTCTTAACCTTGCACCTTCATTATAAGAGATACAATACATGACCACCAAAGGACTTATCTATCCAATATAAAGAGTCTTCAACTTTACTAAAGACTTACCCACTTTGCAAGGAGTCTTCTGCCTTCTTCCAAGGACTTACCTACTCTTACACAAGTCTTCAACCTTGCATGAATTACCCACTCTTCTTGAATCTTCCGCCTTTGACTTCACCTTCACTCAGAGAAGCTTCCACCAATGACGTACCCACTTGAGCAAGGATTCTTCTGCCTTCACCAAGGACTTACCCACTCTAGCTCCAAGTCTTCAACCTTGATCTTCACCAAGGGATGCCTTCCCTTGATCTTCTTCACCTCCCTTAGCCAAGAGAGAGAACCTTCATCTTCATGATTGAAATGAGAGATAGGGAGGTGGTGGAGGTGAGAGTCTCACAAGATACACATGTAGGACTAGCTCTCTTACAAATTTCCTACTCACTCTAACGAATGTAGCAAGTGATTTAACTTAGAGAGAGAGATGAGGCTATAGGATAACTCAACTATAGAATATGAACCTTCATAGTGCTTGTCTAACCATGGGATGAAGCCCAAGGGGTCCTATTTATAGTTGAGGATGTCTAGAAGCCTTTGGGAACACTTGGGGCCAGAAACTAGCCGTTTTGTGGCTTGCAACAGATATATTTTCACTTGTTGTAACTCCACAACGGCTAGAAGTACTTTTCTTCACTTTTCTATACAGTGCAACCGGTCGAGTTTCTATAAAGGTAACTCGACCGATAGAGTAAAAGACAAAGCCGATATTCAGACCATCAGTCGAGTTTGTCCTGAGGAAACTCGACCGACCAATGAAAATTGAATTGGTCAGGTACTCCATCGGTCGAGTTCTGTGAAGTGTAAACTCGACCGATCAAAAGTCATTTTCAAGATCCAATTAGGATGGGTCGAGTTTGCAACTCAACCAATGAACAACCTAATGTGAATTTTGGAAAATGACTTTTGAGTGCTTAAATATTCTATCTAAGTGATCCTTATTTTTTCTAAGCTTAATTACAAGTCCTAAATCATTAAAAGTGATTTACATCATGATTCTAATGGATTTACATCATATTACAAAAACGTGCACTTGTATTGACTTTGACTTATCTTTACCTCAATTTGATATGCGCAAGTTAGGGCATTTGGAGTGTGTCTATGCCTATCTAAAATCACCCAAGTAGAGACATTAGACACAAATATGTGGAATAGTTAGTCATCAACAAAACACGGGTTTAGTCAATTTAGATGTGAGTCAACATTGACCTAATTGACCTTGAGTCAACATTTAGATCTATTAACTATGAATAATGTTGGCTGTCCATATCATATATGGAGAGTCATCCATGGGGTGTCGATATCATATATGGAGATTCATCCATGGGGTTGGATGATAAATATATAATATTAGATTTTAAAGTTACATATAAGGCTTTCTATATGTCACAGATAGGGTGGCTTGCAGCTAATGGTAATAACTCTTCTGTAGAGAGGTGTGATGCAAATTATAGTATTTTTTTGTAATTATACATCAATTTTTTTTATATGTCTTAGATATGGTGGGATGCAACTTATCGTTGTAATTTTATTACAATTACGGATAGTCCCTTACATTGCATATAACTAAAAATAAATAAATCATGATATTATTTTTATAACTGCATGCATTCTACTCTATAACTAAATATGAAGAGTTGTGTGGATATAGGTAAAGACATAAGCATCAAATTAGAACAGACTCATCTGGTCAATGTGTTGACCTATATAATTAGACTCAAAACTTAACATATATAGATGAGCCAAAAAGGGGTGAAAATTATATATCCTATAATTTTATTTTATTTATTTATATGTATGTATGTATGTATGCATGTATGTGTATCTTTGATTGACGTTGTTAAAATATTACACATAGATTTGTGTGATGCGCAAACTTGAGATATTCATGAAATCATAAAGTTTTCATAACATATTCTAATTTTTATTTTTTTAGTCCACTTTATAAACAAACATCTAACTAAAACATGAATTATTTTTGATGATTAATAACATAAAATATTTTTATAATGATATTATTTAAATCATAACCACATAAAGAGATGTCTCTCGAGAATTGATGAGTACAAATACCTAGTAACAAATGTTAGGATCTTAATGACAAGTGTGCATATAACAACTTTTCATGGTATATACCCGAACCCTGTAACCATGGCAAAATCATATTTGTATAGAGGGAGGGCACCACATAATGTTGTCAATATGTATGCATATTTGAAATCAAAATAATTTTGAAGAAGCTATAAACAATGTTTACTAACACATATTTGAAAATGAGAAAATATATAAAAAGGTGACAAACGTAGTTTTGTTTTAAGTCAAGAAGAACTGTCATAAACTACTTGGTGATGTATAATTTAGATGCATGAAAGGATGCATGCCAACTCCATATTTTGAGTTAAATTCAAATTGTGTGTTCATTTTAAGTGTAGTGTGAATAACATAATCAAGTATATAAAGATCTAGTAAAAAGTAGCAATGGTTTCTTTCGTACTGCTGTTTAACTGTAGACATTAATATAACTATTGGTATTATCGACGCAAGGGTTATCCTGTACCTCCATCCATAGAGAAAGTATATAAACATTATTCAAAACAAAATAATTTATTTTAAATTTTAGTGCCAAGAATAAGAAAAGTATTTGTGATATCCATTGATACATCAGCGTGAATTCTAAATATCCTTGAAGGATTCAATCTTGATCTTAATAAATGTTTGATGGATGATACTTGTCCAAGTTGCCGTTTGCAATACCAGAACTTTACTTTCTAGAAGTAGAATCAGTCGCTACCTCATTGTGGCCTACTGTGTGTTTGTGGGAGCAAGAAGCCAAGATATGTGATGGTTTAAATTTTAACTTTCAAACAACAATGTGTCATTGAAAAGGCAGTAGCTGCTTGTGCGTATTTAATAGCTTCCGTACACTCGGGTTGTAACATACTGAAATCTGGACATTTCATCTTTTGATCTTCTCTTTCATCTTTTCCTTTGATTTCTATCCTTTATTCATTTATGCTTAATTAGTGGAATTTATAGTGGTTTAGTGGACATTAATTCATTAATTATACCGATGGAAGGATTTATGCACAAATACCTCATTGAAAGCTTAATTATCATAATTAAGTGCTCTAAATCTAAATCTTACTTTTTGATATCATTTGAAAACATAAAATATGCCACATAACCCATTTCGGTAGTAATATGAAGATGAGAAATTTAATTGGATAATAATTTAGATAATGGGTCGTTAATGGGCCATATGACATATCATATAAAAAGAAGTCTCAAAATAGGAAACAAACTTCAAATTCAAAATCTATATATCAAAATTATCCTACATGTCAAATTTCATCTAATTTGGATAATCTTGAAATATTAGGATAAGTTTAGGAGAGAGAAAATGAGTAAAAGGCATAAGTAATAAATAATATTATTATATAGCTTCAAAATATATAAATGATGGTAAATTAATATTTTAAACATCAAATATAACTTGTGGATAAAGTTTGGTCCAATTTAGATGTTGTTTGTGCGAGTTATACAATTTTAGGTACATTATGGACTTTTATGCAATTTACCCAATTGGGAGGTTTTCTTTGCAAATTATCACATATATATAGTAATAATTAGATACCACATTATCATTATCGAATTATAAAACCATGGGAGCACATAGTTTCACCTTGGTTTGATGGTATTGCTTTCCAAGGGCATTTTAGGATTTTTTTTTTGTAAGTGAGCTTATCTTTAGAAGCCATCGACCAATGAGGTTGTTTCCATTATGGAGGTCGATTGGGATGGCCTAGAAACGTCCAAAAACTGACCTTAGATATTTTTAGAGCCTCCATGAGGTGTCCACTTGCAAAACCATGAAGCCCTAGGCTAAAGACACATGGAAAGTCCCATAAAACACCTCATGCTTGAACTTTTTCTATAAATAGCCATACATGCCCCTTTCCCAACTCACAAATTTGAAACTCTTGGTCTCCTTTTCTTTCCTCTAGCTTAGAGAATAGTTCCTTTTTTTTTGGCCACGAAGTTTCTGACCCAACGTAATAAAGGGGGCCTACCTTGGTGAAGAAGGCTCATATAGTTTCCAAATTGCTCTATTAGGGTTTCTTAAGATCCTCCTTGGTGATTTAAACCAAAACTATTAAGAATCCTCCTTTCCTTCCCTATTTTCATATTGATAGTATTTCTCACACCTTCCTCCGGGTCGAAACCATGACCTTCCATGATAAAACTCCACTAAGAACCCTAAAACATCTCATTTCCATGCTCTTTTTCTAGGGTTTATCACCTCTAAGTTGAGAAGGAGATCTTTGTTCAAGAAAGGAGCTAAGCTAGGAGAAACCAGACCTTATAAGCTCATGATCCTTGCTGTTTGGGCCTTATTATCTTCCCTGGGTGTGATCTTCATAACCCTCTTCCCATATATATCTTATTACATGCTTAAAACTCAAGTTCTTATGTTAAAAATTGACGATGTGCCGATTTCTAATTGGCCGATTTTCAATAATTCATAACTTTTGATTCATTTGTCCAAAAATTAAAATAAAATATATTATGAACTCATAAAAACATGTTATTTTTAATAAAAATATTTCCAAGTATTGGTTTTTAGTTTTTTCGAAAAGAGTTTTTAGAAAATGAATTAAATACCTAGAAATCACCAAAAATACACTTTAACCTTCATAACTCCAATATATGTAAAATTATATGTTTTCTTAATCAGAAAAACCTAACTAAGTAATTAGTGATATTTTTGAGGTCTGGATCGAGGTTTTGTGTAAAAATTTAATATATTAGGATTTCAACTCTTTAATGTATATATATTATTCTAATACATGAATATGAAATTGGAAATAGGACGAGTGGACCTTGATTTCAACTAAAGGTTTGGAAAAGAGGTTAATAGGACTCTAAGTAAGAGGTATGTGCAAACTATCTTTATGTATGTGCTATGTATGTGCAAACCATATTTATGTATGTGCTATGTATGTGCATCTACCCCCTTCAGTTGGGAAAATTTTATATCATTACCCATGTTCCCTAAATGAGGCTTAATCTGACCAAATTCATGATTCTTGAATTCTAATTTATTTATGCCTCAAAATCAGTTGTAGTATTATCTTGTTTGGGTTTTATACTACACTGCCATGTAATACATATCCTTTGATGAATCTTACCATAACTCTTTTACTAGCATGTAGTTATGTGTTCTATTAATTGTAAAGTAGCGGTACTTATGTAAAAACACCCACAGAGGGCATGTAAATAATTGCCCTGGGGAATGTCTTATTCTCCCCATAATATTGTAGGTGACTGGGAATGTCTTATTCTCCCCTCACCTAAGGTTAGAGGTCCGGTAGGTGCCTCAACCCTACTTACTTAAGTAGACATATTAATTTACATGCAAACCCTTTATTTACATTTGTTATTGGTAAGTTTCCTTATCTAAAACCTCATACTCTTGATGTCTCATATTATGATGAATCCCTAGCCTGATTTACTTGTTATATTTATCTTGTCACTTTTAGTATAGTTTAGTGACGCATACCTTATTTTCCTTCCCTTTTACTGGATGCTTTCCCAACCACCCAGGTGCTGAGCAAGGTGATGGACAAGACAAGGAAGATCTCAACTTTTGGCTTGGACTCAGTTGATGGATATGTTGCTTGGAGACAAAAGTGGAGTAGTCTAGATTTCCCTCTACTTAGATCCTCATTTTGTATAAATCATGTACACCCATATTGGGGAAATTTTTATGTACACTTTATTTAAATTGAATATAGTCAAAATTTTATCTTCCGCTGCTATCTAAATTGGATTTTGTTTACCATTGTTATTAGTAGAGAGGTGGATTGATTTCACTTCTTTACAACATGGTATCATAGCCAATGGTAGTCAGATCTTTGACTATTGTAGTTTGTCTCCCTAGTTATAACCCTAGACTTGCATAGTTTCCTTTAAGTGACATGGTTACCCTAGATTTGATCTATGTTGATGATAGGCTGATTTAGGACCCTATAGTTTCACCTTAGAGTCTTGATGAATAAAACTCTAATATGCTTATAACTAAAACATGCATAACTTGATGTTGTTTAGGTTTGCCTTTAGGCCACTGTTAGGGAATGAAGTTGAAGCAAAGGTGTCTAGAAAGGATTAGGGTTTCGGGGGCTGGAAATATTTTCCTCCGTGCCACTAGCTTGGTTTACGAGGACTCCCGTGCCCATATGATACCAGCCTATCCTGAGCTAATACGAATTGCCCAAAATAGTTTTCTTTTAGGCAATAGTAACCTTAGAGTTCTATGTTATATATCTTTGGGTATCCTAATAGTTTGACTTAAGTTTCACATGAATGTTGGTTTCTCCTAGAACCCTAATATGATAACCTTGTGACTTGTTTTAGGATGAATACCAAGATAGTTTTGTTACGTCCCTTAGGACCACATGTTTGGATAAGTTTATCCGTAGAACCTCGACCTTGGAGTTTGGGTGTTTGGAAAGATATTAGAGTGCGTAGTGGAAGCATGATGGATCTTGAGAATGGTTTAGTTAGACTTATCCTTTAACCCTAATGTAGTTTGACTTGATGATTCGAACTCTTTAAGGAGTGGAGTATGGTTAGTTGATGATGTTTGAGTGGTTAGATTTTTAGGATGAAATTCTCTTTAGGGGGGGGATGGAACCCTATAACATCTCGACGTCTATCTAATCTATCTTTAGAAACCTTAACCTCATACTTAGGTGGTTAGTGTGCTTGGATATTTGATTGTGACCAAATATAGTTATAACCTAACATGCTTGTTTACATATTAATGAACATATAATGATCATCTGAGGAATAATATATATGTTCGAACCCTAATGAATAACCAATGCACATAATATGAATATCAATGCTAATTGTCAAGTTGTAAGATGTTGATAATGTCATGAACCTATAAACCCTAATGATATGAAAGATTATTGTAACCTAATGCATGCTATAATGAAATATAATGGTCATGTTGACATAAACCCTAAGTTGCAATAACCTAACCCTAATGAATGTATCCTTAATGCTTTTGATGATACATTATGTTAAGTGCCATAATCAGATAACATACCTTGATGCACATAAATGATATCTATTCACTTAATCATATATTACTCAAATCATGAATATGAAATGCATGTTACCATATACACGTGATTGGCCACCTAATGTGAATCAATTCATTAATATGTAATATGTATCACCTTGATCATTAAAATACATGTAATGGCTTTAATGTGAATATGAAGTGATTGGATTCACATAAACGTGAAAAATGAATAATATAAATGAATAATGATTAATGGTGACATTAATGTGAGTAATAAAAATAATGTGACGTTGTGACAACATTAATATAAATATAAGTGACTAATGTGACATTAATTGGAATAATTGTATGCTTAACCACAAATTTGATAGAATGTCATATTTCATGTAAAATAATTTGTTATAATTAATAAAGTGGTAATATGAGGATAATGAATTATAAATCTGAATTATTAAGGATAATGATCAAATATAATAATGACTTGGTGGATGCACGGTTAGGCTTGGCGCCCAGCTACACTTGGCGCAGCCTCTGGGGAGCTAAGTCCCTCCTGGTACAGGGCCTCAGATGGAGGGTTGGGGACGGAAAAGGCATCGACATTTGGAAAGATAGATGGATCCCAGGAAGGTAAGAGCCTCTCTCTAGTCAGGGATATGGGGATGTCGAAGTGCCTACAAAAGTTAATGAGTTGATGATGACGACGGGGAGAGGATGGGATGTGGATAAGTTACTTGACCTATTTCCTAGGGAGATCGCAGCAGAAGTGAAGGCAGTTCCTCTATCTACAAGGGACATGGCAGACGAGGTCTTCTGGTGGCCACAGCACGACATCGTCTTCTCAGTTAGGTCCGCATATTGGCTAGGGAGGCTGGGGTGCAGGGGAGTTAGAGAAAGGAGGTCGGTGGTTCCACATGCTCTATGGCGCATCATATGGGAAAAGAGATGGCCTCCAAAATTAGCGCATTTTCATTGGCGGATTGCTACCGGCGGCTTGGCTACGAAGGGGCATTTGTTTGATAGACATATTACGGATGATGTTGTTTGTCCCATTTGTGCTACGCAAGTTGAGTCCATTCAGCATATGTTGTGTCACTGCTCGGGGGCAGCCATTGTCAGGTAGGAAAGCTGGCTGGGCGACACAGGGAGGCTAGGGGAGGCCGGGAATATTCATGTTGATATGGTGGAGTTGTTTGAGTCATGTACGGAGGAGGAAATGGATGAGGTTGCTGCTATTTGGTGGACAACGTGGATGTGTAGGAACAATAAAGTCTTCAAGGAGGAGCCTCCGGAGCCGCGACCGATTCTTCAGGCATACCGAGCGCTGATAGTGGATTATAGGAGGGAGGCGGGGAAGGGGGTTGAGATGGAGGGGGTTCGGGTGAGGAATGGAGGGAGGGCCGAGGAGGAATGGGCTTGGGGTCGGCAAGGGGTGGACCGGTCTTGAGTGTTTTTACACTCGGACGCAGCAGTGGTGGAGGGCGGAAAGAGGTGGCTCGGGGCTATTTTACGAGATGGGGAAGGTGGATTTGTGGGAGCCATGCAGCAGCATGTAGCAGCCAGTTGGGAACCGATGGTAGCGGAAGCCGTAGCAGCCATAATGGGGATTTTGTTGGCCAAGGAGATGATCCATCCAGACAAGAAGTTGGTATTGTGCTCTGATTCCCTCTCTCTTGTGAAGGTGCTGAAAGATCCAGGCAGAAGACGAGACTATCTGGGTCTCATTGCTGAAGACATTCGGAGCATCGCTGCTTGTTTTAGTTGTTTCCGTTTTTTCCATGTTAAGAGAGTCCATAATTCAATGGCTCATTTTATTTGTCATGATGCTATCGACTCTGGGGGCCACTCTATTAGACATGGCACTATGCCGAGTCAATGGAGGGGCGTCGCTGAGAGTGATGGTTTCTTTGTACCTTGATTGGTTTTAGTAATGAAAGGTGTTTGTTTTCAAAAAAAAAAAATCAAATATAATAATGAATATTGAGATAATTGAGTAACCCCTAATTGTGCTAAAATTCTTAGTAAGAAAAATGAGATACATATATAATAATGAAATATAATTATTTTTGACAACCAAGTGAATATGACATGACATAATTAAAAGAATAATAATGATAATGTGATACCATAATAAATATAATGATAATGAGCCAAAAATGTAAATAATGTTAAATCTCATAAAAATAATATTAATAGTGGAACCCTAGATTATCCTTGAGAACCTGACCTATGTTGGGTTGTATGTGAAGTTTCTGAACCCTTAGGTGTAGTTGAAATATAAGTTTTGGTGGAAGTTGTATGGTTGGAGGAATAACCTGTAGTTTTGTGTTGTGCGGTTGCACACTCACCCTTCCATAAATTGCTAGTGATTTTAGGGACGAAATCCTCTTTAAGGGGAGGAGTGTTGTAACATACTGAAATCTGGACATTTCAACTTTTGATCTTCTCTTTCATCTTTTCCTTTGATTTCTATCCTTTATTCATTTATGCTTAATTAGTGGAATTTATAGTGGTTTAGTGGACATTAATTCACTAATTATACCGATGGAAGGATTTATGCACAAATACCTCATTGAAAGCTTAATTACCATATTAGGTGCTCTAAATCCAAATCTAACTTTTTGATTTCATTTGAAAACATAAAATATGCCACATAACCCATTTTGGTAGTAATAGAAGATGAGAAATTTAATTGGATAATAATTTAGATAATGGGCTGTTAATGGGCCATATGACATATCTCATAAAAAGAAGTGTCAAAATAGGAAACAAACTTCAAATTCAAAATATACATATCAAAATTAGCCTACATGTCAAATTTCATCTAATTTGGACCATCTTGAAATATTAGGATAAGTTTAGGAGAGAGAAAATGAGTAAAAGGCATAAGTAATAAATCATATTATTATATAACTTCAAAATATATAAATAATGGTAAATTAATATTCTACACATCAAATATAACTTGTGGATAAAGTTTGGTCCAATTTGGATGTTGTTTGTGCGAGTTATGCAATTTTAGGTACATTATGGACTTTTATGCAATTTACCCAATTGGGAGGTTTTATTTGAAAATTATCACATATATTATAATAATTAGATACCACATTACCATCATCAAATTATAAAACCATGGGAGCACATAGTTTCACCTTGGTTTGATGGTATTACTTTCTAAGGGCATTTTAGGTTTTTTTTTGGGTAAGTGAGCTTATCTTTAGAAGCCATCGACCAATGCGGTTATTTCCTTTATGGAGGTCGGTTGGGATGGCCTAGAAACGTCCAAAAACCGACCTTAGATATTTTTAGAGCCTCCATGAGATGTCCACTTGTAAAATCATGAAGCCCTAGGCTAAAGACACATGGAAAGTCCCATAAAACATCTCATGCTTGAACGTTTTCTATAAATAGCCATACATACCCCTTTCCCAACTCACAAATTCGAAACTCTTGGTCTCCTTTTTTTTCCTCTAGCTTATAGAACAGTTCCTTTTGTTTTTGTCCACGAAGTTGCTGACCCAAGGTAATAAAGGGGGCCTACCTTGGTGAAGAAGGCTCATATGGTTTCCAAATTGCTCTATTAGGGTTTCTTAAGCTCCTCATTGGTGATTTAAACCAAAACTAGTAAGAATCCTCCTTTCCTTCCCTATTTTCATATTGATAATATTTCTCACACCTTCCTACAGGTCGAAACCATGACCTTTCATGATAAAACTCCACTAAGAACCCTAAAACATCTCATTTCCATGCTCTTTTTCTTGGGTTTATCACCTCTAAGTTGAGAAAGAGATCTTTGTTCAAGAAAGGAGCTAAGCTTGGAGCAACCTGACCTTATAAGCTCATGATCCTTACTGTTTGGGCCTTATTATCTTCCTTGGGTGTGAGATTCATATCCCCCTTCCCATATATTTCTTATTACATGCTTAAAACTCAAGATCTTATGTTAAAAACTGACGATGTGCCGATTTCTAATTGGTCAATTTTCAATAATTCATAACTTTTGATTTGTTTGTCCAAAAATTAAAATAAAATATGTTATGAACTCATACAAAACATGTTATTTTTAATAAAAATATTTCCAAGTATTGGTTTTCAGTTTTGTCAAAAATAGTTTTTAGAAAATGAATTAAATACCTAAAAATCACCAAAAAATACACTTTAACCTTCATAACTCCAATATATGCAAAATTATATGTTTTCTTAATCAGAAAAACCTAACTAAGTAATTGGTGATATTTTTTAGGTTTGAATCGGGGTTTTTTGTAAAAGTTTCATAAATTAGGATTTCAACTCTTTAATGTATATATATTATTCTAATACATGAATATGAAATTGGAAATAGGACAAGTGGACCATGATTTCAACTAAAGGTTTGGAAAAGAGGTTAATAGGACTCTAAGTAAGAGGTATGTGCAAACCATATTTATGTATGTGCTATGTATGTGCAAAACATCTTTATGTATGTGCTATGTATGTGCATCTACCCCCTTCAGTTGGGAAACTTTTATACCATCACCCAAGTTCCCTAAATGAGGCTTAATCTGACCAAATTCATGATTCTTGAAATCTAATTTATTTATGCCTCAAAATCAATTGTAGTATTATCTTGTTTGGGTTTTATACCCCACTGCCATGTAATACATATCCTTTGATTAATCTTGCCATAACTCTTTTACTAGCATGTAGTTATGTGTTCTATTTAATTGTAAAGTAGCGGTACTTATGTACAAACACCCGCAAAGGGCATGTAAATAATTGCCCTGGGGAATGTCTTATTCTCCCCATAATATTGTAGGAATGTCTTATTCTCCCCTCACCTAAGGTTAGTGGTCCGGTAGGTGCCTCAACCCTACTTACTTAAGTAGACATATTAATTTACATGCAAACCCTTTATTTATATTTGTTATTGGCAAGTTTCCTTATCTAAAGCCTCATACTCTTGATGTCTCTTCTTATGATGAATCCCTAGCTTGTTTTACTTGTTATATTTATCTTTTCACCTTTAGTATAGTTTCGTGACACATACCTTATTTTTCTTCCCTTTTGTTGGGTGCTTTCCCAACCACCCAGGTGCTGAGCAAGGTGATGGACAAGACAAGGAAGATCTCAACTTTTGGCTTGGACTCAGTTGATGGATATGTTGCTTGGAGAAAAAAGTGGAGTGTTCTAGATTTCCCTCTACTTAGATCCTCATTTTGTATAAAGCATGTACACCCATATTGGGGAAATTTTTATGTACACTTTATTTAAATTGAATATAGTCAAAATTTTATCTTCCGTTGCTATCTAAATTGGATTTTGTTTGTGATTGCTATTAGTAGAGAGGTGGATTGATTTCACTTCTTTACACGGGTAGTCCAGCGGTCACGCGAGTAAGTACGGAAAAACCTGTTAAACCATAACTGATTTCAATTTTTTCTTTAGTGTCATCAAGATTTTGTTGGACAATGGGTAGGGCATTGATGTAGTCTTATTTGAGGGCTCCATCTTGTGCCATTTTGTACTTAAATCACATCTAGACATGTTAGATTACAAGATATTTTCCCTAATATGCTTATTATGCCAAATGTGCATATGGATGTTCTTTGCATCATTTTTCAGGTATTTGGACCATGCTTAGGATGAATGAGAGAGAATGAAGGAGTCATAGGGTTCCTCCACTCATGGAGGGGTCCAAAGAAGGCCCCAAAAGCTCCCTCAAACTATCTTCATTGGTCAAGGATCGACATCAAGTAAAGAAATCCATGAATGATGAAGTTTGAAGTTCAATTTCTATTGCAGACCCCAAAACAGCCATACGCATACCCCACGGTCGTGTCTTTTATGATGAAGAATCAACAGAATCAACATAGACTTCTCCACAACTTACCACAGCCGTGGCCATCAACACGGTCGTGGCCCATTAAAGATAGCACGGTCGTGGCCACCAACACAGTCGTGGCCAGCAGAGGAGAAGACGGATGTAGCCCCCCGCACAATGGCCGTGGGAATTTAGCACAAGAACCCATAATCAACGGAGAGTTGTGCCCAATTTTCCACGACCGTGGCCTCTGAAGATCAACTCACCCGTGCTTCTACCCCATGACGAAGTCCTCCTCCTCCAAAATGGCCGTGTTACTCAGCATGATCGTGGTGCTACTCACCCAACACGACCGTGGCACTCTGCCAATGCTGACCACCTCCTTACTTGCATTCTCACCTCCCTTTCCATACCATGCCCATGCCAACTCTCCGTGACCGTCCCATACCACCCCTACCACGGCCGTGGCCCCTCAACATGGTCGTGTTGCCACCCAAAACCTACCACTTTTTACACTATTTTTCCTATTCTACCCCCACTTATCCTAGTACATCCCCACCACATATATATACATTGGTGGTGGTTGGGGCACGAAGGTTAGCTACTCTATAGTTGCTCCCAGCCTCCATTACTCCTCTCCACCTATTCCTTGAGCATTTAGTACATTTTCCTTGCATTTATGCTCTCCACCCACCATTTCCATCTCCATTTCACCTTGGAAACCTAATTTTCTAGGTTTTCCTCCATAATCCCCCATATATTCATGCTCATCTACACCCTTGGAGGAGAGAGGATGTCCCCAACAGCAAGGAGATGAAGAATAAGGTTACTTCCCCGAGCTCCATGGAGTTTTTTCCCCTTCTTCCCCATTCTTTTGCCATTTCATTGATTATGTTTAGCTAAGCCCCCCGTGGTGAGCTGTTTGGGGATCAAATGTGACTTTGATACCATGTTGGGGGAATTTTGGCTTGTGATAAACTTATTTTTATCTATGGTGATTGCTCCATACTTTTGTCTCTTATCCCATTGCCATGCATGTGATTTATACTTTTTGTTATGAATTACTTGTTTGATAGTGCTTGATGATACCATGTCTCTAGGAGAATTGGGATGCATGTGGCAATCTTTAGTATGACTCCTAGGTCCCAATAGGGGATCCCTAGCTAGTCCCCTTTATTCCTACATGCCCACCCCCTCTCCTACTACTTGGTATGATACCTAAGTTCCTAGTATAAGTGGGTTTGATGTGATTGCCTAGGGTTCTCTAAAGGCTAGAATGGCTAGTGGCATGAGGTCAAATACCCTTATCTCTACTCCCATCTTTACCCTTGGCCCTCAATTTCCCAATACCACTTATCCTAGAAACTTATATTTGGTTAATCCTATTAGAATTACACATAACCATAGTCTTCCACTAGTAGTATAGGGTACATTCTAATAGCATTTTCCTTATTGTTTGGTTTGATAATCTAGATGAAAGATGAGAACCATGCTTGTCCAATAACCTCCCCCAATTAATATTAAAGTTACATCCCCAAATGGCCCACCTACCTTAATCATATTGTTTAAAACTCATCTTGCTATGCTTGCCTGTTCATGCTAGTCTAGTTTATTTGCTTTTGATTAATCTAGTTAATTACTTAGTTTTGCTCTTTAGTGTTAACTTAGGTTCTTGCTCTCTTTTGTGGTTATTTTAGCTATTAGTGCTTCTTGCTCCTCTAGTGTAGTGTAACTTACCCTTTCTCTTGCTTAGTTAGTTGGTTAACCTAGATTGTTAAACGTGCTTGTTTAAGATAAGTTAGGTTTAATTCTGCCTTTCTTGCTTATCCACTTAGGTTAATCACCAAACAAATACTTTTTAAAATCCTTCAACCCTAGACTCTGCATTAGGAACATAGCCAATGCTAGCCTAGCTCTAGTCCCCCATCTATCTCTGAGGATTGACCCCTACACTTGCCAATGACCTATACTACAATCATACATTGTGCGCTTGCGGTAACCTATTTGGTTATGTGACTCACTTGGTTAGGGTTAATACAAATTTAAAATATCCACACAAGAATTCAAGTCTTGTGGAGTGCATCTAGTCACCTCTAGTTGGCTAGTGTGTACACCTCTAGCTCGGACGCACCAAACTTTCTAGCCCTATTGCCGGGGATAGAGGCGCTCAACCTAGCTAGTTAGTGTAGATTAGCCTTTCATTTTTCCCTCATCATTGCTATTCTTTATTCTTTGTTCACTTTTGCATATTGCCATTCTAACTTGGTTTCTTGTTGCTTGTTTGTGTATTGTGCAGGTGACAGTTGTGCATGCGCCACACGCGTTCCACTTGTACTGACTTGGGTTGTACAACCCTGAGATAGGTAGAAGGAGACGTCAAAGTCACTACAACCAACACTGAGAAGCCGAAATGGCAGAAAACAACCCTCATGTGGATGATCCACCACCTCCACCGTAGCCCAACCAACCACTCCACAAGTATTTCACCCCGGGGAACTACAATTCCCCCATTGCCACCCTAGTTGACCAAATGTTGGGTCAACAGTTCTCCATTCCACCTGCACTCATTGGACTCCTCCCCACTTACTATGGGATGGAGAATGAGAATCCATACCATCACATCGATGCATTCCTTAAGACGTGGTCCACTTTTCATACTCCCTCCGCCACCGACGACTCCATTCGGAGAACCCTCTTTCTATTCTCCCTAAAAGAAAAAACTAAATTGTGGTATGTTTTGAAGCCAGAGCTGGTAACTTGGAATGAAGTCAAGAATGAATTCCTCAAGAAGTTCTTGCCAATTGCTAAGCTAACCTATATGAGAAGATGCATCACTTCCTTTGCCCAGAAAGAGAATGAATCCTTCCACGAGGCGTGGGAGAGGTTCCAAAAACTTCTCTGCGACTACCCTCACCATAAAGTGCCATTGTGGCAACTACTTCAAGCCTTATACACCAGGCTTGAAGAACAAAGCCAAAACAACATAGACTCCTCCTGTGGAGGTACTTTCATGGCAAAGACACCCAAGGAATCATGACCTTTGTTCGAGCATCTTGCTCAAAACTCCCACCATCGGGTGTCTACAAAAGGGGAGCATTGTGACCGAAGCTACATCCCTCCACCTTCTTCTATAGCTCCATCCCACAATGCTGCTGACCCCGATATGATGAGGATGATGACAGATATGATGAAGATGACGAACAACCAAGCTGGTGGTTCTTCTAGCCAACCCACGATGGTAGTCAATTCTGTTAATGAAGAAGTGCATGCCTTACACTCCTTTGGCGGCTGAAACAATCAAGGCCCCATGTCCAACACTTATACTCCCGAGTAGAGGAACCTTCCAAATTTCTCTTGGAAGAAACAAAATGAGGATGGGTAAGGACAAAGGTAGCCAAGGACAAGGTATAACTCCAAATTTTAAGATGAGGTGCTCAGGAGGTTGAGGAATTTGGATGAAGTAAAGAGAGAAGTGTCCTCCCAAGGGCAAAATATTAGCCACCTTGAACAAAGGCTTGATCAAATCTCAATCTCACTTTCTTACCGTGAAGAAGGAATACTTCTGTCTCAACCCATGGAAAATATGAACAATGATGGTGGTTATGTGAATGCTACTCAAGATGCATATAACCCACCGTGAGGTCAAGCGTCCCCACTCTTCCAATACCAAGGACCACCACATCCATATGATCTGCCACCTCACCAACCCCCATTTAACTATCAATATCCCTAACTGCCTTCAAATACCTATCAACGCCCACCTCCATAACAACCTCTACAACAACCAACTTGCATACTCCAAAACCCTAACCCACCTCATCAAAGACCGCCACCACCTTCATCTTCACAAGCCCCCCCTTCTTCCCATGAACAAGTGAATATGGTGTCTGTAATATGGGGGAGAGTGGCTACTCAAAAGCTTGAAAAAGAGAAAAGAAAGTGATTGAAGTTGATGACAAATGATCAACGCTAGAAGGGTTTAGCAAAGATCGCAAAAGCTCCAAAGAATTTGCTGCTCAAGTACTGCTAGAGAACATTAAGTGCACCCAAGTTTCTACTACTCTCGGAGTGAATGTAGAAGCATCCTCACCTATCACACCCTCTCTTAGAAGTAATGAAAGTGCAAGAGATTTGGCTCTTCCGTCTATTTGTGATAAGGTCATGTTTGTTGCCTCACATGCTATTGACATAGAAACACTTGAGGTAATACCTTGTCGGGAGCCAAAACCTCCTCAT
This sequence comes from Alisma plantago-aquatica, assembly GCA_963693085.1. NCBI lineage: Eukaryota > Viridiplantae > Streptophyta > Magnoliopsida > Alismatales > Alismataceae > Alisma > Alisma plantago-aquatica. The sequence goes on along the minus strand of OY856411.1, from coordinate 65,038,078 downwards.
GAGATGAGAATCACCATCATACCTCCTCAAGGTCCACTAAGTGCTATGAAAACATTTGATGCAATTAGGGAGCAAACCCATGAGACCTTAGAAGGTCCATCTCCCCAAGAAAAGGGTAGTAGTATCATGAATCTCTTGGGATCCTTGAAATAAGGAACGATAGACATCAAATCATTCTTTTCGTTAGTGAAAGATGTTTGTATGGGGAAGAGAAAACTAGTGTTGTTACCGCCCAAGGAAATCGTTGCAAAAAAAATAGTGAATTTCATATTCAACCTTGGCTTTCCAAAATAAAGAGATGATCTAAGAGTTCCTCTCATTACCTACTACATTGGAACACAACCTGTTGAGCACACTCTCCTTGAATTAGGTGCATGGACAAGTTTCATGCCATGGAGCATGTACAACTTAGCCTCAATAAAATGGAACCGGTGGATTGTGTCCTTGTCTTGGATGATGGAACTAAGAGGAAGCCCTTGGGAATATTGCAAAACACAATAGTAGGAATGGATTAAAGGATAGACATTGCGTATGTGACCGATTTTCTGATTGTGGACTCTAGACCTATTAATCATTGTTTATAACCTTGGCTTTACTTCCTACCTTTACTTTGCTTGCCTTTAGTTTAATCAAACCAAAATCAACTTTCGGTCTAATCATCAACTTTTAAGTAGGTAAATAGAATTAAAACGTTTTCCATCCTATTAAACCCTTAATAGGACCGTTGTCTCGAGGATCGACCCTCAACTGTACTACAATAAGGCTTCCACGTACCTTAGGGTACGTGGGTGGAGACTTATTATAGCACACACAAGGATACACCTAGAGACTTTCTAACTCTAGGATTTTTAGTGGTGCACGCAATTCCACGCAAGTGGAAGCTCCATCACATATTGTACTTTCAACAAATACCTTTTGATTTGAATCTACCTGAGTTATCCATTGTGACCCCTACATGAACTAGGTGAACAAAAATATTGAACCTGAATCTTGGGTGCAAGAGTATAGGTTGGTAACAACACAGTAAAGACATAGGTAGAAAAGAAAACAATGCATTAAGGCTGTGTATATGAAATATATGTCATGATTGATATAAGATAACAACTCAATTCTCCTATTGCGGCCTACACAACATCAATCATTTAGTCAGAGTCTCCAAGGATGTACTACTAACATCTTGTTCTAAGACTTGACACCATTCAGAGACAAATCTCTTACTAACTTACAGTCATGACACTAATAAGTTTCCCAGGAGATAGACACACAAATGTTAGAAGCATAAAACAAAAATACATCATGTCATCTGATTCACCCAACAACTTTTATTTCCACATTGAAACTAATTTATGGTATCTCTACTCTTTTGGGTTGGGGTGGGTTGTTACTATCTGTGAATCCAAAAGAGGTTTCAGTCCCATTCCCAATCTAGATTTTTTCACTAAGGCTAAGGTAAGACATTTAGTGAAAGTATCAACTGTATTATCTTTGGTATCGATGTAGTCCACAACCACGACCCCATTAGACACTAACTTCCTCACATACTTGAGTCTACTTGTATGTGTCTATGCTATTTTTGATTGTACTTGAAACTTTTTATCTTAGCAATAGTTGTAGTGCTATCACAGTAAACTAAAATTGTAGGAAGTAACTTCTTTACCATAGGTAAACTGAACATAAGTCCATGTAGACATTCAACTTCCTTCCAATTTCATCTAAAGCACACAACTTTGCTTCAAAAGTGGAACGAGACAATATGGTCTATTTCTTAGACCTCCAAAAAATAGCTCCTCCTCCCAATAAGAATACATATCTTGAGACACTGTTACTCCCAAAGTTCATGGAAATTCAGATTGCATCACTTAATCCTTTGACTACAGAAGGATGTCTGCCATAATGCAGCCCAAAAGAACAAGTTCCCTTGATATACCTCAAAAATATGTCAAGAGCTTCCGAATGGGTCTTGTTGGGACAACTCATGTATCTACTTAACTTGCTCATCACAAACACAATGTCTGGATGTGTGCAGTTCATAAGATACATCAAACTTCTGATAATATGAGAGTATCATAATTGAGACACTGGAGCTCTAGTCTCATTCATGAACAAGTCTTTTAATGAAACATATGGATTCTTAACAAGTTTACATGATGTGTACTCAAACCTCTCCAGTATCTTCTCAACATAGTGAGACTGAGAGAGAGTTATACCATCAATATACCTTATGATTTTATGCTTTAAAATCACATCAATGACACCCATATCCTTCATCTCAAACTTGTCAGACAAGAATGTCTTTGTCTCATTTACTACTTTCATATCAAAACCAAAAAGTAGTATATCATCGACATATAATCATAACAAAATGAATCAATCATTGACGATTTTGCTGTAGAAATATTTATCAAATTCATTAAAAAAAAGCCAAACAACGATATCACATAATCAAACTTCTCATGGCATTTCTTAGGGACTTGTTTCAAGCCATATAATGAATTAACAAGTTAACACACTTTAGACTCATTCCCACGACCCACCAACCCTTCAAGTTGTTCCATATATATCTCTACCTAAAGATCACTACGTAAGAATGCGATCTTCACATCCATCTGATGGATATAGAGGTTATAAATGGAATCCAATGCTATAAGCACTCAGATTGTGATCATATGTGCACATGGGAATAAGTATCAAAATAATGTATTCCTTCCCTCTATTTGTAACCCTTAGCAACTAACCTAGCCTTATACATATTGATTGTCCCATCTGCATTATGTTTCTTCTTAAAGATCTATTTGCAACCAACTGCAGAACAACTATGAGGCAAATCCACCAATTCCCAAGTTCCATTCAAGAGAATTGATTAGATTTCATCATTAACAACTTCTATCCAAAACTTAACTTCTGGAAATTCCATAGCTTGTTTGAAAGTTACAAGATCATCCCCAACTTTATAAGTGAGAAACTCACTTCCAAAGTCCTTGGATGTCCTAGGCCATTTACTTCTCCTTGGTTCAACCATTTCTTCAGAATCATCAAATTCAGAAATAGCTTGTTTCGAGTCACCCCTCACATTTGTTATCCTTTCCAGTGCTTGTGAATGTAGCTTGTGGTGAATGAATCCTCTTGGGATACTTCATTGGGCACACCATATTTCATGGAAAACACATCCTCAAAGAATGTAGCATCACGTTATTCAACAATTGTTTTGACCTCAATGTCTGAGATATCGGATTTTACAATCAAGAATCTATAGGCATAAATAATTGTCTCTACATATCCCAAAAATATGGCATCAACCGTTTTCGGTCCCAATTTCTTCCTTTGGTGTTCAGGGACAAGTACCTTAGGATGGCGCCCCCACACTGGAATATATTGAAGACTCGATTTTCTTCCTCTCCATAATTCAAATAGACTACTCTCTACATATTCATGGGGAACTAAATTCAGAATATGGCAAGACGTATTCAAATCTCCCTCCCCCACATGAAGTTGGGTAGACCTAAGATTTGGAGTAAAGAACTGACTATATGTATAAGGGTTCATTTTTTACGTTCATCTATCCCATTAGACGGTGGTGAATACATAGTGGTAACCTCATGAACTATACCATGTAATTGGAAAAATTCCAAAAATAAGTTCGAGGTGTATTCTCCTTCCCTATCAGACCTTAGTCTTGTAAGTACTTTGCTGGCTTCAATTTTAGCTTCTTTCTTATAAATTTTACATTTATCCAATGCCTCATCTTTACTTCTTAAGTAAAAAGACATAACAATATCTACTCTCATTGTCAATAAAAGTTATAAAATATTTTTGATCCCTAGTAGTAATCTTATTAAATTCACAAATATCAGTAAGCACTAAATCCAATATTTTCAAATTTCTATTCACAGAATGAAAATGCTTTCTAGTTGCACACAATTTCACATTTATTATTGCTAATGTTAGATTTAAGGATTACATTTAGATTCATCATACACTTCATTGAGAAAACATTAACATGTCCTTAACGTAAATGCCAAACATCAGACGATACAAATATTTATGCATACAAAACTATTATCATTCAAATTAAAAATGAAATTTGAAACATGTTCAACAAGAATCTTAAATAGGTTCTCCACATCACATAGATACCCTTGCCAAAAAATAAAGAATCACAAAGGCATGTAATAATAGCCTTATCACATTTACAATCTACTCTAAAACCTTTCCCAACTAAAATTATGCCACTAAAGATGTTGCATCGAATGGTTGTAACATGTTTGACTATGTGAAGTGTCAAAACCTTCCCCGAAGGGAACTTCGAGTTCACCCATCATTCACTTTTGACTTCTATAGAGCTGGAATAGACTAAAGTCATGGAACGACCTCTTCAGGCCTGGTAAGACACAAACATGGAATTATTATCACAAACATGTACATTAGCCCCAGTGTCGATTATCCAATAAATTGGTGCAAAAATAGAAAGGATTTCAAGTTTTATAGAAATATACCCATCATTGAGGTGCAATGATGCAATCATCATATTGACTACAATCTCCTCACTTGTAGATGCAACAACTTTCTTTTCCTTCTTTGAAGGACAATCCTTGTTTCAGTGTCCAACATGTCTAGAAGTCCAACAAGGTTTGTTCTTTGGTTTCTTTTGTATCTTTTCCTTAGGTTTATGCGTATTCTTTGTTTTGTTATCTTTGGTTTTAGTAGTAGTAAAATTGACACTAGGGTTTGCATCGAAAGGCACCTTGACAATCTTCTCTTTTAAGTGTTCTTCTTGTATGTTATATCCCTCATTAGTTCATGCATCGACACATATCCTTTGTGATGCTTGAGAGTCATGCCAAATGATTCCCACGACTTAGGCAACTTCTCTATGATGGATGCAACAATGAATTTCTCAAGCAATTCCATCATTGCATCGAAGAGTTCATGACACATGAGATGAAAGTCATGTGGTTGATCAAAAATAGACTTACCCTCAACCATATGAAAATTTTAAAAATTTAGACATACATTACTTTCTAGCACCTTGGTTTTAGTACTAAAATTCTTAACTAACGCTTCCCACAGAACTTTAAAGTAGTAACATGCGGCTTCGAGTAAGAATAATATAATTTATTATTTAAACCAAACATAATCAATCATCACCACGTCTTATTACCCTTCTTCCAATTAGAAATTATATTTGCATTATGAGGGATAGTGTCATCAGATTTAGGTTCGATCTCTTTTAAATACTGAACATAACCCACAACATTAAGCCAAATTTGCATCCGACTCTGCTAACGGGAAAATTGGTACTGATAAATTTCTCAGGCATACTGCTATATCAATTTTATTTCCAAAACCAACATGACCAACCATTGATAATTAACAACAGATAATGTTTTATTTAAGATTATTGTTAATTTTAGGTTTATGTCGTTACATGCAACACCAACAGGTGTAGTAAGTTAACAGATTTATGCCAGATCCAAATAGGAAGCAGAAGAATAAACAATGTAAGAGAAAATGAAAATGAAGTTACGAATACAGACCAGAGTGTTTCTTGAAAAATGAACGTGTTACTTAAAAAAATTAGTAGGCCACAATTCAGAAGAATAAGTGTCGTTCTTCTAGTTGACCTGGTCATGAACACGAAGAAGGTTGTCACCTTGCTCACGCTTGATGATGTATTACCAGTGTAGCCTAGTAATTACAGGAACCACCGTCTGACATATCACGTCTCTAAGGAGAAGGAGGAACTTGTATCTTGTAGGAGAAGAATGACTCCAAGCAACAACTCAGAAGTGAAGATTGAAAACTCTAATTAGGGTTTGCAAAGCACAAACAAAACGACTGGGGTTATGTTTGTTTGAGATGTATTTAACTATAATAATCAGAGGCTTATTTATAACCTTATACACATCGAAATCCTAATCCCATCAAGACGCAATCACTCCAATTCTCTTGTACACATTGCCGAAAAAATCCGCAAGGAAAACACTTTCCAATTGGGAATGATAAACCTATTTATAAAATAAACAATTAATTAAATTAATAATTAATTAAATTAATAATTAATTAAATTAATAATTAATTAAATTAATAATTAATTAAATTAATAATTAATTAAATTAATAATTAAATAATTACGTAGTTGTATCCTAGTACAAAAAGAATATAGAAGACATTCTCCACAATCCATAAGCCCGAGCCGGTGACCGACTAGGCGTGGCGTGACGTACGTGTGTGTGTGTGTGTTGTGATCACCATAACCACCAAGGAGGTGAGCATACTAACTCGTAGGACCTTTGGATACTAGTGTCACATGTAATCCTACATATAAGGACCACAATGGTTCTAAAAGTGAGAAATGTGTGATAAAACTTTTCCTCATTTGTACTGGACACAAAACTACACTCCCTCCATGTACTCGCTACACTACATTGGACTTAACCCATGCTATATACATGACTCCAGTGCAGATCCAGAAAACCATGATGATGGGGGCTAAGTTAGACATCGTTTAGGAACATGACAATTGTAATCCTACACCGGACAAAATACCATGCCAAAAACAAACGACTTCTTTGTAAAAAGAAGAAAAATAAATCTGGTCGACTAATGACGGTATAAGAGATATAAAATAAAAAAGATTGATATGTGGCATTGTCAATAATGTTACTTGTTACGTCTCTTCGGAGACATCCAATGAAATAATGTTACTTGTTACACAATCCACTCTCCAATAAAGAATAAAAAATGTGGCTAATTTGAGATGGAGAGATATGTCAACTTGTTTGAATATGAATAGAGAGTTTGACAAAAATCTGTAAATTTGTTAAAGCTAGCTATCAAAAATACGAAATGACCTCAAATTACTCCCAATTGAATCTAAATTTACTGAGAACTGAGCGTGATGTTTGGTATTGATACGGATCGTCACAATAATCCACAAACAATGAAGTCTATTGTGCTTTGTCAATTGTCACGACAGACATGCTAGCTATGACCTTCCATATTTACTTTTGGCTAGTGGTCACGAGATCTTTGACTAGTTGTTAGTCGATCAGTGAAGAAAGCCTTTGAGTTTTGACAAAAAATACAACATTTGTGTTTGTATTTACCGGTACTCAGTCAACGAACAAGATGTCCAATCTTTATTTCAATGTTTTTACAAATGCAAAATTATTGGACGGTCACTTTCTCAGACTCGTCATGCTCTTATTCGCTCGTTCAAAACTCGTCACAATCTTTAATGCTCATTCATCGTACATTTCGTTGAAAACTCATCAAGAATTTATCCAGATAGTAGGGTGATTACTATTTGCGTACCGAAAAGAAAACATGATTCCAAAATTTACACCTTTATTGATGCCGCACAAAAGAGATGAGAATTGGGAATCGACTGGTATTGTACCACACAAACGTGATGGGAAGCTGTGACTATCACAACAAATGGGGCTGACTTTCTATATAAGTGCCTTCCGAATTTGTTTTTCTATTCAGTCCCTTTATCCATTCGAGCTTATATATATATATATATATATATATATATATATATATATATATATATATATATATATATATATATATATATATATATATATATATATATATATATATATATATATATATATATTCGAGCTTATATATATAGTCAGGCTAGAATACACTCGAGTGTACAGATCGTACGAATACACTCAAGTGTGTTTGCATATCAAGACATGCTTTGTAAAATATAAACCATTGATCTTCATCGTCATACTAGGCTACATGCAAATTTTGAGCCTATTTGGATGAGTGTAAGTGACTCAATCAAGAACAACAAAATCGACGCGCGAACTAATTTGAAATGTATACTTTTTCAGGTCTTTATAACATGACCTAAAAATATCCAAATGTGCTCAAATTTTGTGTATGAGCTGTTCACAAGATGATTAAGAAGATCAACGGATTAGATTATTCAAAAAAATATTACATCATGAAAAATTACTTGAGTGTATTCAGCTCCGAATACACTCGAGTGTATTCTAGCCCCCCTCTCTCTCTCTCTCTCTCTCTCTCTCTCTATATATATATATATATATATATATATATATATATATATATATATATATATATATATATATATATATATATATATATATATATATATACACACCTAACTATACCTTGACTTACCATTGGCGAAGTATCCAGTTGTCTATTGATTGACCTTGTAGGAAAATAAGCTCGACTCACTTCAAGCCTTGTTTTCATCTTCCTAGTTTCTATAACCATAACCATATATCTAACACATTGTTCCTATTAATTGCAGTAAACTGTTCCAAGAGCATAAGACCATCATTTACAGGACATTCCGTAATATATCATTGATTTTGCTGTGTTCCGGGAGACCCGCCGGGCATCTATACACACGCTTGTTGGATCTTTCCGAGTACAACGAAAGACTCTGGCACTCTGCTACCTCTTCGTCCGTTACTCCCACCATCGGGTTGTGGCAGCGGACCTACAACATGAAAAGCCCTACTATGATGCTAGAAGCTCCTGTTTGTGGCCGAGTCACTGCTGTTGCTACTGGAACCTTTGTCTCCTTCCTTACCTAGTAACCTTGAAACCCCAGGGTTCTTTAATTGCGGAAAATCTTTTCGGGATTTCCAACTTAATCTTCCAGGAACCACACATCACCCTATGTCCAATAACCAGAGAAGGCACCGCCGAAAGGCGAGTCTCATATATTGAGCGGGTCTCGATGGGTCAAATTAGTTAGTTTCTATCCTTGAATTGACTACAGTCGCAGGATACATTTTGAGCTATGCTACATGTAGGCACCTATCTGTCCATTTATTCATCCGTTTCTTTGGTAGCACGTACCAGCTGCTTTAGGTAGATACGAATCCGCAGTGCGCCAAAGTCGAAGAGTCGTTCGGCTCTTCTCCAAAAAGGACCGGCTCTCTTCTCTCTCTGCACACCCCATTCTCTCGCTCGAACGACGGCTCACAGCCCTCGCTCTCTCCCCCAACTACTGCTTCCCATACTACCGCTCGGCCGCGTCCTGCCACCTTGCACGCTCCGTCACGACCTGTCACCACGTTCCGCCACGGCTTCTCTCCCTAACGTGCATCACCGCGGCTTCTCCACCTAATCATCCCCGACCAGAACGATCATGTGTGCCCTAACCATCCGCGCGCCGACGATCAGGTCGTGGAAGAACCTGTTGGTTGTATCCACTCGAAGCTGATCGCATACATCGAATTGGGTTTTTTTGGTGCATATAGCGGTGGAAACTGGTCATAGCCACTAGAAGATGATCTCAGGTGTACTTTTGATTAGCTCCCCCAACTTTGATTTTCCCTCATTTTCGATTTCACCTCATTTTCAGTTTCTTACATTATGTGTGTATATGTACACTACACCCTCTTTTGTTGTAATGTGATGTGAATTAAAAATTTGTGGATATGTACTGTACGTTTGTTAATATAGTTACATATTGATCATGCGTGTGGCACGAATGCCATTTCTTTGTATAGACATACATACTGTGTGTATCTGCACTGTACGTTTTTGTAGTGATGTGATGTGAATGAAAAGATTATGCATATGCACCGTACGTGTATAACTGTGTGCGATTTCATTAATATAGTTACTTATTGGTCACGTGTGTTGCACAAATCTCATTTCTTTTTGTAAACTTACATACTGTGCGTATATACATTGTACGTCCACTTTTGTAGTAATGTGAATAATTTTTTTGTACATATGTACTGTACGTGATTGTACTATATGTGATTTCATTAATATAGTAACTTATTGGTCACGTGTGTGGTACAAAATATCATTTCTGATGAAATATCGTGTAATGTACATGCAAGTATTTTACCTATATTTATAAAAGAAGAATATTTGAGTAATTGTAAAGTATCATATTGATGATTAAAAATGTAATGTGTGCATTTGTAATGTACGACATCTTTTGTAGTGATGTGATGTGAATAAAAAAATCGTGCAAATATACTGTATGTGTATATATTGTGCATGATTTCATTAATATAGTTAATTATTGGTCATGTGTGTTGTACAAATCTCATTTCTTTTTATAGACTTACATATTGTGCGTATATGTAATGTACATTCTCTTTTGTAGTAATGTGTTGTGAATAAAAATTTTGTGTGTATGTAATGTACGTGATTGTACTGTACTTATTGGTCATGCGTGTTGCACAAATATTATTTCTTTTTATAAACTTACATACTGTGCGTATATACATTATAATGTGGAACGATAAAATTTTTGTACATATGTAATGTACGTGATTTTACTTTATGTGATTTCATTAATATAGATACTTATTGGTCATGTGTGTGGCACAAAATGTCATTTCTGATGAATTATCGCATACTGTATGTGCATATATTGTACTTGCACGTGTATGTATTGTATATAATTTCATTGACATATTTACTTATTGGTCATGCGTGTAGTACAAATAACATTTCTTTTTATCGACTTACATATTGTGTGTATATGTACAATACGTCATGTTTTGTAGTGATGTGTTGTGAATAAAACATTTTATTGGTCATACGTATTGTACATGTTTATATTTGTAAAATAACTTATTAGTTATTGCGAATGTGGAGGGTATAATGTATATGTTTTTGATAGACTTGATTCTCTATGCAGACATATCTAAACAAATTTATGTCGTGATGTATGCGGTTATATGCATATGTACAATACGAGTGTGTACTATACATGATTTCATTAATGTAGTTACTTATTGGTCATGCATGGATTTATATTAAGAGCATACATTAGTGACCTCGATGATAGTACTGTACTTGTAAATATTGATTATTAATATAATTTATATATTTCTTTGTAGGATGGAGAGTGAATGTGGATTTCAGTCTAGGTGTAACTTTAGAAAGTTCAAGAAGGTAATAGAAATGGTCGGGAGTGAACAAAAAAGAAATTCACATGAACTATTTTTGGTAGATTTTTGAAAATGAAGTGTTCAACAACTTTAGACCTTGCTTTGTTAGAAGAAATTGTTCAGTGCTATGATGAAAATGAGAGAGGATTTGTTCTTAAGAATGTGGTGGTCAAGTTAAAGTCTGAGCATGTGTCTGATATATTTGGATTATTTTCTGAAGTATGTTTTGAAATTGTACTATACTAGACAAATAATTATTTAATAGTGGAATTATTAAAATATTACATCATTCACTGGGCAAGGGAGGAATTATTATTGGACTATGATAGAGGTGCGGGGAAGAACTCTACTATATGGAGGGAATACATTTATGTGGACCCCAAAGTTAAGGACACAATGGAAAAATTACAAATTTTAAGGAAAAAAGGATGTAAAAAGCATTGAGGATTTTGTCAAGATATTAATAATTATCTTGTTGGTGGATTTTTTGTCCCCTTATGGTAGTTTTGCAATTTGCAAAACTTTCTTTGATTTAGTTGATGGTTTGGATTCTTTGAGTAACTATAACTGGCTAAAACCTATCACAAACTACTTGTATAATGGAATTATTGTTGTTAAACCCAACAATGAAGGATACCTGAAAGGGTGCAATGCTGTGTTAATAGTAATGATGTTAATCTAGAATAGTAGATATGTAATTCACTTAGTACAATACATTTAAGCCTGAAGTACAGTACATGACAATTAAATTTGTAGTACTATACGTTTATGTGTTTTATGTTTTATAAAAATATTTTTTTAGGTTTGGTTGAGGGAGTGCCAGACTCTACTCCCTACTGATGAAAGTGAGGCATATCCATTTATTACTAAATTGAATATTGAAACAAAGATGAGAATCTTCTTGCAAAAAAAAAGGATATTATTGTGTGAGAATTCAACGTAGACTACATCAGGACTGAGTGGATTGAAAAGAAGATTCATAAAGGCAAAAGGAAAGCTAGGGAAGAATCTAATGAGAGTGAAATAGATGCCATGAAGATAAAGATTGAAACATTAAGGGTTGATAAGAAAGGATTGAAGAAGGATCCCAAAAAAATGAAAGAAGTGTTGGTGATGGGAAATGGAGGAGTTGAAGAAAGAAGTTGATGTTCTGAAGTTAGAGAATGAGAAATCGAAGAATGCAATATAATTTTTTTTTAGAACAACTTCAAGTAAATGGCATTCCTGGTCCAACAGTTACATTCAAGTATGGTACTTAATATTTGTTGACATACATGTACTGTTATAACCCCAATTTTTGGGTTCATTTGATGAGAAATGTAATTTCTCATGCTAAAGATATTTGAACAAATAATTAAATAATGTGTTTCAAATAAAAAGATTTCGTTCACAATAGACTTGATTGGTTGCTTTGTGGGCTTTATTGGCTATTGGGCCCAATAACAATGAAATTCAATTAGTAAAAGCATAATTGAATTTTTAAGAAAAGAAATATGCAGAAACCTCTAGAAGGCAAATTCAAAGAGGATTTCGTGCCTCTTGGGTTCCTTCGGTACCTAGGAGTCCAAGGTTGAAAAAAGAAAATAATAAGAAAAGAAAAGATTAAACAAGTTTTTCCTTATGAAGAAAGAAATTGAAAACATTGATGAAATGTGGAAATTAAGTGAAAAGGTGAATAATTGAGTTACCCTTTATGGAATTTCGTATCCCAAGGATTCCTTATGATAAAAGGGATGCCAATGAAGAAAATAAAAGAGAAATAATTAGAAATCCTCAAAAAGAACTATATTAATGAGAAATAAACAAGAAAAGGTAAAATAATGCATAATGATGCATCTAGAACGATAATAAGTATCCAATGAAGAGAATTTCGAAATAATGGAATATCTTGGGATCCAAGGAGTCCCAATGAAGAGGAAAGAAAGAGAAAATACTAAAAAGGCAAAATAAGAGGATAATGTGTTGTTTTATTAATATATTATGTGGTGTTATTTAAAGGTAAGTATTTTCTAATAAAAGAAAATAGGATTTTGTGGCTAATGGATTAAAATCCAAGTATAAAGAGAAAAAGGGGAAAGAGTTTTTGAGTCCCTAATTATCCAAAGAATATATTTATCTTAGGAGATAATGATGAGAGAGGAGGTGGCTTGTTGTTTAAGGAAAACATGTTTCCTTTTGGGCAAAAAGGACTAAGTCCTCGTGGATGCTCTTCTTGGGGTGTGAATGCTCACCCCTATATAAAGGGAAGAGCCTATGGCTCGAATTAAAGGGAACTTCTACGTATCTCTCTCTTCCTCACCTTCTTCTTATTCTCCCACGTTCAAACCCTAACCCAGGAGGACGGCTCTACCTCATGCACATCGAATGATCGGGTCTTGTCGGGATGGAGTATGGGTGCCCTCGAGTTTGGGGAGGGGCTTTTCCATCGTGGCCCTGCCCTAGGCTGATCGTGGTAGCCGAATCTCTACTGCTACGGAAGCCGCGCACAGCAGGCGTGTTCAGGCTAAGCTGGCCTCCATGGCTGCAAGGGCACCCAGCTGAGCGCGGAGGGTAGGCGGAGATAGGGGGAACATCCTCGAGGGTCGTCAGACGTTGGAGAGGGAGAAGCAAGCACGAGATGGCTGCAAAACGTGGCCTCTAGGGCGTCTGCGTCGCATGCTGGACGAAGAAGAAGATCAAATAAAGATTGGACTAAAATGCCCCTCTGTGGGTTATGCAAAAAGGAACTTAAGTGGAGGGCATATTAGTAATTGTGTTATATTTCCCAAAGGGGCGCGTTGCATGGCTATGCTGACGTGTCAGCGTGCTATTGGCCAAGTAAGTGTTTTTCTTGCAAAATTCGTAACATAAGATTCGTAGCTCGGATGACAAAAAGTTATATATGAAAGTTGATCCTCAGAACGAGAGGAATCCAAATAAATTATGTTTGAAGCTTGATTCTATTCGCAATCCGAAAATTAATGGAAGTAATCATCTTTAATACTTTAAAGATTAAGGAACCCTAATCTGATATGATTAATGTGTTTAATAGGGTTTAATGGACCTTTAGGGTTGATGTTAACCTGTTAAATGTCAAAACGTACATTGAGTTCAAAAAGGAAGAACTTTGCACGTGATTAGTCTAATTTAGGGTTTATGTGTTTAAATATGCATGAAATTTGAAAAGGGCATAATATCATCTTTAATGATTCAATTAAGGAAAAACCCTAGATTTGATGGATAGTTCAAGCTGATATTAACCTGTTGTTAATGAAAGAGAAAATAGGATTTAAAAATATGATCTTTTTATATATTTGGTTTAATTTAGGGTTTCGTGCATGATTATGCACTAATGAGCTTGAAAACCCTAATTTAGATGAATGTGTCTTTTAATTGGTTTAATTGTGTAAATCCAAGAATAAAATAGAGAAGTGATGATCCTAAGCCAATTTGAGCATAAAAGATCCTTAATGTGGATAATTTGAGTAATTAGGGTTTTTATGAGTGGAAAAGTTGTTTTAGGGTTTGTTGACCTAAAAAGGGTTAAGTTTGAGAAATTGATCTAAGAAACCCTAATGCATCCTAATGAGACTTAGAAACTTTAGAAAGGTGTCCCAAGTCAATAAGGAGTTGTTTGGGATATGCTTGTGAGAATTAGACATTATACATGTTTTTAGGATCAATGTTTGCTTGATTGATTGATTGGCTTGCTTGATTGGACATCTAGTTGGATTTGGATAAATTGTTGCTTGAGATCTCCAAGACAGGTATGTGGTTACGATTATGAATAACCGCTTTAGGTTTTCCGATAGATTCTCGGATGTTTAATCACATTGAACTCAACTAAACTGTTTGGATGTTCATATTGCAAATATAAAGTGACTATGGCTATCACTATGAGTATACTTGTATGACTAGCTAGATCCGAGTCCACCCCTATGGCTATGTCAAGGATAAGGATAACCTAGAGCAAGGTCTAGGGTATCATGAGTCAGAAACTGCGCTACACATGTGTAGTGCCATGAGACTCTTAGCATACCATGAGTTAAGGAGTGGGCTACCCACGGGTAGTGCCATGTGACTCAGCCCTAGAAATTGATTCACCTATTAGGTGAAGTCATGAGGGGTAAAATGGGAATCTACCATAAGGGAGGTAGTATCCAGGTCCACTGCAGGGACAGCGCATGGGATAGGGTACACATGGATCGCGTAGTTATACTTAAAACGTAATCTTGATTGGTAAACGATTAATTGAGTGATTATATTGTTAACCTAGTTGAACATTATTTGTTTCCCCCACATACCAGCTACGGCTGACCGACGTTTTGTTTGTCAGCGTTTTAGGTACAATGAAAAGAACAAACAATAAAGTGGCACATGTGATACTAAATGAGAATTAAAGTGCAAAGGAGGATTAGATAGATTAGTATCGGTGTGGTTAGAAGTTTAGAGATCCAAGTTTTCAAAAGGTATGCAAAAATTTATTTTCTTACAGCTTTCAGTATAGTATGTTAAAATTTGATAATTATTCTTGGTTAATTGCCAAACCTTTGATCCGGAAGTCATGGGTGCAGCTTCGACCTCTCGGTCTCCCTTAATTGGAGGCTATCGGGAGGTGGGGTCGTAACATTTGGTATCAGAGCTTAGGTTCCTCAGTTAACCATTAATAATTATTAAATTTTACAAACTCCATAGAACCCAAGGGAGTTATTAGAGGATTATCCGAAAGACAGAGGTGTCTAGAAAAGGATCACACCCGGGGGCTAGCAATATTTTCCTCCGCAATGCTAGTCGGAATACGAGGACTCCCGGATCCATGTGACAGCCTGGCCAAAGTCTTAGGGTATGAATCGAAATAAGATACCTTTAGGACATCGCATCTTATTCATCCCCTCTCATCACAAAAATTCTGATAAGGACCTAAAGGATTAGGGTTTTCTCTCTCCTCCTCATCCTCTTGAGGTATGGGTAAGGTTAATAAGGTTTAAGGAATCCTCCATCAAATTAATGAAAAGCATGTAAATAAGATGTCATGGACATAAGCTTAATAGATTAAACGCAAATTAAAGAATAGATACATGCTTAGGTTGTATGACATAAGTTGTCATGTCCTCAGAATAGACCTGAGAGTAGACCTTCTTGTCAGGAGGATAAGTTAGTCTTGGAGATAGAGATCTCCATTGCAAGTAGAGACCTGGCACATCCTATGAGGATGATGCTAACCCTAACCCTAAGTGAAGGCTAGAGAGAGATGAGTTGGACCAGGTGTTTGAAAGGACATGCCTTTGGGATGTCATATGATCCATGGGTGACCTAACACCTTTGGCAACCCAACCCTGGGAAGGGTCGTGCATGTTAGGGTAAAGGATAGCTCCTTAGATGATGAGGTTAGTGAAGGACCTTAGAAACCCTATGGGCTTGTGCAAGTAGGGTATAGCTGGCACCTAGGGCACGTCATAGTGCTGACTGTAGGGTGAAACCCTAGATAAGGAAATATGATGGATCATAAAGGGTTATGGATGATCTTGAGCAAACATAAGTTCAAACCTAGGCTTCACCCATGTAGGGCATGCTTTTGAGGTTGATCCTTCATGAAGAGAGGACCTATAATGGTGAGGTTGAATGTAGGGTTAGCCCTAGAAAGAGAGGAAACCCAGCAAGAAGGTTGGAAGCCTAAAACCCTGAACAATGGATGATAGTGGTTGCCTCATGATGGATCTCTGAAAGTTGATAATATCTTGGTTGCCTTAAGAGGGACCAACCCTAGAGAATGAGAATGAAGCATCTGGTACCTATATGCCTATGGTATAGGTGTTTACCTTCTGAGGTAGGAAGAAGAGTTCCTTAGACTTAGAAAGGTTTTGTAACAGGTTATGAGGCCTTGTACCTTGATGGTTGTCCTTAAGGAGGACCCAACCCTAAGTGTTGCTCGAGTTGAAGGATGACAAGAAGTGCATGTAATGCCTTTCTCATGCTTGGTTCGTAGCTAAGAGATAAAGCATGCAGTTGGACACCTACAAGTGAACCTAGGGTTCCTAGGCCTAAGAGGGGAAATGGTATACCTAATGCTCATGATGAGAATTAAGTTTCTATAGTTTCGAGCATGGTACGCCTCATGAATAAAGGAAAAGGGAAGTCCCTTAAGTTTAAGGTATGTGTAATGAACCCCTCATAGCTAGGTTGATGATAAAGGAAGGTATGATCTTAATCCAGCATTGAGGAAAGAGGACAAGTATGACATAGCATGGTTCAGTAGGTGATCTGTTTGTGCCTTAATAGCTTGCTAGGGTTAAGTAGGCTCATGAGGATGAAAACCCTAGACCTAAGAGCTTTTGTGACCTTAGAGATAGTTTTCCTCCCATCCTGGGAAAGGGACCCCTTTGGAAGGGTGTGTATAAGTTTTGTTGGTTCAGGGTAACCTAAAGAGGTCTCATAGGATCTTGAGAAGCTAAGTAAAAGGTACATAGTATGAGATTGAATCTACCGACCCATAGATATCCATATCTATTGCATGTGAATATGGTACCATGGAGGTAACCAGTATGGGACTTGACCAAGGTAGGCAGGTTGCCATGATCCCTATGAAAGGATGAGAGTCAGCCCATGAATGCAGAAAGAGAGATAATGAAGAGTTGGGTAAGGTTCTAAGTGAACATGTACTGTAATGGAGAATCCTAAGTCTATCCTAGGGTCATGTAGGGATAAGACCGATGAAAGTAGGATTTGCCTAATTCCCCAAGTTGCACATGACCATAGGGTCGGGAGGTAACAACTATCGTTGTCTGAGGGCCATGGGTTAGGAGATTGATCACCTTCATGAACTCATGGGACCCAAAGGGTAGATGAGTAGGGCACTATCTTGATGCATGAGGGAAGAGGGATGACCCCAAAAGAGTCGGTACCCTATAGACATAGAGGAGATGACCAAGGATATAAACCTCAGTAGGTTCAAGACTAGTTTGATATCATGATGTCTGTGTTGTAGAGACATATGTGGCACGTTGCAACTTAGATGTGAAGGTGTATTGGCAAGGTGGGATGTACCATCTCTACTCTTGGAATAGGAAAAACTTTGTATTTGGACTGCAGCCAAATGCTTATTTCCTCTTGTTATGGGGGTGAGAGATAGGACATTACGCATGCCATACACCAAGGATAAGAGACGATGTGGGTTAGAACGTTGCCACGAGAAATGGGGATAGAGAAGATAACCTACCCTGGTAACATGAATGATATATGGATGGTTTGTAAATCCTAAGAGGAATGAGGTAGTCACCTTATGAGAATGTTTCTAGCATGAGCTAAGTGGAGCTTACAAGTTATACCAGGTTGAGTTTGGTCACCATGATGATGAAATCAGAGAGTGTTCTTAATGGAGATAGACATGGAGTTTGAGGTAATATGATAAGTGAAATACATGGAAGTGTATGTATTCAATACCTAAGGATGTGAGGCGGTAATGGATGCTCCGGTTGAGATACATCTGACTTGTTTGACTAGAAGCTAGAAGAGGTTGTTTGGCTAACCCTAAGTTTGAAAAGGAGAGGTGTTCGGATAACACTCAGATGTAA
The DNA here is from genome assembly GCA_963693085.1 of Alisma plantago-aquatica. Taxonomy (NCBI): domain Eukaryota; kingdom Viridiplantae; phylum Streptophyta; class Magnoliopsida; order Alismatales; family Alismataceae; genus Alisma; species Alisma plantago-aquatica. The sequence continues at coordinate 65,019,609 of OY856411.1, read as the reverse complement.
CAAGATGCGTTGAAAAGTTATGGTTGTTTGGTTATCCAGTCTAGTCCTGGATGCTATGAAAGGATGGTGGTAAAACCTCAGATGCACTTCTTTGGAAGAGAAGGTGACAAAACCCCGACTAGAGTGGTTTAGGGTTTCTGAGGAAATCAATCTTGAGGAATAAGGACATACAGGAAATCGTGATTTTAAGATCACCATACACCGTACTACCAAGATAATAAGTGATAGTGGTACTTTAAATACCTAAGATAAAGTTGCATGTGGTATATGGCCATGCAAGCCAAGGGTAAAGGATGAACACCAGTAACCCAGTGCATTGGTATAAAGGATAAAAAGTCCCAGAAAGAGAAAGGGAGTTCATCACTATGGATGTTGTAAGTCTCCCCTGGACCAAGGAAGGTCAAGATGCAATGTGGGTTATGGTAGTCCGCCTTACCTAGATGACATGAGAAAGAAGAAGTTCTGTCAAGGGACATATCTAGTTGAACTACCCATGAGAGAAAGATGGTTCAATTATGAGACGAGTTCAAAGGTTTTTGAGTTTGACCAAAAGGTTCCCTTCCATAAAGTGGGAGTAGGTACATGAAGAACTCAATGTTAGTATAGTTGTCACCCCTAACTATGGTTAGTATTATCCAGACTAAAGGGTCTGATGAGGGCAAGTGTGCTCGTTCAGGGTGATATCTAGAGACAGCTCTTGTCCTATGAAAGATGTGACATTGACCACCATAGCCAGTATCGAGTTTTATATGAAGCTCTGTAAGGGAGGTTGTGTCGGTCACCACTTCAGTAAGATGATGTTGGTGAAAAGGACCACATGATGGTTAGAAAAAGGGACCCCAGTGTGTGTAGATGAAGTCACTTTGATCATGCAAGGGTTGAAAGGAGCCTAGAGACGACGAGAGTCATGAGCAGATGCAAAGTAGACTGACATACAAGTTACTGTGGGAGAAAATGTGACATGAAAATCTGACCCCTCTAAGTTATAACTAAGAGAGCTGAGTCCCCGATACATGGGTCCTTTAGAGATGGATGGGTGGAGAAGGTTAGGTTTGACCCTACCCCTCAGGATAAAGTAATGGGAGATGTTTTCCATGTGTCTGATTTAGAGCACTATGTGAGGTACCCCGACCATGTACTGAGCAATGAACCTAGTGAGCCCCAAGGGAGGCTGAAATGGCCTGAGTCACATGTGTAGTTTATAGACGCCAGGATGAAAGGACTCAGAGAAAATATGTGATGATAAAGGTTCTTTGGAAACACTATGAGTATGGCAAAGCCACATAGGGGCCAATGATGGACATGGAAAAGTCTTATCCTGAATTGTTTGTTTGCTTGCCTGAATTTTGAGGACAAAATTCCTATAAGAAGGGAAGGATGTTATAACCCCAATTTTTGGGTTCATTTGACGAGAAATGTAATTTCTCATGCTAAAGATATTTGAACAAATAATGAAATAATGTGTTTCAAATAAAAGGATTTCGTTCACAATAGCCTTGATTGGTTGCTTTGTGGGCTTTATTGGCTATTGGGCCCAATAACAATGAAATTCAATTAGTAAAAGGATAATTGAATTTTTAAGAAAAGAAATATGCAGAAACCTCTAGAAGGCAAATCCAAAGAGGATTTCGTGCCTCTTGGGTTCCTTGGGTACCAAGGAGTCCAAGGTTGCAAAAAGAAAATAATAAGAAAAGAAAAGATTAAACAAGTATTTCCTTATGAAGAAAGAAATTGAAAACATTGATGAAATGTGGAAATTAAGTGAAAAGGTGAATAATTGAGTTACCCTTTATGGAATTTCGTATCCCAAGGATTCCTTATGATAAAAGGGATGCCAATGAAGAAAATAAAAGAGAAATAATGAGAAATCCTCAAAAAGAACTATATTAATGAGAAATAAACAAGAAAAGGTGAAATAATGCATAATGATGCATCTAGAAGGATAATAAGTATCCAATGAAGAGAATTTCGAAATAATGGAATATATTGGGATCCAAGGAGTCCCAATGAAGAGGAAAGAAAGAGAAAATACTAAAAAGGCAAAATAAGAGGATAATGTGTTGTTTTATTAATATATTATGTGGTGTTATTTAAAGGTAAGTATTTTCTAATAAAGGAAAATAGGATTTCGTGGCTAATGGATTAAAATCCAAGTATAAAGAGAAAAAGGGGAAAGCGTTTTCGAGTCCCTAATTATCCAAAGAATATATTTATCTTAGGAGATAATGATGAGAGAGGAGATGGCTTGTTGTTTAAGGAAAACATGTTTCCTTTTGGGCAAAAAGGACTAAGTCCTCGTGGATGCTCTTCTTGGGGTGTGAATGCTCACCCCTATATAAAGGGAAGAGCCTATGGCTCGAATTAAAGGGAACTTCTACGTATCTCTCTCTTCCTCACCTTCTTCTTGTTCTCCCATGTTCAAACCCTAACCCAGGAGGACGGCTCTACCTCATGCACATCGAATGATCGGGTATTGTCGGGATGGAGTATGGGTGCCCACGAGTTTGGGGAGGGGCTTTGCCATCGTGGCCCTGCCCTAGGCTGATCGTGGTAGCCGAATCTCTATTGCTACGGCAGCCGCACACAGCAGGCGTGTTCAGGCTAAGCTGGCCTCCATGGCTGCAAGCTAGGGCACCCAGCTGAGCGCGGAGGGTAGGCGGAGATAGGGGGAACATCCCCGAGGGTCTCCGGACGTTGGAGAGGGAGAAGCACGCGCGAGATGGCTGCAAAATGCGGCCGCTAGGGCGTCTGCGTCGCATGCTGGACGAAGAAGAAGATCAAATAAAGATTGGACTAAAATGCCCCTCTGTGGGTTATGCAAAAAGGAACTTAAGTGGAGGGAATATCAGTAATTAGGTTATATTTCCCAAAGGTGCGCGTTGCATGGCTATGCTGACGTGTCAGCGTGCTATTGGCCAAGTAAGTGTTTTTCTTGCAAAATTCGTAACTTAAGATTCGTAGCTCGGATGACAAAAAGTTATATATGAAAGTTGATCCTCAGAACGAGAGGAATCCAAATAAATTATGTTTAAAGTCTGATTCTATTTGCAATTCGAAAATTAATGGAAGTAATCATCTTTAATACTTTAAAGATTAAGGAACCCTAATCTGATATGATTAATGTGTTTAATAGGGTTTAATGGACCTTTAGGGTTGATGTTAACCTGTTAAATGTAAAAACGTACATTGAGTTCAAAAAGGAAGAACTTTGCACGTGATTAGTCTAATTTAGGGTTTATGTATTTAAATATGCATGAAATTTGAAAAGGGCATGATATCATCTTTAATGATTCAATTAAGGAAAAACCCTAGATTTGATGGATAGTTCAAGATGATATTAACCTGTTGTTAATGAAAGAGAAAATAGGATTTAAAAATATGATCTTTTTATGTATTTGGTTTAATTTAGGGTTTCGTGCATGATTATGCACTAATGAGCTTGAAAACCCTAATTTAGATGAATGTGTCTTTTAATTGGTTTAATTGTGTAAATCCACGAATAAAATAAAGAAGTGATGATCCTAAGCCAATTTGAGCATAAAAGATCCTTAATGTGGATAATTTGAGTAATTAGGGTTTTTATGAGTGGAAAAGCTGTTTTAGGGTTTGTTGACCTAAAAAGGGTTAAGTTTGAGAAATTGATCTAAGAAACCCTAATGCATCCTAATGAGACTTAGAAACTTTAGAAAGGTGTCCCAAGTCAGTAAGGAGTTGTTTGGGATATGCTTGTGACAATTAGACATTATACATGTTTTCAGGATCAATGTTTGCTTGATTGATTGATTGGCTTGCTTGATTGGACATCTAGTTGGATTTGGATAAATTATTGCTTGAGATCTCCAAGACAGGTATGTGGTTATGATTATGAATAACCGCTTTAGGTTTTCCGATAGATTCTCAGATGTTTAATCGCATTGAACGCAACTTAACTGTTTGGATGTTCATATTGCAAATATAAAGTGACTATGGCTATCACTATGAGTATACATGTATGACTAGCTAGATCCGAGTCCACCCCTATGGCTATGTCAAGGCTAAGGATAACCTAGAGCAAGGTCTAGGGTATCATGAGTCGGAAACTGGGCTACACATGTGTAGTGCCGTGAGACTCTTAGCATACCATGAGTTAAGGAGTGGGCTACCCACGGGTAGTTCCATGTGACTCAGCCCTAGAAATTGATTCACCTATTAGGTGAAGTCATGAGGGGTAAAATGGGAATCTACCATAAGGGAGGTAGTATCCAGGTCCACTGCAGGGATAGCGCAGGGGATAGGGTACACATGGATCACGTAGTTATACTTAAAATGTAATCTTGATTGGTAAATGATTAATTGAGTGATTATATTGTCAACCTAGTTGAACATTATTTGTTTCCCCCACATACCAGCTACGGCTGACCGACGTTTTGTTTTTCGGCATTTTAGGTACAATGAAAAGAACAAACAGTAAAGTGGCACATGTGATACTAAATGAGAATTAAAGTGCAAAGGAGGATTAGATAGATTAGTATCGGTGTGGTTAGAAGTTTAGAGATCCAAGTTTTCAAAAGGTATGCAAAAAATTATTTTCTTACAGCTTTCAGTATAGTATGTTAAAATTTGATAGTTATTCTTGGTTAATTGCCGAACCTTTGATCCGGAAGTCATGGGTGCGGCTTCGAACTCTCAGTCTCCCTTAATTGGAGGCTATCGGGAGGTGGGGTCGTAACAGTTTGGGTCAGTTTTGTTAGACCAAGTCTAAGGGTTCTAATATCACCTTGACAACCAAATATTTCAACCAAAAAGACATATTGGTGGTCTAACCTTGTGCACCTTAAATTTACACACAGCTAAATCATGTAATGATCGCATAATCCTAAAGGTGTTGACCAAAGAGGAAGGATATGCACTATGATGTTGCATTTGGGTTTTTAGGGGAAATTTAGATCCAGTTTTTTAGGAGAAAAGTGGATAGGATCTCGAATTACTACAAGTAAGTGGGCCATGCCCTAGAAATATGTTTTGTATTTAGACATGTTGTCTAAATTTCTTAAAGTTACAATAACCTCTTTCATACAATGTTTTCTATTTCATACTTTCAAACATATTGCATGGTAGTAGTTTTGGTATCTAAAATCATAAGATTTGGAGCATCTAGTATAAGTGTACTCATGGACTCGGTTATGAGTCATTTTAGAATTAAAGTCAATAGATATAGATTACAAATGTAGATTCAGATTCAGATCAGAACAGAGATACAGATTCAGAGAAAATTAGTTGAGAACAAACTTAAAGATAAGAGAATTAAGAATCAGATATAATAAATTAATAAGAGAGATAGAAAATGACACTAGAAGATTAAATCATTATATGATAAGTCCTCACCATAGAGTTCTGGGACAAATTCAGATAACACTATGTGTGTCATAGAGGGCATGTAGTGCCAACAGAGGGTGTGTTTCACCATGGAGGACACTTAGATGTCAACACACAACATGTAGTGTGAATAGAGGGTGTGTTTTACTATAGAGGACACTTCAATCTCAACAGAGGAGGACTTACCATATAATGGTGGCCACTAAGATAAGAAGTAACTAAAATATGTTTAGTCTTTACAACAAGTATTTCAATTTGTCATTCATAATTTTGTTCATGTGCATGGTTGGGGACACGACATCCGTAGAAATTGAGCATCTATCTGAGGATTAGTTAGAGTGTTTGAAAACCTAGAGGATATTTTTCACTGGTGGGACATCATACTAGGTAATCCTTCCAGCCATGGAGTTTTCATTTTACCAGTTTACTTTATTGTTCATGTTGGGGTTGTTATCCCCAAACTTTCATTTTCATGATGTAAACCTTTGTCGGTAAACTTTGTTACTTTGGTTATTTGAATGATTTAGTATGCCATATATGTAATGTATTCCCATACTTCATCTACATATGTGAGTTGGAGCTTCCACATATAGTATTTGTGGTATTTGAATGACCAAGCGATACACTTACCCTATCCTAGATTGAGTTGGGAAGGTGGTATACAAGTTGGGGTTTCCGTAATCTTTTCACATGCTTCACAATGTCTTCCATGTTTCTATGTTGAGGAAGTGTCACCTAGACACATAACAGATGATACAAATAGTAGAGGTGGAGTTCGATAAAGATGTTATATATGTAGAGTGTCTGGTGTTGATCTTGTATAGATGTGTGTCGAAGCTTATGAAGAAGGACATATATTTAGTGGAGTGTTTGTGGCATCATTGTGGGGTACATGTATCCACATGGGAGTTTGAGGATGAGATGCGTAGGAAGTAACCACCCCTGTTTGCTTAGGATTTTGTGGGTATGTGGTTGTAAGGCCCCTTATTTGAATACATAAATATAATTTTTGGATTAACTGGATGATTAGTTTCGAAATTAAACTTTGGATTATGATGTAATACTAGTTGATAAAGTCATATTTAAAATTTGGTTCAGACATACGTTGTTTTCTTTAGATACACAATTTATGTAACTTAATGACCTTTATGCAACGACCCTTTCTCTATGGGTTTAAAGGTACTTTTAACACTTTCTTGAGTTTCTTTGTAATGTTCTTAATAATCTTGAAATTTTACTTTTCCTTTGGATACTTTTAAATTAATAATTCATGAGGTTTATATGTTCTTTATAAGGTAGTAGTTGTGTTGTGTTAGGTTGTTCATGGTTTATGGTCAGTGAAGAGCTTTCTAGATCGTAGGTCGAAAAACCTTAGCAGATATCATGTGACCCAGAAAAGACACCTCAGTTAACCAGGACTCACACTTACTGAACTTGGCATATAGTTGTTGTTGCCTCAACAACGTCAACGCCTGGTGTAGGTACTACTCATGTTGCTAAATGTCCCTAGAATATATCAAGATATCATCTTTGAACACCACCACAAAGTGATCCTGATATGTCCTAAACACTCTATTCATCATACCCACAAAAACTTTCAGCGTGTTGGTTAGCCCAAATGGCATAACCACAAACTCATAGTGACCATACCTAGTCCTAAAAGAAGTCTGGGTATGTCATCTGCCTTAATCCTTAACATGTGATATCCTAACCTCATATCTATATTTGAGAACTCTATAGCACTTCCCAACTGATCAAATATATCATTGATCCTTAACAAAGGATACATGTTATTTACTGTGATCTTGTTCAACTGCTGGTAATCTATATAGAGCCTCATGGAACCATCCTTCTTCTTAATAAACAACATGGGAGAACCCTAAGTGGGAGTGCTCAGTCTGATGAAACCCTTATCAACAACTCTTATAATTGCTTCTTCAACTCTTCGATCTCTACTAGTACCATCCTGTAGGGTCACTTTGCTATGGGTTGTGTTATAGGAAAAATATTGATCTCAAAATCAATCTCTCTAGGAGGAGGAACACCAGGAAACCATTATAAAGAGACATCCTCAAACTCTCACATTATAGGTACCTCCTAGATACTAGGGCTCCCCATCTTGGTATCCACAACATGTGCCAAGAAAGCCTCACACCCTTGTCGCATCAACATCTCTACTATCATATCCAACACCAAACATGTAGGAAGAATCTTCATATCTCCTAGTAAGATCCATGAACCATCTCCATCATGGAATGTTGCCACCTTGGAACTACAGTCCAAAACAACCTTATACTTCTCTGAGGTATGCATCTTTAGGATCACATCTAATCCATGCATGTCAAGTGGCATAAGATTCATTTGAATGTTGCATCCTAAAAAAGAAAGAACGCAAGATGGGGACACCTCCCACAACTCAGCGGAACCAACTAAAGGGGTTTCTAGTCTAAAACTATCAGCTCTACTACAAACAGGCAAATAAGAACTACTTATCACCTCTCTGGTGATAAAAGAGTGTGTTGCTGAGTCAACTAAGACATATACAAAAGAAGAAGCAAATAAGTCAGAATGAAAATGTTCCATATGACCTATCATGACCCGTGGATTGACCACTCCCTCTGGCAGACTCATAGCATAGAATCTAGCTGTCACATGTTGTCATCCACGCCATCTGCTAACTGGTCTAGATGATCCCACCTACGAGTCATGACCGCTACCACTGCCACTACTAAACTGTTATTGTTGTGAACCTCACTGATTCTGCCTCTACTACTATGTTGCTTCCTCATCCTTCTCAGGGCACATCCACTTAAATGCCCTACTTTCCCATACTTGGGACAAGTCATAAAATTATAATGCAACCTGGACGACCCTCTTACTAATACATACAATGCACTACATTCTCTTAAGGGTGGAAAGTTGTGACCTCTACCCTTGCTCGGGGGCCACTATGATGACACTCCTGATCTTGAATCACAAAAGGTCAATCTCTACTATGACTGAGGTGAAGAAAACTTGGGATTCTCAAAGCCTCCATATGACTGTCCATGGAACTGATTTGGTCTCCTCTTAGCATTGGCTTCGTGCTTCTCGATAGTAGACTTCTCAATCCACCTCACCGACTCCATGAAGGTAGAGAACCTTTATTTTCTCTCCAAAGTAGATGATGTCATAGACAACTTTGTGCTTAAACCCTTCTCAACCCTACAAATCCTATCATTCTCTATTATCTCCATATGAGGATGGAACCTCAAAAGCTCCATAAACTTAGCCTCATACTCATTTATAGACATCGAACCAGAACATATCTTCTCAAACTGAGAAATCTTCTCATCCATGCACGTCTCAAGGAAGTAACAGCTCACAAACTCTCGCCAAAACTCTTCCCATCCCCCAAAAACCCCAGGTCTCTTCTCCTCTTCTATGGCCCACCAATGGCCAGCACTTCCCTTCAATAGGTAAACTTCATGCTTCACCTTGTCCTCTTTTGGGATATTTAGGATCATGAATGCCTTCTAAAGCTCTTTCAACCACATATTTGTGTCATCCTAGTCTGACGTACCCACATACTTGATGGCTCCAACACGTCACAACCTCTCAAACAACTTCAATGAACCTTGTGATTCTACATTAGGTACAATGACCCTAGCTTGAGGTACGAGTGCTCTGTCCTCTATGTGTGTAGTCGTCGCCATAAGTTGTCCAAACATGGACTAGAAGGTAGGATTTTCCATGGATGTAGGGTCAAACTGAGGCACCACAAGCTGCTCCTGTCCCGTCTCATGCACTCTACCATCATGTGTCGGCCTCCTACCACCAACTCCTAGTGCTACATAGATATTGTTATCATGTTCTTCATATTCTACAGACATATTTGCATAACCATAAGCTATGATCAGATATGTTGGATGAAGTAAGAACAAACACAAACCTAAGTTGTTTGCTGAATTGGACATTAACATACCCTTTGTTTTGATAATGAAAAACATTTCATACTTATGGATTTAATGTGCTACTTGAGAATTTAGGGTTAGAGAAAACAAGGAGATCCTACAAAATGGAAAGTTGAAGATCAATATATATTGAAGATCAAATGCGCTTAATTGTTTATGTATTCATGAATGTATTCAAATGTAAATGCATGTACAAAGATATAATGTACAAGTACTTAGATATCATATAAATCAAGTGCTAGATCTTCCACATCCACTTACAACCCTTAGTTAGGATCCCCCCTATAGTTAGAGTCATTACCATCCATTAGAACACACATTTAATAGGTGGTTCTAAAGTCTAAACAGGAACATCCCCAGTCGAGAAACTAGTCAAACAATACACCCTTGGTCGAAGTCTTTGTCGATCGAGAACCACCTCGGGTCGAACATCTAAGCACTATTCAAGACCTTACATATTTGTTCTCGAAAATGTGTTTCATTTGAAAATATAGTCGACCGACCCAACCTCGGTCCAAATCTTATAACCATTAGACCAAGTGGTTGGGAGTTGGGAGTTTGAAGTTGCAAATATATTTTGATACACATTTGCCTTAAACCTAGGCTCTGTCAAAGAAAAGTTCAACAGAGATATGTTTGGTTGACAAACTTGTCAACCAGTAGGGTTTTGGATTGTTCTTCCAAGCACGAACAAATTAGCCATTGCTAGCCAACTACTTTCTATCTAACGGCTAGTTAAGCACTAAGAACACTCTAGAGACTCCCTAGAATGTCCCTAAGCACTTACAAACCATCCCTATAAATAGGAGAGTACTTAGGATACCTAAAACACATAAGCTACACTTGCGCATCAATTCTAGAGAGCAACAAAGTTGAGATTCACTTGCTATATTCTTCCTTATGCTCTAAAGTTGTGTCTTATGGCTACAATCTCCTAGCCACCACATATAGCTACGTCTATCATAAGTGGATAGGATATATATACGCTTGATATAGGACCAAAGTGTTGTACTTCATTGGTTAAGTATTTTCTCTCTTCTAGTCTATTTCTTTTATATTGTACTTTGTTCTCCTTGACTACTCCTAGGGTTGGAGGTTGTTGAAAGGATGTTGCTTGGTGCTACTTCAACAAAGTGAAGGATGATCCAAGGTGTGCTTGAGGTTACTTCAAGAAGGTTGCTTCAAAGGAGGTTAGAGATACTTCTAGGTGAAGGCTATTTCAAGGTGGCAGAGCTACTTCAAGGAAGTGAAGGCTGCTCCAAGGTTCCTTGAGGTTACTTCAAGAAGGTTGCTTCAACGGAGGTTGGATCTACATCTAGGTGAAGGCTATCTCAAGTTGGTGGAGCTATTTCAAGGTGGTGAAGGCTGCTCCACTGTTGCTTGAGGTTACTTCAAGAAGGTTGCTTCAAGGATGTTAAGGCTACTTCAAGGTGAAGGCTACTTCGAGTGGAAGGTGATTATATTTTATTGTAACATCCTTCCCATGTAAAAAAATTAAATCACTTTCAAAATCACAATTGGAAACAATTGGGTAGTGGACTGAAAACCTTTGATTCAGAGGTTGGAACCACTCTACATCGAAGTGTCTACCTTATTTCCTCCTTTTCTTTAAGTTAAATTTTAAAAGTACCAAAAGCTCTATTCACCCCCACTCTAGATATTTCGATTGGTATCAGAGAAGGTTTTGAAAGAGCCCTAATAGGTCTTGAGGAATGGGGAATGGTGTACTTGCCAACCTCACCCTTGAAGGAACTTACCTGAGCAGATACCACTCCTTTGATGGAAGAAACTATACTTATTGGAAAAGAAGGATGCAATTTTACTTCCAAGGGATCAGCCTTGACCTTTGGAGGATAGTGTCCTTTCCTTATGAGCTTCCTAGAACGGAGTTTGCAACATGGAATCCCAAAACGGTAAAGCAAGTTCAATTGGATGAAAAAGTGGTAAGCATGATATTGTTCTATTTCTATTAGTGAATTTAATAGAATATCTTCATGTGAGTCTACTTATGAAATATGGAATAAACTTTCAATTACACATGATACCACTCAAGTTAAAAATATCAAAATTAACATTATTATACAAAAGTTTGAACAATTTCATATGCAACCTAATGAGTCCATTAATGAAATGTATGTAAGATTTTCTTCTATTGTTAACAGATTGAGTGCATTGGGTAAATATACAAGTGAGGACGAACAAGTGTCCAATATTCTTAGATCCTTGCCTCCAAAATATAAGCCGAAGGTGATAGACATTGAAGAATACAATGACCTTACCACATTGAGGATGGAGCAACTCATTGGCAATCTAGAGACTCATGAAGTCACATTTGAAGAAGAAGAAAGATTGACAGTCGAACACAAAAAGGAGAAAAGGAAGGACATTACATTTAAGATATGAACTAAAGCTCAAGAAAGTGATGAAACAAGTGAAGAAGACAATGAAGAGGGTGCACTCATTGTAAATGTAAGCAATATAGAATATTTAAATCTAACAAAAATTCTAGTGTTTCTTCCCCTTCCTCCCTTAGGTGCTTTGAATGTGCCAAGAAGGGACATTTAAAAATTGAGTGTCCTAAAGTCAAGAAGGGAAATAAATCCTTTTTCAAGAACAAAGAAAGCAAAGCAACTTGGGATGAGTCAAGCGATGATAGTGAGAGTGGAGAAGAAGAAGTAGAATTTCTCATGGCTAAAGAATACAAGGTAAGTTGTTTCATAGAAACAACTGATAGAGAAGAAAATGAGGTAAGTCTTCTTGATTTATCTAAAGAAGGGTTAGTCACTAGTATTGAAGAACTACATGATAAATATGCTGATTGTAGAAGGAAATGAAATAAGCTTACAAAAACTAATGATGATTTGTATGCTAAATTGAATGATCTTATTTTTGAAAAAGAAAGCCTTATGTCTAAAAAAGATACTTTGAGATCATCTGTTAATGATTACAATATCAAGTTGCTTGCTCTAGATACCAACAATAATCTTCTTTCTCAAGAAAAGGTTGAATTACTTGCTAAGATGAATAATTATCAAACTCAACTTGTTCTATGTTCTCATTCAAATTATGATATCATTGTCAGAGAAAGAGATTCTTTGCTTTCAAGTTTAGATTAAAAAAAACTAGATATTGCAAAGAAAATTGATGGAAATACTAAGTTAAAAAAGCATGTTGATAGTCTAAAGAGTAATAATATTCTTGATAAAATCTTAGAGAACTCTCTTGGACAAAAAGGAAGAAGGGATCTAGGCTATGTACCTAAAGAGAAATCTTTTCAAAAGCCTAGAACAAGAAAAATACAGAAACCAAAATAAAAAATCATGTATGTGCCCAAAGACAATCTAGAACATAACCAAAATGCTAAGAATAGAAATGAAATTGATTTTATTAGTTGTCACTATTGTCAAAATCTTGGACACTATTCATTCTTTTATCCATATAAGAAAAAGAACTATGTTGACTTGGTTTGGGTTCCAAAACCCCCAACTTAAAATTGTTGGACATATTAGTTGAGATTTGACCTAAACTTCACTTTGAAACTCATAATGTCTTATCTCAACTAAAATAAACTTTAACTTGTGTGTTATTGTATGTTTTGATAGGTTAATTTTGTTATCCAAAAACTATAGCATAATTTGTTTACATTAGAAATGTTGAACTTACTAAAAATTCATAGATCTTTATCCCGGTTGACAAAGAGATTTACTGAGATCTCTTCCAATCGAAGAAATGTTTGACCGAAGATAGTTCTGTCAACATTGTTTTTACTGTAAAATCTTCCCATTCCATAAATAGTTCAATTGTGAATTCTTTCAGTCGAAGAAAAGTTCAACCAAAGATAGTTCTGTCAGAACCATTTTTTGAAAATAGAATCATCCAATTGCAATTAACTTTGGTGACTCTGATCTGGAATGGACTTTTCATATTAGATTGTTCTAAATATTTGAATGATCCTAACCAACAGGACCATTATATGGGGACTAGAACTTTCATACTTTGCATGTTTGGATGGTCTATAGAAATTTCTCTAACAAGCATATGATCGGAAGTAAGAAGATTTCCGTACACTTGGAGAAAAGGTAACATTATTGGTCATATTTGGAGAAAGTTTCAAAGATAAAAATATTGTCATAGGTAATGTTGGTACAAATATTTAAATGTGTTGGTTTGTAAAAGAACTACATCATAAGTACTATGGCAATGGTGATGATTCATAGGAAAATATTAAAAGGAAAAATAATTGTAAACCTCTTAAATTTATGGACACTATTTGAAAACAATGAATTTTTTATGGCATGAGAAGGTTTTTCATATAAGAAACTTGCTTAGAATATAATCATTACCTAAATTTTTGTGGTAAGTCTAAAATTTGCTTATTCTAGGAAAGCAAAAGTAATATTTCTTTTCAAAACTAAAAACTTTCTCACTAGAACTCATTCACATAAATTTATTTGGCTCTATGTGAATTCTATCTTTAACAAAAGATGGTAAAGACAAATTTGATCTTAAGTCACAAAAAGGCTTTATCCTAGAATATTCAACATCTAGAAAACCATCTAGGATTTATAAGTCTAAGAGATTTGAAGAATAAATGATGATATACACAACAAGACTTAGTCATATCCTAAAAGAGTTGATTATTGGACAATTTCTATATGAGCTTACCAAATATAATGCATAAGATTCAGCTCCTAGACCAAAAGGCAAAACATTCATTTGAACGAAATAGGCATGATTAAATAAAATAAAAAAGAAGTTCAAACCAAAGGTAGGTTGGTTAAGGATAGAATGAGAGGTAATAGATTTGGATATGACTAGACTTGAGGCCATTCATGTGTTAGTCACTTATTCTAATATAAAAGAATATGTTATATCCTGGATCATTTTAGATAAATTGTGTTAATTGGAAATTTGCAGAACTACCTCTCGGCCGACAAGGAGTTTGAATGAGGGGCACCCCGGTCGAAGTCATGGTTGATAAAAAATAAGCCTGACAAAAATGCTTATTTGTAAATCAAATCATTCACTTGCACCCTACACTGGTATATTAAATTTGTAATTTTCTCATCATGATACTTAGAATGAGAGAAATTTCTGAACCAAAATAGTGCAAGAAATAAGATTGCTTATAAAAATTGACTCATAGTTTTACTTAATCAATTGATTTTAAAGCTGGTTATAATTTGAAATACCTTAGTATTTTTTAACTCACTTATATTATGAGATTAAGGGGGGGCTCACAAAAATTCTTGGATATAATGTGCATATATTTTTGCTCTTAATTGGATTCTTTACACCAATTTGGGCTTAACATCCCTTATATTTGGTTAGAGATACATTAATCGATTCCACTATGAGCCTAAAGGAATCTCATATCATTTTAGAGCTTAACATCGCTTGCAAATGGTTGAGAAATTAATATTAGTTTTTGAATTGTGACCAAATTTGACATTCTTTTTTAAGTAAACAATTAAGGGGGAGTAATCAATCAAGAGGAAGTCTTATTGATTTACACATATGATTATCTTTCTGAAATGACAAAGGGGGAGAAATAAAATAAAGTAAATTATTCTCATGAGTCTCATGATCTCTTGTCTTGACATTAACTGGTGCTAAATTTCCATAAGAAATGGATATCATGTTCCAAATCTCTTTAGGTATATTATCATAATACTATGAGATCAAATTACCTGTTCATCTCAGGTTTATTGTAGGTATGAATCTCATTTATTTTCAAATTTATTTTCAAAGTATTTTGCTTATATTTTAGGAATGTTTGTCATCTTCAAAAAGGGGGAGATTCTTGGTTGAATTGGACATTAACATACCCTTTGTTTTGATCATGACAAACATATGATACTTGTGGATTTAACATTCTACTTGAGTATTTTAGGGTTAAAGGAAACAAGGAGATCCTACTAAGTGGAAAGTTGAAGATCAATACAAATTGAAGATCGAATGCGCTTAATTGTTTATGCTTTCATGAATGTACTCAAATGTAAATAATTGTACAAAGATATAATGTACAAGTATTTATATATCATGTAAATCAAGCGTTAATTCTTCTAAATCCACTTACAACCCTTACTTAGGATCCCTCATGTAGTTATAGTCATTATCATCCATTAGAACACACATTTAATATGTGGTTCAAAAGTCTAAAATAGGAACATCCTCGGTCGAGAAACTAGTCGACACCCTCAGTCGAAGTCTTTATCGATGAGAACCACCTCGGTCGAATATCTGAGCATTGTTCAAGACCTTACATATTTGTGCTCTAAAATGTGTTTCGATCGAAAATATAGTCGATAAATCCAACCTTGGTCTAAAGCTTATGATTTTTGGACCGAGTGGTTGGGAGTTGGGAGTTATAAATATACGTTGGTACACATTTTCCTTAAACTCAGGATCAGTCGAAGAAAAGTTTGACCGAGACACATTCCGTCGACAAACTTGTCGACCGAGCAGGGTTCTGGATTATTCTTCCAACCACAAACAAATTAGCCATTGCTAGCCAACTACTTTCTATATAACGGCTATTTGAGCACTAAAAATACTCTAGAGACTCCCTAGAACGTCCCTAAGCACTTAAAAACCATCCCTATGAATAGGAGAGGCCTTAGGTACCTAAAACATACAAGCTACATTTGAACATCTATTCTAGAGAGCAACAAAGCTGAGATTCACTTGCTATCTTATTCCTTGTGCTCTAAAGTTGTGTCCTATAGCTACAATTTCCTAGACACCACATATAGCTATGTCCATCTTAAGTGGATAGGAGATATATACACTTGATATAGGATCAAAGTGTTGTACTTCATTGGTTAAGTACTTTCTTTCTTCCAATATATTTCCTTTTTATTGTAATTTGTCCTCCTTGACTACTCCTAGGGTTGGAGGTTGTTGAAAGGAGGTTGATTGGTGCTATTTCAACAAAGTCAAGGCTGCTCCAAGGTGTGCTTGAGGTTACTTTAAGAAGGCTTCTTCAAAGGAGGTTGGAGCTACTTCTAGGTGAAGGCTATCTCAAGGTGGCGAAGCTACTTCAAGGAAATGAAGGTTACTCCAAGGTTGCTTGAGGTTACTTCAAGAAGGCTGCTTCAAAGGAGGTTGGAGCTACTTCTAGGTGAAGGTTATCTCAAGGTGGTGGAGATACTTCAAGATGGTGAAGCTGCTCCACAATTTCTTGAGTTACTTCAAGAAGGATGCTTCAAGGAGTTTGAAGCTACTTCAAGGTGAACGCTACTTTGAGTGGAAGGGGGTTGTATTTTTTTGTAACATTCGTGCGAGATAAATAAAATAAATCACTTTTAAAATCCCAATTAGAAACAATTGGGTAGTGAACTGGCAACCTTTGATTCAAAGGTTGGAACCACTCTGCATCGAAGTGTCTTCCTTGTTTCCTCCTCCTTCTTTGCTTTAAGTTAAATTTTAAAAGTACCAAAAGCTCTATTACCCCGCTCTAGATCTTTCATAAGTCATTCCTTGTATATTCATCAAATCCAAAGCTCTGATGCCAACTTAGAATCCCATCATGCTAAATGAGATTACTCAAAACAAAACACATTAGCAACTATTAATGAATCACATCACCATAAAAAAGGGTAAATTATAATTGATTTCAACATTATCACCATGTATAGAAACATTACATAAAGCTCCAACAACTTGCTGATCAACACATGCCATTACAGGTATTTACATGGATGTCCAATGGCCATGTGCCACATCCTATATATAAAAGATATATTCCACATGTACAATCCATATACAAACATATCACACTACCCAAAAACTTGAGCTGACATATATAACATCTACAAAACATCCCCTACCCAGACCTGAGAGTACAGGGATGACTGTAGGACTCTACTAACAACTTTCCAACCTTTTTCTCCTACTGCTTTTCTTCACCACCACAATGGTGACTTCATTGACGATCACCTAAAAAGATGTGGTGACCCATGAGGTGAGACCAACATCTCATCGAGAGTATAACTCTCAATAATGGTTATTGATTACAACCAATTATATTATTTAAACAAGTTAAGTAGTTCAACCATATTAAGCAATTAAACTGATAGGCATAGCAACATGCATGATTAACAATTATATAACGAAATAGATAAAAACATCATTTTAATAATTGAATTCTCTTCAAGAGACAAGGCAAGAGTAAACATCCAACATGAATTGTGTTTAGCCCTAAACATTTATGCTACACAAATGTATTATATCTTATTTTAAGCCCTGAGGAGTTTGAGGTATACCACTTAGACTCCAACTAACCACTACTAAGTTAAAATTAGTGCCATAGAAGATCTAGAAGAGCTAGACTCCTAAGATCTTGTATGCCCTTGGTCAATATGAGTCAGTCGCAGTGACATATATAGTCTATATGCAAAAAAGCCTAGTCCATCCTTTGTATATAGGTCACAACTCAAGTAAGCAGGGTATATAGACTTTAACATTCGATGTACAACTACATCTATCCTCAATCACATAACATATACAAATACCTGAGATACAACCACATCGTTCACCTGTCGAGGTATTGTTGAAGAATAGGGCGATAGGATAAGCAACATAGGCAAAACAATATTGTCATATTCCACATAAACCATCAGATAGCATCAACAACTATATAATGGAAATGAAGGTTTTGATGATATACCTGGTCCTAGAGTAAGTCCAGCAGCATACTCCTTGTCTTTGTAGATGTGCAACAGTCTTCTAGTTGTACTAGACTCGTCTACAACTCCTCCACAGACAACAAACCCGAATGTCATTGTTTGTAGAAACTCCCCTCACCACAGACTGCTAGATGACATTGTCTTCCTTAGCAACGTGAAAAGGCCACCTCACCTCTAGAGAAGTCCACATAGACTTCCTAGAACTCCCATCATCCTTCTAGATCAGATAGGAAGGAGTTGTCCCTCTCGTTGATGTACTAGTCACCAACATGTTCTCCCACAACGATTCTCAATTGTTCTCTCCCTCGCTATCCCTCCCTAGTCAGGTAGGACTTGGTTGGGATCTCATGGTTACTACAACCAGAGAGGACAACAATCGTTAGAGCAACTGATTCTCAATTGTGTGTCTTAGGAAGACCCTAGTACCCCTCTATTTATAGGAGGGGCTTGGGTCAGGGTTCTCAATCTATGTGGGAGCAGAAAGGACTAGAAGATCTGAATTTTTGTAACCTGTGAGTGCCGAACTGGTCGGTTCACATACAATTCGGTCAGTTCGCTTAGTGAATCAGTCATTTTGCATGTTTCCCAATCGCATATGTAATTGGCAATTCTATTCCAATGAATGTCCCACATGACGTCAGCACTAATCCTTGATGCAATTGAATTACATCTTGAATCAATCATCTCACAGAACGAGACGGTCATATCACGACCATGATCTGATCGACTCACCCAGTAAATTGGTTGGTTGGAGCCTAGTTTGTGCAGAACTCAACCAATACAATATCTAATCAACCTAACACTCCAACCGACCCTTTCATCACATGAATCGGTTAGTTGGGAGTCTAGTCAGTAGATTTGTTGATTGAATTGAATAACTAAACTCTTTAGTAATCAATCCAATCATCATTCAAGATCAAACTCCTCTTCTAAGTCATGTCTTATAATTTGGAGAATGAGATCATATGGATGTTAATAGTATACATTCTCATTATGTCCCTAGTTGGATGTTAATGTGGTAGGTTGATAAACAACAATAACACATAAGACTGGAGTGTGTTTTGGTTGATGACTGAACCTCATTAGTCATGATATGGTGACATCAAACCAGGCACACATATATATGTTAGAGAACAATATATCAGACAGACCCACCATGAGAGTAACACATGGAAAACATCATTATTGTGGTCATAGTTAGCTCTCATAGTGATGGTGGTGATTGTACTTCTTAGACCTAAAGTCATTACACTCATCACATGTCGTTCGATATGATTTGACATTATCAAACATAATCCTAAATAAGGGTTATCATAAAGGTGATGATTGGGTGACTGTGACACATGGGGACTGACTGTGAGTGATGTAGATGGGATTTGTCCCTCCTATAGGAGTATGATATCCTAAGCCACTTGAGTCAGTGAGACTAAAAAATGCATGGCCATGTACATGTGAGTCAATATATGATATTGAGCTTACAAATGTCTCATACAATCTGCTATAGAAAGAAACATAAATTGAGTGCTTAAGAGGACGAATAGTCCATGCCTCGAGTTCAATCTGGATATCAGAGACAAAGGAATTATACAAACACTACAAAACCAAGCATAGATTTTCGGTTGAAGTTGTTCCCCAACTTTCCATTTACTTGGGTAGAAATGATGTGTGACTAGGCACCACTCTTTGCTTATGATATCATAATTGGTTATGGACATTCACTACCAACGTAATATGGGACCTATAGGGTCACACACATTTATAATGCCCTTGGAGAGAAACACCTTCAAACCAAGGTGCTACCAGGTGCCCCATGGTTCAAAATTTGAAGAATGGTAAGGGATTATATAAGGATTAAAATTCAGGTGATAATTTGCAAAGAAAACCTCCCAATTGGGTAAATTGCATAAAAGTCCATAATGTACTTAAAATTGCATAACTTGCACAAACAACATCCAAATTGGGCCAAACTTGAAACTTAACCGTGTATCATGATTTTAAAATGCCTCACAAGGTTATATTAATATTTAGAGTACTTAATTATTGTAGTTAAGCTTAGTCAATACATTAAATAAGGTTTGGGGCCTACACTTCTGACATGGATTTATTTACCATTATTCCACTTAAGCGATGATTTTACATTTTAGATCCTCAAATAAGATTTCACAAAGGTATTTGTGCATAAACCCTTCCATTGGTATAATTATTGAACAAATGTTCACCAAACCACTATAAATTCCACAATTTAAGCATCAAGGCCGAAAAGGATAGAAATGATACAAAATATTGGGAAAGGGCCAAAAAGAGAATATGTTGAATTTTCAGTTTGTTACATTGTGTGTTTATGAATGAACCCAACATCCAAGATATTGTAGAAGATCGATGTTTTGTTTGTTGTGTTAACTTATAGTAACACCCAATATCTATTGTGTAGAATCAACACAAATATCCATCTAGGGACGTTATACTATAAGTGCTCTGTAAGTTGTTGCATCTCGCCAAACTCTTTCTTCAAGATGATATCCCCCACTATTTCTTAGAATGACATATATACATCAAGAAAGTCATCAGCCAAGAGTAACTGACAAGTTGTCACGACATTTACAGTCATGTAGCATCCAACTGTTAAGATGTTGTAGAGGCCTGATAGTAGTATTTAGATGTTTTTGCATTCAAAAACTACGATGAGCTCATCCTATTGTGGCCTTAATGCTTACAAGAGGAAGGTGATTTACTCAACCGACAATCTACAACATGACAGATCATCAAAGTTTTCAAAAGTGGGAGTGATCACATCTGTAGGTATTGACCCTTCTTTCGGCTAATTATTAATTTATACCCCTTCAGTGTGCACTTATACCCCATGGTCAGAGTTTGTATCTCGGGTGTCAGTTTCCTCCTTGGTAATCTTGGTGTTGGATGGGACAAGGGGTTCTTCCTCTAGCTACTTCTCTACTATTATTTCAATTTGTTGTGCTATCATTCTCTATTCAGGTTTAGGACCAGTTGGAGAGGCTTCAGGGTGAATATGGGAAGCAAAAATTGGTGCAGATTTAGTAAAAGGAGGTAGTGGTGGAGAGGGTAGGACTATTGAGACATCTAATCTTTCTTCAAATGCAGAGGTTTATATTGCTTCTATAAGTTTTCTCAGCTCTTTTCTTCAAGGGGTTATCACAGGTTGGGAATCATTGAATACATTCTCCTTGATGTATCAACCATTTGTGTGTCGTAGAAGAATATCCTATCATGTATTATTTCCATGACATGTTGCTTCTTTAAGTTTTCTCAGCTCTTTTCTTCAAGGGGTTATCACAGGTTGGGAATCATTGAATACATTCTCCTTGATGTATCAACCATTTGTGTGTCGTAGAAGAATATCCTATCATGTATTATTTCCATGACATATTTTCCTCTTAGTGCATAAATCTTAATTGAAAATTTTCTCCAGTGGGATTCCTCTATTGATGGGTTCTATCATTCTCAGTTCTATGAAAGTACTAATCTCTGAGTTTTTCTTTTCCTGGGGTATGCTGTAGTCGATATAGATTTCTTTCCAATTCGGATGATACCACTCGCTGACTCCTTATTTAACTTCTTCAGAGAGATTGGGACTTCCTGGATCATCCTATGCTCCAGTTTGTCAAAGACCATCCTTCTACAAGTTAGGTCTTTCACACTGAAGTTACACATGACTACTTTTCTTTCTATAAGGTTAACCACGATCAAGAGCAAATGATTGTAAGAATTGAATGGCATAGTAATGAACTTTAATGCTTTAGTTCTTTAGAGAGTATCCTAAATTTCTTATATAGATGCCATTTCACTTCTCTGCTTGAATAGATGGTCCTCTAGGTTGGAAGTTGCACTAAATACCAACCGACTTTATCTCTGTACATAAACTCTTCTATAACAGAACTTGAAGATTCTTATATTTTCCTATTGTTTAAAAGCTAAATGCATGTCCTTCCAATCAAATTGTACTGGTTGTTGCTATAGATGACATCTTGTCCTGACTTCTTATCATCCAGGATGTTAGCTAGATCATGTACACCATGTACCAACATTCCTAATACTAAGGTAATGTCCATGTCTGTCATCTTACATGGTAGAGGAGGTGGTGTTTCCAGACTCAAATTGTCTCTGCAGTTAGTATTCACAGGTGAGTCAGGAAATACTAGGTTTGCTTGCTTTGGAGGTGCGTCAGCAAACATATGATCCAAGTTTCCTTCATTGGTCTCTGGTGTCATCTTCTCTATTCTACTTCAAATGACATGGGGAGTACCCCTCCTGTGATAGGCTCATATAGTAGCAGTTCATTCATAAAGCTTTCATAGTCAGTCGATAGAGGTGAAGCCCTATAATTGAAAAGTGGGTCCAGCCTATTCATGACGTCTGCAACCATTTCTATTACCCCCCCCCTCTTTGCTTCTGATGATTTCATCTTTATGTCATTCTTGCCTACTACTCTATTTTCAGTAAGAGTTGATGATTTTTTTGACTGTACGGTACACTAATTTGTTAGTACTCCAAGCCCCTTTTCCTTATTATTGTTTGCGAAATGCCTGGTGAGGCTAGGGAAGTGACAAGATTGTCATCCCCAGTGGGCACTCCCTTGCTCTTATCAGTCCCTCTTGACTCTTCTTCTTCTAGTGGAAGGGTGCATTTAGAATTTTCTACTTAATCCAAGATTATCCCCTATCCCGTTTGCAGGTCAGCCATCAACATATCGGCCTGGAGGTGCACATCTATTTTTGCTGGTACTACAGATGGTGGTTCAGTGGTGACTATTCATTGTCTTTTTATGGACGTTCCGCTGCTGGTAGAGGTGGTTTTCTTCCTCTTCACCACTTCCTCTCATAGTTGTAGGTTCCCTTGGTGTAGATCGTCTTGTTCTTTATGTAGAATGGCAATTTTTTTTCATTCCAGTTAGAGATTGCATAGCTTGCATTTGGTTTTCTGCCAACTACTGCATTTGTTGAGGGAGGATGAGTATTGGTTGGATAATAAATATTATCTTTTGGACTTGTAATGTTAGTGTAGACATGTTTGTAGCTAGTTTAGATATATTTAGAGAAGTGGACAAGACAATCTCATGGAGGTCATCAATCTCCACCCCTATCTCCATGAATTTATAAGTGGTAGGCTTTCTTTGTTGTTGCCTTGATCTGATGATGGGACTCACTTCATGACCCCCTCATCTGATTTAATGGATTCTTCATGTTCTCCCATTGGGTGCTTGCTTTTCTCAAGTTGTAGTCACTCCCTTTTAGGGGTTTATTCTTGCAACCTTCCTGTTGATATGTTCACATATTCATTGGCTCAACTACCATTATGTGCCTCTTCATGTTCTTCATTACATGAGGCTATGTTATATTTGGTTATTCTTCTTTTTTTGAGATGTCCACTTTTACTACTGCTTCATCGTGGATGATTTCTTTAGATTCAAGAACCACTACTTGTGATGGTAGGACTTTTTAGAAATTCTTTCTTAGCTTTATCCAGATCTATCACCTTAGGTGCACGGAATTTCTTTGTTTGTGATTGAGTGGTCAACTTTTCAGGATGTGTATGATTACCCTCTTCCTTGTTGTTTTCTTTGTGGCCACATCTTTTGACTACTTCTTTCTTTGTTTAGCCATCTTACTTGTGCTCATGTTTTGTTGAGATATCATTCTTGTGATTTCTTCTTCTTGAAAGACGAGCTTGTAAAAGTCACAATTGCTCATCTACGGAAGAGTTAGAAAATGCTTTATCCTGTAAAATCTATAGGAATAGTTCTATTTTGACCCAGCTAAAACATTGGCACTGGTTAGGTACTTGGTGTCTAGTAGAATATTTGTCTGATAGGAAATGTTTTGGAGTTTTGGGGTACCATAGTGGGTTCACAATGTAGGTGAATAGGCCTCCCATACAAAAATCATGGGGGCTCTCTGGTCCCGCTATTACAACTAGTTTATCGACCCGAATCCTTCCTATATTAATGGCCTTCCCTTCTATCATACTTCACAACACGTGGAGATCTAGCTTGGTCACATTTCTCGTGTCTGATCTAAAAGTCAACACGTTGGTGAAGATCTTGTGTACTATCCACATGAAGCATGAGAGCATCATATCACCCTTTGACTATCCACAACCTTACCCATAGTCTCTTGAAAGTTTCTCCTGGGTTTTATCAGTTAGGAAACCTATGACATCCCTGTCTCTATGTGACTTGTTAGCTCGTTCAGCCTTCTCATCAAAGTCGGTGAAGATTGTATTAAGCCACCTTTCAGTCAAGGTATATTCTTCTTTGACGATCCACACCTATAAATTATACTCTCCCCCACACTCTTCCTTTTCTTCTTTTATTATAGGCAACTTCTTTAGTGAGGACATGAATTCTAAAGTGAGTTTGTCATACAAGGTTTGCTTGTTGAAGAAGATTTTATAAATTTCCAATTGGTCCACACTCTATTTCACCCTATAGTATATTCCTAGTTTTTCTAGGTTCTCCATATCACCAAACATGGTGGCCTTGAACTTCTTCTTTTGGAACATGTCACACTATATTTGTCTATGTTCTTCATCTCTAGCCAAGAATTGATTATCAGGTTGCTCCTTGTAGATTACAGGTGATGTTTGCTGGGAAGTGTTTGCAATCACCATTTGTTGGGGGTATAGTTGCTTCTATGGATGTACCCTCTACAGATGTCTTGACTGCCTTCTGAGGTCTCTTTTGATATGGTCTAGGTGCTACCCATTTCTTTTGATTCCGTACCTCTTTAGATGGTGTGTACTCAATGACCTTGGTCCCTATTTGTTCTTCATCACTTGTTGACTCCTCAGAGGTTAGATCATCTAGCATCTTGAGCCTATCTTCCTCTAAGCGTGCTTTGATTCTTTCCTTGGTGGATTATCCATGTATCTTCAGGTAAGAAACTCCTCATCATTTAGTTTTTCCATCCTCTCTAATTCTTCTAAAGTCATTAATGCTTTAAGTTTTTTTGTGTATTCAGACTCATGGATTGCTTGATCCCTATTTTGGTTTCCTGCCATCTTTAGGCTTGTAGATACATGAGTATGTCCAGCAAGATCGAATAGATATACAAGGATAACATTTTATTAAAATAGGAATCAACATGGGTTAACCACAATTTAATGGTTCTAGAGTGCCAACGACCTTGGTTGTCACACCCACATCCCAAGATTACAACTATTCATGAGATGTGGGCATGAGTTTGAGGATTATACTTAATACAAAGTTCACTCCCATTTTTTTTCTTTTTTATATCAAACTCTTTATTTTCTCGCATACAATCACATAAATAAACTTTACAAGAGAATTAAACTTTGATTACTCTAATATGATCTCAACATTAATGATACACATCCATACATTCATTCTATTTCTCACTCTTCCAAGTACATATGACATGATAATAAGATACATTCTCTCTTATTAAGGAAACAAAGATACAAAACATCATTTACAACTCTCTCACATCTATACAAGGACCTAAAGTGACAGGGACCGACAAAACTTAACTAATCTCATACTTAACTCATGTGGTAGATCGACTCTGATGCTTTGACCTTCTTCAAGTCCACATGGTTTCCCTAAAAATGTTAAGTAGAGGGGTGAGCCTACTCACTCAGTGAATGATTACTTCAAAAAAATAGTTTAAATCACTTATATAATTATAGATATATTTCCAAGCAACTGATATCAATTATAACAACATCAAGATTTAAAGAGTCTAATCATTGACAATCATAAATATGGTAGGATACTCTAGATATCTACAAGAGTGAATCAATATATGAACATGCTTGATTAATCTAAAAGAGAGGTAATAACTCAAAAAAATAAATAATAATTGAATAACTACGTACACTTGTTTAACATCTCATTCATCTTATTACGCGTTGAACCTACATGAGGTTTACCACAACATGTGAAAGAATCTTAGCAAGCTACGATCTCACTGTACAAGGCTTAGAAGCATGCCCAGGTTCCTTAGCCTATCCAATAAGTAAGACCCCGTCTGCAGTGGGCCTCGGCACGTCTGCCTTTCGGCGGCTAATGGGAGCATCTGTATATATCAGACTCACCTCTAAGCTTGGGTACTCAGGCGGTGAGTCAAAGCCCTCATGCTTATTGTGCATCAATGGACCTACTGACCACTAACCACTCAACATGTTACATAGGTACCACCAGCATCTCTGGTTGGTGTTGGATACCATACAACTGTAAGGAGTCTGCCCTACTGGTCAAGGCCCCTGCACCCTACTGGTGCACTCCAACTTACCTCGATCTAGACTACCTCTAATCAGGAAGCCATTTCCTCCTCACAGTGCATGCCTCATCCTGTGAGGATTCTATAGTGTTCAGGGCATCTAAATGTCCAATTCACTCTTTGAATTCACAATTCAATCATTACATCAACATATCTTTGTTCATCTTTGTAAACCGTTCATTTCATAAACCATCTGATAACATTACCACAACTGAACTGTTAAGCATCACCACATCTCAAACTTAGAAACATTGATATCACAATACTTGTTTCACTGAACACTCTATCATTAGGTTTTCATTTATCTCATTCACTTATCACATAACTTGCATAAGGATTGAATACATCATAACATCATTCAATAAGAATTGCTCTCAGCAATTCACATATAATTGAATATATATATGAAATCGTGCAATGAACTAAACTTGGGTTTCTACACTCTTACTGATATATCAAGCAAACATTGATATCATCAGATGAAATCCAAGATCTTATCTAACATATAAGCAATACACACACAAATAAAACAATCATTTGTAACCAAAGAGATTCAACTAGACAAACGTCTTTATTCAATTATACAACAATTTCAATCATAGTCGAAAATCTTAGATTTCAATATATTCATGTAACCACTACAACTACTTTAAGAATTCTCATTTAGATGGATTGCAATCATTTATAATGTAATTTCATAATCTAAAATTCATCATAATAGAGAAATAATCCATTTCATATCATCTTGCAAAAGCTAGATCAAAAAGGCAACTTAGTGTTTGTACTCGCATGCTAAACAATTGAAGATATTTGACGATTTAACTCATTTTCATGTGATCTACTATTTACAGGAAGTACCCACTCACCCTAAGGTGTTAAAACACCTTAAAAATGTAGCCCTTCTATCAAGATCTCGAATCCATATCCAAATCCTAGCGAAATCCGCAGTTTCTTCTTTCTAAAATCTTCCATGTCATTATATTCTTGTATTTCATACCTGAATGTAGTTTTCAACATTAAATCCTTTAATTCTTTACTAGCTCACAACATATTTGAAATAGTTCTCACTGATATCAAGCAACTCTTTATGCCACAGTCAAACATAGGATAAACAGATAAACAACTATTTGAATATTGCATACTCTTGAGATATTATCTCAACACTGATAATTTGATACAACCGTCTCAATTTATATGGCTCAATATGTTCTATTGTTCTGTATCACCTTTAAGTGAAAAAAGAGAATTCACCATGTTGTTTTGAATTTTAACAACGTGCTACTCAGATAGCAAAACAGTCTTGAGTTGAAAAACTAGGTTCAATAACAATTGTAAAGTATTACTCTTGGCATCCCCATTGGTTCATGGAAGCATTACTATCGCATTCCATACTATCCTCAGTATGAACCCACACATAAGTCAAGGTGTAACCATCAGGTTATATCATACTAGGGTTTCAACAACAGTAACAAAGTAATCCATGATTGTATTAGTCATTCAAGCTTTGTTCATACCCAGTTACCATCACTTATCAACACAAGATATACCTCATTAGGGTTACTTATCAACACAATTTGATTAACATCCCTTCTATTAATATGAGTGAGTAGGTATAACTACCTTATTCAGGATATCCCTCCATGTCTTCCGTCATTATCCAAACTGTATCACCATATCACAAATACACAATACTAGGATGCATATCTGGTATGAATTACTACAACTATCATACACCTTTAATTAACATATAGCTTGCACAAATACATTGAAATCATACATAGAACCAACTTACATACCTTAGTATGCCTTCAACAAAGCATACTTCTAAAAACGAGTTCACATATTACACAAAGCTAGTGTTTTCCTTTATCTCTCTCCTCATTCTTTACTACTTATGTTTTGCTACCTCTCCTTCTCATTTTGATCATATACAATAAACATCCCTAACATTAAAACATTCAAGGTAAGAATAGATTATTCATCATTCTTGCTATCACACAAGAATTTATTTCTTATCGCACTTCATCGTAATGTATGTCACTATTACATTCACTAGATGACCCTACCAAGGTAGTTATGCATCATATATGATTCATTTTCTTATCATTTCATTCCCACCTTGCTATTGTTAGGAATATATGAGAGAGAAGATGATTTTGAGACTTAGAATTCTTGTATTCAAACATTCCCTTAATACCTTCAATATTCTTCATTTTAAATCAAAGGGATCATGCATGGGCCAAACATAGTTTCTCTTTCAATCAAGTTTTCCCTCCTGAATATAGTCTACCCTTGTATGACTTATTCATTCGTTAAACTACACCTATGTTCTTCACTTAGAAACTAGTTTGTTGTTCTAGTCTTATGAATTATATGATCATATGATTCTCTTCACTTTTACTCTTTTGAAGAGTCTTCACTTCTATGGACCTATTGAATGCTCAACTCTATTCTTCTACTTAGCCTTTGCTTTAGAGTTCATAAAAGCATTATACTCAATTATATGATCCATTCTTCATGATCGATTCTTGCTATCTAGAACCATACATACATTTCACATATCTTTTCTATATTTCATATGTATAGCTCATATAATATTAATCAATAAACTGATTATGAACCTTATATCATGTTCCTTTATTCCCAATTAAGGGTTTCTCATATGAGGCCCCAAAATTGAACCTCAGATACCAGTTTCACCTGATTCTTAGTTGTTCTGATCTTGCCCATCTATTTCAACATCTTACTGTATGTACATTCTCACTCTAATGTGGGTCTAATTATCCAGAGTCTATTCTTATTATACTATTAATAGGAGTCATTAGATCCCAGTAACGCATCCTGCCAGCCAGACCAGGCCAAACCTAAAGTCCTGAAGCCAAGAACTACTGAGGATTACTCAACTTCTATTCATCTCAAAAGTGTGGAAGAAAACTTATCTACTAAGGAAAGATCATTCAAAGATGATTTCTAATCTACATGTTACAAAGAATGAAATCAATAAATGCTACAACTGCATAGTGTGCAACAAATCTTAAAGACCCATATATATTTCAAAGTACTGAATATTTCAATTCAAACATATAAGAGCATTTCTATTCATTTCCAACATAAAAAACATTATGAAATGTAAGTTCTATCTCCTTTTATTTTTATGTTCCTAATTCTTGTTACTTTTCTCGTTTTCTAACCCTAACATTTCAAGGGTTCCTCTCTAGCCCATTCTTCCACTGTATACCTCGCCAGGGTATACGTGAAAGAATAGACAGAGTAGCTTGTACTGGTTGATTCAAGTACTCAGATATCAGGCCAGGATATCTAAATACTCAAATCCCCAAAGCTAATATCAAAACATCTCCTATCTGCCACACTTAGTACTCTAACTTACTAACTTAATGGTCCTTGACAACTCACCCTAAGCTTTGATACCAAGCTGTTACACCCCGATCTCACAATTTCCACTAATCATGAGATTAGAGCATAAATTAGGATTTATATGTAATACAAAGAACACCCTTAACTTTTTTTTTCTTTTCTGTTAAAACTCTTGTTTCTTCACATTGAACCACATAAATCATCTTAACAAGGGAATCTGAACATTTCTTTTACTAATCAGACTTTAATAGTAAAGATACATGTATAAACATTCATGATGTCTCTCACACCTTATGCACATAAGACCTACTAATTAGCATATAATTTCAAAAGAGGAATAATATTACACATCGTAATTACAACTCTCTCTCTTATCTCTTACTTAGGACCTAGAGTGATAAGGACCGACTGACTCAACTAATCTTGTACTTAACTCTTGTGGTAGATCTACACTGATGCTCTGACCATCTTCAAGTCCACGCGGTTAACCCTAAAATGTTTTAGTAGAGGGGTGAGCCTACTCGCTCAGTGAATGAGTACTTCAAAGAAACAGTCTAAGGCACTAATGTGATTACAGATATAACTTTGAGTAAACGATATGAAATTTAACAACAATAAATACTACACTGAGCAGTTCTAAAACAATATAATTGAAATAACAAAGAATGTAAATATTGCATCCAAAGAACAACTACTAGAAGACTATGCTCTAGTGTTCCTTAACTCTTTCATTTATAAGGAACTTTGTGAACCTATATGATCATACACTACTACAGAAATAGCATTCAGTGTCACTTTTCTGGGCGTCGGTTATTAAGAAAAATCGACGCCTAACATATAAGGCGTCGGTTGTTTAAGCAAACCGACGTCTATATTCGAAGACCAGCCAGATGTGGGTACCGCTTTGTATTAAGCGTCGGTGGTTTATAAAAAATCGACGCTTAAAGTCGCCCGCGAAATCCATATTTCGATAAAAAAATAGTGTCATTGTCAGCGTCGGTTATATACCTAGAAAACCGACGCCTATGTGCGATGAAAATTTGCACGGAAAATGTCACGTTCAGTGTCGGTTATCCTTGTATAACCGACGCTGAAGGTGGTTCCCGCCAAACATTTTTCATGAAAATATCGTCCAATTGGACGTCGGTTGTTGCAAACAACCGACGCTAAAGTTGTTTAGGCGTCGGTTGTTGTAAACAACCGACGCTATTTGGGAACTTCATAACCCTCGATCACCCGACTCTTCCCCTTTCTTCTATTTCATTGCGAGCGATTTCTTCTCTGCTGTCGCCCGACTCTCTGCTCCTTCTTCTACACGACAGCGCCGCCGTGCCGCCACTGCTACTCCAGCGCCCCCTTCTCCGGTGCCCCCTTCTCCTTCTCCTCCGCCGCCGCACCCCCTTCTCCTTCTCCTCCGCCTGGCCGCTGCCTGCCTGCCGCCGCCTGGCCGCCTGCCTGCCTGCCGCCGCTGACGCTCCCTGCTCGTCGGAGTCGCTACTGCTGGTTCTGGAGCTCGCCGGTCGCCGCCCACGTACTCAACCAGCTCGACCTTGCCCTACTCTGCTTGCCCAGGTACCTGCCGCCCTACTCTGCTTGCCCAGGCGCGAAATTGGTTCTTTATGTGCCGACCTAATCTGCTTGCCTAATCTGCTTGCGCGAAATTGACTCCCTACTCTACTTGCTTAATGTGCCTAATCTTCTTTAAGTGGTCCTAATATCATAACATGATAGTTTTATAATCATGGCTAAACATAATATGAACTAGATCTTTTTATGTCATTAAATCAATGAACTTAGGAATTGGGGGTTCAAGAATAACCCTAATGATAACAGGATAATAAGGAAACCTAAACTCTAGATTAGGACTTGAGTAGCGTTTAATGTTATTATATGATTTGTGGCACTTTAGGATGTATATTGATTTCTTGATTTATTATTTAATAATGCTCTGTTGATTAGGATTAACCATGTTGCCTGTACTTTATAGACATTTATTATATATAAGAATGACAACACATGTATTTGTTGGCCTAGAAACCCGTCCAAGATTGACTCATTAGGAGTAAATCTTGGATAGTCCCCGGTTTGGGACTGATCTTGAACACCTAATCTCACTTAGGATGTAAGTGTATAATGTGTATTGGGTTTTCGAGAAAATTTCGGTAGCATTTCCCCGTTTTTTCTCTAAGTACATATGTACTTAGAGAACAGCGGGGAAATGCTGCCGAAATTTTCTTGAAAACCCAATACACATTATACACTTACTAGTGAGATTAGGTGTTCAAGGATGGGATAGGTGGTACACATTTATTATATATAAGAATGACATCAAATGTGTTTGTTGGCCTAGAAACCCGTCCAAGATTGACTCATTAGGAGTAAATCTTGGATAGTCCCCGGTTTGGGACTGTTCTTGAACACCTAATCTCACTTAGGATGTAAGTGTATAATGTGTATTGGGTTTTCGAGAAAATTTCGGTAGTACTTAGAGAACAAATGGGGAAATGCTGCCGAAATTTTCTCGAAAACCCAATACACATTATACACTTACTAGTGAGATTAGGTGTTCAAGGATGGGATAGGTGGTACACATTTATTATATATAAGAATGACATCAAATGTGTTTGTTGGCCTAGAAACCCGTCCAAGATTGACTCATTAGGAGTAAATCTTGGATAGTCCCCGGTTTGGGACTGTTCTTGAACACCTAATCTCACTTAGGATGTAAGTGTATAATGTGTATTGGGTTTTCGAGAAAATTTCAGTAGCATTTCCCCGTTTGTTCTCTAAGTACATATGTACTTAGAGAACAGCGGGGAAATGCTGCCGAAATTTTCTTGAAAACCCAATACACATTATACACTTACTAGTGAGATTAGGTGTTCAAGGATGGGATAGGTGGTACACATTTATTATATATAAGAATGACATCACATTATACACTTAGGATGTAAGTGTATACCCTAATCTTTTCCTAATATATACTTGTTTCCTAATATATACTTGTTTTCTCTGATCATAGAATGGATAGATCATGGATGTGCATTCGTAATCGTTGCACCCCAGAGTTTATATCTGGTCTTGATCAGTTTATTAGATTTTCCGAGGAACATAGGAAAAAACCTACAGATAGGTTCTACTGTCCATGTAGGCATTGCGGTAACAACTTGAAAGTCAACACTGGTGAGGAAATCAAAAGTCATGTCATGTGCAACGGGATTGTACAAGGCTATACAGAATGGCACTGGCATGGAGAGATTTCAAAATCGAAACCAGTAGATGTCGATAGCAGTGCTTGGGTGGAAGAAGAAATTGCCTCCGATGACGTAAATGTGAACGAACCAGTTCCAACAGACATCGTTGATGCGATGCTGGATAGTTGTAGGGTAGAGCACACCGATCCACCTCCTATCTTTAGAAACATTGTGCATGATGCTGAGATACCGTTATACACAGGCTGTGCTAAGTTTATGAAGCTTAGCGCTGTGTTGAGATTGTATAAGTTGAAAGCTAACAATAGATGGAGCGACAAAAGCTTCACTTCATTGTTGACTTTGTTGAAAGAAATGCTTCCTGAAGGAAACGAGCTGCCAATCTCAACATACCAGGTAAAGAAAATGTTGTGCCCAATGGGAATGGAGGCCAAGAAGATACACGCATGCCCGAATGATTGTGTATTATTTCAAAAGGACTATGTAGATTTGAAAGATTGTCCAAAATGTGGTGCGTCACGGTATAAATTGACGACTTCGGGGGAGTCCAAAACTGGTTCTCCTGCCAAGGTGTTGTGGTATCTACCTATAATATCACGGTTTCAACGCTTGTTTGCAAATCCGAAAGATGTGAAGAATTTGAGGTGGCATGCAGATGTTAAGAAAAATAATGATGGGATCCTGCGACATGCGTCTGATTCCCCACAGTGGAAGAAGATTGATCTATTGTACCCCAAATTTGGTGAAGAAGATAGGAATCTAAGACTTGGGCTTTGTACAGATGGGATGAATCTGTACGGGACATTGAGCAGCCAACATAGCACTTGGCCAGTCATGCTTGTTATATACAATCTTCCTCCCTGTATGTGTATGAAAAATAAGTACGTTATGTTGTCATTGTTGATATCGGGCCCTAAACAACCCGGAAATGATATCGATGTTTATCTTGAACCTTTGATTGATGACTTAAAGAAACTTTGGGCTGAAGGTGTGATGACCTATGATGCTTCAGCAAGAGAGACATTTCGTTTGCACGCTATGTTGTTTTGCACTATTAATGACTTTCCAGCATATGGGAATTTGTCTGGATATAGTGTCAAAGGAGCTAAAGCGTGTCCTATATGTGAAGAAAACACTGATTCAATAAGACTAAAACATGGCGGCAAGACTGTATATCTTGGTCATCGAAGGTTTCTTTCAAAATTCCATCCGTATCGTAGGAAGCGCAAAGCATTCAATGCATGGAATGATGAACGGAGTGCACCTAAACCTATACCAGGGGATGTTGTTTATGAAAGAGTAAAAGACATTGTCAATGAATTTGGTAAGAAATCACAATGTAGTATGGCCACACAGAGTGACAATTCTTCATTCAAGAAGAAGTCAATATTTTGGGATCTTCCTTATTGGAGTTCTTTGACAGTCAGGCATTGTATCGATGTAATGCATGTTGAGAAAAATGTCTGTGATAGCATCATTGGTACTCTGTTAAATATACCAGGTAAGACTAAAGATGGGATAAAATCCAGACTGGACCTACGTGAAATGGGAATAAGGTCAGAATTAACAGAATTACGTGAAATGGGTAGTAAAAGAACATACTTACCTCCCTCTTGTTACACGTTGTCTAGAAAGGAGAAGAAAACTTTTTGTGAATGCTTGGTAAATGTTAAGGTGCCACATGGTTACTCATCCAACATCCGTAGATTGGTATCAATGAAAGATATGAAGTTGATAAGTCTTAAATCTCATGATTGTCACACTCTAATGCAACAAATATTACCCGTGGCAACTCGATCTATATTGCCGAAGCATGTAAGGTTTGCAATTACCAGACTTTGTTTCTTTTTCAACAGTCTATGCAGTAAAGTTATTGACCCTGATACTCTCGATAATTTGCAAAGAGAAGTGGTTGTTACCCTATGTCAGCTTGAGATGTATTTCCCTCCTTCGTTCTTTGATATCATGGTACATCTTGTTGTCCACTTGACTAGGGAAGTGAAAATGTTGGGACCAGTTTTCTTGCATTGGATGTATCCCTTTGAACGATACATGAGCGTTTTTAAAGGTGATGTTCGAAACCGTTATCGGCCTGAAGGGAGTATTATTGAAGGTTATGTGGCGAGAGAGGTTATGGATTTTTGCAATGACTTTCTCAGTGGTAATGACACTCCTGATAATGACAAGAATATTGAGGAGGGCAAAGGAATTTTGGGATCACGGGTGAAAGTAATCAGCCGTGAGCAGTTGGAACAAGCTCACTTGTATATTTTACACAATATGGACGAAGTGAGTGTTTATATCGAGGAACATACCAATTTCATAAAGATACAACATCCTCGAGCAAGTTCAATGTGGCTTGCTAGAGAGCATAATAAGACTTTTACTAAGTGGTTTGAAGATAAAGTCTTACATCAACTATCTCAAACACCAAATGATATTACAGAAACTATCAAATGCCTCGCCTTTAAACCAAAACCGAATGTTATGTCTTATGAAGGGTTTGACATTAATGGATTCACATATTACACAAAGCGCCAAGATGATAAGAGTGTCGTCCAAAATAGTGGGGTCACTCTTCAAGCGTCGACTATGTACTTTGCAAGTGCAAAGGATAAGAGTCCACGTGAAGCTAAAATGTCATATTACGGTGTCATTGAGGACATTTGGGAGTTTGACTACATAGATTTAAAAATTTCGCTCTTTAAATGTAATTGGGTTGATAACACCAAAGGAGTTATAGTGGATGAATTGGGTTTGACTTTGGTGAACTTTGAAAAGATTGGTGAGAAGGGTGAACCATTCATATTGGCATCACATGCGAAACAAATATTCTATATCGATGATCCTGCGAATGATAAATGGTCGGTTGTTCTTCATGGTAAAAGACAATTCATTGAAGATCCTATAGATAAAGAAGAGTACTATGATAAGTATGATGAGTCCAGTCCATTCTCAGTTGGGTTGCCAACTCCACAAAATATTGAAGCTAATGATGACTTATATGTGTGCGGAGATCACAATGAAGGATTGTTAATTGATAAAAGATCACAATTTTAGAGACATGTATGTTTATACAAATGCTAAATATTTGCCTTTTTCTAGTTAATACAAATGCTAAATGTTTGCCTTTTTCTAGTTAATACAAATGCTAAATGTTTTCCTTTTTAATGACATTTTCAGATGGCTGACCATGATGAGCATGATGTCCATGATGAGAATGAAGTCCATGATGAGCATGCTGTCCATGACGAGCATGGCGAGGATACCAATGTAAGTTCTAAAAACATATCCTGTATTTCTATAAAATTCATTATCTTCTAGTTATGTCATATATCCTATATTTCTATATTGGGCTAATTTAGTGTGTTTATTTTTGTCAAATTTTAGGTTGATGATGTACATGTACCCACTGAAGCACTGGAGCAACTTGATGCGCAACACCAAACACTTAACAAGAAAAGGGGCATCACTCTGTTGAAGAAGTTATTAGCGCTAAGTGGTAGTGGATCCAAATTGGTGGTGGAGTTTGATAATGGAGGAAATGCAATTGGAGTGAACCGCAATAATTTTGTAAACTATCTTGGGTGTACCACTCAGAGCCATTGTGGTGTTAAGTATGATAATTGGCATAAAGTTCCTCAAGGGAAAAAAGACTTGATATGGAAGGATTTATGCGTGAGTTATTATTATTTGCAATTCTATTTTGTAGATTACAAATTCTATTATTTGCAATGCTATTTTGGATACTAGTTAATAACATTTCTATTTTACAGAATCTGTTTGCATTAGATGAGAAGTTGCATCGTAAAAGTGTGATGCAACGCGCTGGAAAGATGCTTAGGAATTATAGGACAAATCTGAATAGAGAATACATAAAAGAGGGTGATAAGAAGAAGAAATCAGCCCTTGAACAATGGAACTTCTTGGACAAAGAAGATTGGGACAATTTTGTTGCTTCAAGAAAATCTGAAGAATTCAAGGTATTAGGCGTCACTCCCAATTTAATTAACATTTAGTGCTACTAACCAAATCATTAATGTGCATACTAACTAGGCCCTCAGTGACGCACAAAAAGCAAGGCGTGCACTGAATGTGCATGACCACACTATGGGTCCAAAAGGCTATGCAAGCGTTCGCCAAAGACTACAGGCGGAGTCTGCGGCTACTCAGCAGTCTGCTGCTACTCAGGAGTCTGCTCCTACTCAGGAGTCTGCCACACCCATGCCTCGCCATGATATCTGGATAGCTGGCAGGCAAAACAAGAAGGGTGAAATAAAGAAGCCCGTAACTACTGAGGCGGCTGCAAAAATGGTAAAATACAACTCTTAGAGAAATCGTTTGAATATTGATTATTTGTGGTGTTAACTTACCAATTTCTGTTTATGCTGATTAGCGGGAGCTGCACGAGCAGAGGAAACAAGGCACGTTCATCCCTCAGGGCACAAGGGATGAATTGACAGTTGCTCTGGGTAACCCAGAGCATCCTGGACGTGTTAGAGGTGTCGGCGCAGGTGTTGGCATCAAAGCATTCTTTGGGCCATCCCAACGCAAACCCAGAGCGGGACTTTCTCAAGAAGAGGTAACCTATTCTTTTTTTAGAATGTTACTGCAAAAGGAAATTCATTAATAAGAAGCTAATGTTTCTTTTATCCATGTATAGGAGAATAAGAGAGTTGAGGATTTAGTTGCTAAGAAGGTCAACGATGTAGTTGCTGAGAAGGTCAAGGAAGAATTGCTGCGGTGGCAGGCATCTCAGGCTTCCAATCAGCCTATGACGACCCACTCTTCTCCTGATGCACAGACTGCGAGTAATCCTGGAGACCCATCGCCTAGCACGTCTGCTGTAAGTATTGTTTATGACATTGTAGCTAGTCTTTTCAAGATGATATGTTTTCAAGATTATATGTATATATGTATAACATTCTTTACGTAAATTTGTAGGCATTGAAGCCATGCCGCTTAAGAATGCAAGACTATGTTGTTGCAGAGGCGCAGGCTTACCAGTCCCTTCCTGGGGCAACGTTTCATGGGACTCCAATGCCGCAGGGCTACATTCGTGTGAGCCCGCTACATGTATTACCCGATTGGAGGGAAGTTGCGTTGCCATATGCCCACCCAGATATTGATAGACTTGGTGAGGCAGAAGGCGGGGTCATATTGTGGCCCAAAGTAGATGTCGTCTACACGACTGAAATTGTAAGATAAATTTACATTGATTTAGACTGTTAATGTGTATATATGATGTCAACTGATCTGAAATTATATATACAGGTTAAAAAGAAGACACCAGGAGCACCTAGGCCTCCACCTCCACTTCCCGCATTACCAACTTGGGTTCCAACTGACCTAACATACCCGTTAGGTCCTGCTTGTAGGGGAATGGCATGTTGGCTACGGGCACATAATATACATTGCCCTATAATAGTTTCTTTAGATGCAGATTATGCAGGTCAATCATACGATAGCTCTTTATTTATACAAGATATTATTGAGCTATTTATGTATGATTGGCTGAATACATCAATGATAGAGACATGGATAAGGTGAGATCTTGTTTATACATCCATATACCTTGTGTAAGATCCGGTGATCTGGTTTCTTATATATTAATGCATACGTAATACATGTTTTGCAGCTACTTAGTCGAAGATCATTGCAAACAATTTGCATTTGATCATGTGGGATTTTTGATTCCATCATTGATTAGTATGGTAGCTAAAGACCCTGATAATGTTCAACAATACTGTATAGATGCTTTTACAATTTTTGGTCAACAAAAGAAGACGATAATAATAGCTCCATTCAATGTCAAGAAAGTTTACTTTATTTATAATTTGGACTTAAGAAAATTCCATTTTTATTGTGCATTTTGAGTTATTAATTGTTAACTTTTTACCTCTAGCGGTAAACATTGGGAGTTACTAGTTATTGTCCCCGGGACGTTCACTGTTTATTATCTAGATCCCGCGGGAAGTACATTAAACACTAAAATTGGACACGTAATGAGAATGTCATTATTCTGGTGAGAAATATTTCATTTTTGTATCTGTTAACATCTGTTATTACATTACTATTTACTTATGTAATTTACTGTGTTATATTAACATGTAGGGGTTTAGATGCATTCAAAAAGGCTGGAGGAACGGTCCCAAGGAAAAAGAACCAGCCAATAAATTGGCAGAACGTACAAGTAAGTTCCCGACTCGAATATATATATTATTGATGTGAATTGTGCTTAGTTGTATTATTTTGTATGTTTCAATTTATAGTGTGCTACACAAGACAATGGCTGGGCATGCGCATACTATGTGATGCGATTTATGCAGATGATTATCAAATATGCCGCATTGGACATCGATACCATACATGAGGTATTATATATAGTCTCATTAGTTAGTATGAAATATATCAATCTTATCTTATTTTTATATTATTACTTATATATATACATCATTCTCTTTGCAGGTGTTTAAAACTGACCACACTATAGGTAAACGCTTAAAAAATATACATGCTCCATATACGATGGAAGCATTAAATGAAGTAAGAGAAGAATGGGCAAAAGCCATACAAGCAGTGGCAACTGTAAGATATAATTGGGATGTTGATAGCGATAATGAATGATACTTTGTAAATGAATATTTCTGAATGTTAATACATGTATTTGAATGTTTCTATATGTGTGAATGTGAGAATTGAATTGATGTCTGAATGTATGTACTTGTGTAGAATTTTCCTTGTGACTTTTGCAGGTTTGCGGCCTGTTTGTAGGCTGATATCAATGGATGTCGTAAACCTGCAGTTCAGAAAATTGAACTGCAGGTTCTCATCCTGCTGACCAGCCACAGCAGGCCTGCAAACTGATATGAAAAAAAAATATAAATAGGCGTCGGTTATTTATAGAAAACCGTCAGCAAAGACATACAGCGTCGGTTATTTGATAAAAACTGACGCCTGATGTGGCCAAAGCAGTCCTGGAAATGGCGTCGGATATTCGTATCAAACCGACGCCTATTTAATCTATAGGCGTCGATCTTTTGGTATATAACCGACGCCAAAAGTGTTCGCGCCACAGAAAATGGCGTCATCTAGGGCACTTTATGCGTCAGTTATCTACTAAAAGACCGACGCTATATTCCATATAGGCGTCGGTTGTTTAGTAAATAACCGATGCAGAAAGTGCCCTAGATGACGCCGTTTTCTGTGGCGGGAACCCTTTTGGCGTCAGTTATATACCAAAAGACCGACGCCTATAGATTAAATAGGCGTCGGTTAAAAAACTGACGCCGAAGTGTTCGACCTTTAGCGGCGCACACATAGGCGTCGGTCGGAAACCGACACCAAATGGGGTTAAACGACCGACGCCAAAGGCCGTTTCTATAGTAGTGATATTTTAGCTTATGCCCTGATCTTATGCAGTGTACTCTGCATATGAGACTCGCAGTGTACTACGACCACACCGTACAAGACTTAGCGACACCCCAAGAAATGCTAAGTCTGACTGCTCGTCCTGGTCTACTACAGGACCTCACTGCACTCTCAAAAGAGTGTAAACTGGACCCCTCCTAACCTGAGCACACAGGCGGAGTGTCGAGCCGTGCCCGTCTGGACTGTCCTCCAGGTAGGTCACACGACTACTCGACCATCTGGAATGTCCTCCAGTAGGTCACTCTCTCTCCAACCATCTGGACTGTCCTCCAGTAGGTTGCCGACCGTCCGGACTGTCCTCCAGTTAGGTCGTTTCATCCCCTTAAGATCGTAGACCGCACAAAGGGGATTCTACGGTGTTCAGGGCACCTAAGTCTAACATTAACATTATAGATACATTTAAAACAGAAATTATAACTCATTTTACATTTCTCACAAGGCTCACACGGCCTGCCATATCATATCATATAAAACATCATAGCTCATGTATTCAAACATATATCATGTCTGCCCAACAAGTATTCTCATTCTAACATTTCATACATATATGCATGATCTCAGTAACATCCCTTTCTAGGGCATGTCATATCTCATCACCTGCAATTCACAAGATATGTATTGTGAAAATAAGAAACCCTGTAGTATATATATACCAACTCAAAGAGAACCAGCATGTAAAGTTTAA
Organism: Alisma plantago-aquatica; assembly: GCA_963693085.1. NCBI lineage: Eukaryota > Viridiplantae > Streptophyta > Magnoliopsida > Alismatales > Alismataceae > Alisma > Alisma plantago-aquatica. Next base: position 64,978,635 of record OY856411.1, on the reverse strand, counting down.
TGCACAAGAAACATACAATTCAACAGTTAAGCATCACCACATCTCATATGGAAACCTTTCATATCACCATAACTTGATTCATTGAACACCCTATCCTTAGGGTTTCCTTTCCTTCTTCACTTATCACATGGCAATACCCTACTCTTAGGGTTTCATTTGCCTCATTCACTTATCACATGGCAACACCCTGCTCTTAGGGTTTCATTTGCCTCATTCACTTATCACATGGCTCTCATAAGGATTTCACACGATATAAACATTCACAAAGTAAAGACTGCTTTCAACAATCATATACAATCAATATATGTATGAAACCATGGAAATTGAACTAAATTTAGGTTTCCATGCTATTCACTGAGATATCATGCATCAAGAATAAAATTCAAATAAGGTAACCCATGAGGTACATCCTAACCACTTATAAGATTACTAGGCTTCTTCATTTAACTTTGACCTTTAAGTATTCATTTAGGGTTTGCTTCAACACGGTCGTGATGTCACCCCACGGCCGTGGCACAGTCACCTCACCACGGTCATGGCTCTTCCCCACGGTCGTGGTATATAGAGATCATAGTTTCAAAAGCACTCAGTACGGCCGTGCTACCTAGCACGCCCGTGGCACAGACCCTTCACCACGGTCATAGTCACCCACCACGGCCGTGCCACAGCTCGATTGAGCTTCAACTTAGTGAAATCAAAAGTCATAGACTTAATGGTGAATCCAAATGGGCTTGGATATTGAAATATGTTAGACATGTGCTTTATTAGGAGCATTAAGATCTAGACTTAGTTCAAGACTAAATGTCTCTTCAATAAGGTTGAAACTCTAGTGATATCTCAATTAGGTTAAACCCTAATTACATCATATGGTATAAATCTGAAAATCATTATTACTAGGATGTGTTGTATACATTTCTGATGTGAATCTACCATCAAAGAGTCATTCAAACAGAGAAGGAATCCATATCATATCAATTTGCAACAACTTAAATCAAACAGACATTTCAGGGTTTAGAATCACATACTAAGCATTTAGGGATTTGGATGATATAGTCAAATTTCGTACATTATACTATTTAAAGGAAGTACCCACTCACCCCAAGGTGTGAAAACACCTCAAAACTGCAGCTCATCCCTGAGAATTTCGAACTCATATCAAATCCCTAGCAAATTTCCCAATTCTTCTTCCATTCAACTCGGAAACCTTGAAAATGAGGGATTATGAAGAAAGAGTGAGAAAAGAGGAATTTTGATACCATTTTGGATCAAATTAGAGCATGGACGGAATCTTGACATGTGAGAGAAGATTCACCAGTAAAGTCTATGCAAAGAAACCAAACTTACTTGATTTCACCATTCCTCGGACCGCAAAACCCTAGGTTGGCGATTCCACCTCTTTCTCCTCTCCAACCCTAACTCTCCCTCTCTCTCTAGGTTTTCGTTTCTCTGGAGTGAATGATGAAGAATGAGAGCTACTTGTGTGTGTGGTTGATCATATAGACCATTTGAGCTGCTTGGGTCAATTACATATTGACCCTACACTCAACTTTTATTATATTGGCTGAATATTCAGTTATACAAAAGTTACTATAATGCGACTACTGAATAGATAAAAGAAGCTCCAAAAATTCTGACAATTTTATATGTTATGAATACTGGAGTTTTAGACCTCCAGTAAAAATTTCAGATCATTTCAAGTTACCAATAAATAATTAAAAATCGAACAGTTCACTGCTATATTGCAGTCTGCAGCATATTCGGTCGAGTTGCAACTCGGCCGACCAACAGGTCAGAACATCGTTCCAAAATTATGATATTTTTCAATAGTGTTCCTATTGATATATCCAAACCATATATAAATTTGAGCTAAATCAGAGTTACACATAAAATACTAAAAATCATTTACTGAGACACTATACTTATCAAATTTTGTGTTCATGTATCATCAAAACCCTATTTTGGGCCGATTAGGGTTTATGTTTCTCAAACCCTAATTCTCAAGGCAAACGAACACTTAAACTTCTTATCATAGTTAAAACATTCTCATTGGATTATCATCATTCATTAGATTTCAAGAGTGATCAGTCCAATTAATCATGTAATCATCTTGGTAACCCTAGTTTACCAATTAAGCTCAGATGCGGTCATAACATGTACACTGAAATCATACGTAGAACTAATTTACATCCCTCATTATACCTTCAACAAATTACACTTCTAAAAACAAATTCAAATATTTCTGAAAGCCATTATTTTATCTTATCTTCTCATTCATTACTACTTACTTCTTGTTACTTATCCTTCTCATTTTGATCATATAGAATAAACATCCCTAAAATTTAAACATACAAAGTAAGAATAGATTATTCATCATTCTTGATATTACTACAAGAATTTTTTTTAGATTAAACTTTGCTCATCTTGCACTTCTCCTTTTGTTCAAAACACACTTTTTACATTTCAAATTTATTTCTTACCCTTTGCTCTGAATCATTTTCATATTGTTCCTCAACCTTTTAGATTAGCTAGGATTACTATCAGTGCTAGTTTACTTCTCATCGTGCAAATCACATGATCTTGTTTTATATAGATGCTAGTATTCAAGGTCAAATTGCTAGTGACATCCCTTGAACTACTACAAACTCTAAACAGTCTATGGTTTTGTCCTTATTAGTGGCATGACGTTATTGTTATGTGACTTTGCTCCCTTAATTTGAAATTCAAACTTTGGATCTCATAAGTTTTACTAAAGTCTTCCTTATCTTATCAATTGAATTTCCTTTCTCTTACTTGGTCATTCAGATAAATTACATTCTCAATTTACCTTGCTAGGGTTTCATCATCATATTGTGTGTCATTATTACATTCACTATATGTCTCTACCATGGTGGTTAGGCATCACATATGATTCATTTTCTTATCACTTCATTCCCACATTGCTCTCATTAAGGAAGATATGAAAGCGAAGGTGATTCTAAGACTTAGAATTCTTATCTTCAAACATTTCCTTACTAAATTTCTCATATGTAGGTTTAATTAGTTATCAACAAGGATACTTGACTAATTAGCACTTGCTTGAATCTCCTAACCTCTTTCTTATATATTATGTATTACTCCATCATATTTCAAACCCCTCCTTACTTTCCATAATCCTCTTACCATATACTACTCTTCCACCTATCATCTTTCACTTCTACTTTTCTCTTATGATCATGTTACTTATTCATGTGTATGACCATGTATACCATGTTGTACATATTTCTTTTTATCCTTCTACTAATGTGAAGTTGAGATTCTAAATCAATAATCTCTATACTAGTTTCACCTTATGTTTAATACATTACATATTCTTAATTTTAAATCAAATGACTCATGTATGGGTCAAACTAAGTTTCTCTTTCAATCAAGTTTTTACTTCCTGGATATAATCTACCTTTGTATGACTTATTCATTTGTTAAACTACACTTTTGTTATTCTTTTAGAAACTAATTTGTTGTTCTATAGAGACTTGGAATCCAAAGGTGGTAAGGATGAATGTATCAAACTACATAATAAAGGTATACATTCCATGCTCTCCATTATATCATAACCCTCATTTCTTAATCAAAATCATCATTTCTAACATTTCTCTTTGATTCAACTATGTTTCTTGTCCTGGTCTTATGATTTACATGTTCATCTAATTCTCTTTACTTTAACTCGTATGAAGACTCTTCAATTCTATGTAATTATTGTATACTTAACTCTTTTCTTCTATTTTACCTTTGCTTTGGAGTACATATAAGCATTGTACTTGATTATATGATCCATTCCTCATAATTGATTCTTACTATCTTGGCCCTTACATACTTTTCTCATATCTTTTCCATATTTCATATTTCGAGTTCATATAATACTAATCATTAAACTTAATCTGAACCTTATGTCGTGTTCTTTTATTTCCAATTAAGGGTTTCTCATATGAGGCCCCAAAGTTGGATCTCATATATTAGTTCCAAATGATTCTTAGCTATTCTAATCTTTCCAATATGTTTCAACATCTGAGTGTATGAACATTCTCACTATGATGTCGGTCTAATTTATTCATAGTCTACTCTTATTATATTTTTAATAAGAGTCATTAGATTCCAGTAACACATTCTGTCAGCTAGACCAGGCCAAACCTACAGTCCTGAATCCAAGAGCTACTCAAGATTAACTGAATCCTATTAATCTCAAACATGTGAAAAGAATATCCACTTAGGGAAAAATCATTAAAACATAACTTCTGGTCTACTTGATACAAAGGATATAAACAATAACTAAATCACTTCATGATACACAACAATATAAAAGAACCATATATATTTTACAAACTGATAATCTGAATTCATACATATAAGAGCATTTCTATTGATCTCCAATTAAAGAAGAAATATAAAGCAAGAGTTGTATCACATCCTATGTTTAATCTCTTAATCCTTCATTACTTTCTGGTCTCCTAACCCTAAGATTTCTAGGGTTTCTCTCCAGCCCATCATTCCTCTGCATACCTGGCCAGGGCATTTAGAGAAGAATACACAGAGTAGCTTGATACTGGTCAACCTAGGTATCCAGATATCAGGCTAGGGTATCCAAGTACCCAAACCTACTAGAGCTATAGACACATCACCTCCTATCTTCCACACATATAACTCTAACTTTCTATCCTAATGGTCCCTGACAGCTCAGCCTAAGCTCTGATACTAAAAGATTGTCACACCCGCATCCCAAGATTACCACTAATAATGAGATGTGGGCATGAGTTTGAGGATTATACTTAATACAAAGTTCACTCCCATTTTTTACCTTTTTTATTTCAAACTCTTTATTTTATCGCATCCAATCACATAAACAAACTTTACAAGAGAATTAAAGTTTTATTACTCTAATATGATCTCAACATTAATGATACACATCTATACATTCATTCTGTTTCTCACTCTTCCAGGTACATACAACATGATAATCAGATACATTCTCTCTTATTAAGGAAACAAAGATACAAAACATCATTTACAACTCTCTCACATCTATATAAGGACCTAGAGTGATAGGGATCGACATAACTTAACTGATCTCATACTTAACTCATGTGGTAGATCTACTCCGATGCTTTGACCTTCTTTAAGTCCATGTGGTTTTCCTAAAAATTGTGAGTAGAGGGGTGAGCCTACTCTCTTAGTGAATGATTACTTCAAAGAACTAGTTTAAAGCACTTATATAATTACAAATATATTGCAAAGCGACTGATATCAATTATAACAACATCAAGATTTAATAAGTCTAATCATTGACAATCATAAATATGGAAGGATACTCTAGATATCTACAAGAGTGAATCAATATATGAATATGCTTGATTAATCTCAAAGAGAGCTAATAACTCAGAAACAACAAAGAATAATTGAATAATTGCACACACTTGTTTAACCGCTCATTCATCTTATTATGTCCTGAACCCACATGAGGTGTACCACAACATGTGAAAGAATCACAACAAGCTACAATCTCACTGTATAAGACTTAGAAGAATGCCTAGGTTCCTAAGCCTATCTCTTGAGTAAGACCCCGTTTGCAGAGGGCATCGGCACGTCTGCCTCTCGGTAGCTAATGGGAGCAACCGAATATATCAGACTCCACCTCTCAACCTGGGTACTCAGGTGGTGAGTCAAAGCCCTCAGGCTTATTGTGCATCAGTGGACCTACTGACCATTGATCACTCAACATGTTATACAGGTACCACCGACATCCCCGGTTGGTGTTGGGTACCATAAAACTGTAAGGAGTCTTCCCTACTGGTCAAGACCCCCGCACCCTACTGGTGCGCTCCATCTTAGCTTGATCTAGACTACCTCCAATCGGGAAGCCGTTTCCTCCTCACAGCGCAGGCCTCATCCTGTGAGGATTCTACAGTGTTCAGGGCATCTACATGTCTAATTCACTCTTTAAATTTACAATTCAATCATCACATCAACATATCTTTGTTCATCTTTGTAAACCGTTCATTTCATAAGCCATCTGATAACATTTACCACAATAGAACTGTTAAGCATCACCACATCTCAAACTTAGAAATATTGATATCACAATACTTATTTCACTGAACACCCTGTCATGAGGGTTTCATTTACCTCATTCACTTATCACATAACTCACATAAATATTGAATACATCATAACATTATTCAATAATAATTGCTTTCAATAGTTCACATATGATTGAATACATATATGAAACTGTGTAATGAACTGAACTAGGGTTTCCATGCTCTTATTGATATATCAAGCAAACATTGATATCATCAGATGAAATCTAAGATCTTATCTAACATATATTTAATACACACACAAATAAAACAATCATTTGTAACCAAAGAGATTCAACTAGACAAACTTCTTTATTCAACTATACAACAATTTCAGTCATAGCCGAAAATTTTAGATTTCAAAATATTCATGTAACCTCTACAACTACTTTAAGAATTCTCATTTAGATGGATTGCTATCATTTCTAATGTGATTTGATAATATGAGATTCATCACAATATAGAAATAATCCATTTCATATCATCTTGCAAAAACTAAATCAAATAGGAAACTCAGTGTTTGTACTCGCATGCTAATCAATTGAAGATATTTGATGATTTAACTCATTTTCATGCAATCTACTATTTAAAGGAAGTACCCACTCAACCTAAGGTGTGAAAACACCTTAAAAATGTAGCCCATTTCTTAAGATCTCAAATCCATATCCAAATCATAGCAAAATTCTTAGTTTCTTCCTCCTTTTAACCCTAAACGAGATCTGTTGTAGGTAGAAGAAGAATACCATAGGTTAAACCAAACCTCAAATTCATTAGATCAGGGATTCCAAGAAAGGGGAAATGGAAAGAAGGAAGAATTAAGGGTTAAACCTACTTACCAAGTCGAATCTATAACAACCCTTTTTTATTTATATTGTTCCTAACATTCTTCCCCAAAAATCACCTAAGAAATTTCCTTATAGATCACCCTCTCATAGAGAAACTTACATAGGAAGATAGAGGATCAAATCACGGTTCCAACTCACTTTGTTTCATTGAAAATGAATAAGTATTGCTCGAGATATGATCGTTTTACGATTTGCTATCTAGGGCGGCATCGACCATGGTCACAGTATCAATGCAGCATCACAGTGTAGACTGCGGTCACAATGTCGACACAGCGTCCCGGGTCATGGTGTCGACGCAGCGTCGATCACAGTGTTCTGCATATGTTTACTAAAAAGGGCATAACTCTCTTATTTTAACTCCGATTTGGTTCATTCTTTTTTTGTTGGATTCATAATTGAATTATATAAAATCATACAATATTATTTTGATAATATTCTTAAATGTAAAAATCATTTATTAATTATTTTCTAAAATGTCGTTAACTCTCTTCTTGTACCCATGTATTGGTTAATGCTATATTAACTCCAACTCGGATCTTTATAGTATGCTTAAGTGATGATTATGAGTTGCCCAAATAAGTATTTACGGTTACCAAAGTTATGACAAAGCACAACATAGAATATTACAAACAAAAGTATGCCAAGCATTAAGATTATCTTAAAACTCTAGGATTATCAGCAAAGCTAGGAACGGGTTGTAACATTGGTCCCTATCTGTTCTTCATCACTTGTTGACTCCTCAAAGGTTGGCTCAGTTAGCATATATCTGCCTCAAAGCATGCTTTGATGCTTTCCTTGGTGGATTCTCCATGTATCTTCATGTAAGAAACTCCCTCGTCCTTTCATTTTTCCATCCTCTCTGATTCTTCTAAAGTCATTGATGCTTTTAGTTTTGTCATGTATTCATACTCATGGATTTCTTGATCCCTATTATGGTTTCCTCCCATATTTCGCATCATAGATACTTGAGTATCTCTAGCAATATTGATTAGATGAACAAGGATATAATTGTATTAGAATTGTAATCAATAGGGTTAACCAACATTCAATGGTTAAAAAGTGCTAGGTCAACAACCGATGATTTTAAACCCAAAAGTCAACAACCAATGGTTGTTTGTAGTAGGGAACCAACCAATGGCTTCATTAGGGGGGGCAACAAATAATGGTTACCTATGATAGGCAATACTGGTCCAACAACCAATGGTTGGGACACCCTATTGATAGTCGATGGTTAATAGTTGATGGTCAGTGAAAAAGAGGAAAGTGGTGGTCCCAGACTAAATGGTTGCACCTTGAAAAAGAGAGGGTGATGCAACTGATGTTTTGAATAGTCAATGGTAGAATCAGGTGAAGGCACTAGTAGTCATAGAGGACTGAAGGTAAGATGGTGGTTTAGGGATCCAAAATGATAATCGATGGTGGGAGAGGGTTGATGGTAGCTTACAAATTGTCAGAAGAAGCAAAGGGGAATGCTGAGAAGATTATAGAAAGATCACATGAATAAAAAGTAGGGTTTAAGTTTACCTCTTGTCACTAGTTCTCGAGTTTTTCCCTCAAGCCGTCGCTGGATCTACGATAGGTCTTAGCCCAGGTACTTTGAATAATGGGTGGTGTTGGCCTTTTTCTTATATCGTGAAGGTCCTCCATTCCTCTATTTGCTTTAGTTGGTTGTCAGGGTGTAGAAGACAAAGTCTTCTAGTGGTTTCCTCTGAGTGTTTTGAGTCTCTTTAGTTGCCACGACACTGGAGTGCTCTTGTGTCTAGGGTTTATTAGGAGATGATATGATGGATCGACTCAGTGGTTTCTTGTCCTCCCTTATAGGTTTATGTCCCTTGGGTAACCATCAGATGTTAAAAACCAATGGTTTAACACTTAATCGCCAATACATGGTTAGATAGGCCTTGAGAGCTGGTGGCTTCAGGCCAAAGGTTGAGTCCTGTTCAACACTCGATGGTGGCTCTAAGTGTAGGTCATCTGCTGGATTTTCTAGTTCAACTCATGGCTCGTCTATTAACTCAATGCTCAATGGTTCAACAGATTTGATGGTTTGTCTACTTGATCATCTGATGGCCCGTCAACATCTAGTTCCCTTTCCTACCTTCATATGGTTCTACTGATGGTTGGGAAACACTTATCCAAACTCAATGGTTGCATAGAATGCAACACTCGATGGTTATCCTGAATACTTTTGACCCAATCCAACAGTCTTACCAACCGATGGTTGTGCTTAATGGTGAATCAATCTAATGTTTTCCTCAAATGATTAATGGTTGTGTGATGATTTCTAAAATAGAAAATCAAATCTCAAATTTTATTGATTTTATTCTTTGTGCACTAGAGGTTACCAAACAAAATTTACCAAAAGCTAAGACTACAGTTGAAACAAAATTAGTAGATAATTAATGTAAGATTGGTAGAACTAAAGATAAGGAAAAAAGGCTTAAGAAACACTTGGGTTGCAACCTCCGAAGAAGCGTTAATTTATAGTCTTTATCTTGACTTTCTTAGTTTTTGCTCTTTTCAACTTTAAAATTCTTTTCATGGTACAAGTAGAGCTTCGTCTAATTGGAGTTCTATCCTTCTCACAAATGCTTCATCTTTGTAATATATTTTAACTTTGTGTTCATTCACCTTAAATGTTCTAGTTTTTTCACTTCCAATTTCCATCATCCCTGGTAGATATATTTTGGATACCGTGAAAGGAACAAACCACCTAGATCTGAGTTTTCTACAAAATAGTCTAATGCTAGAGTTAAACAGAAGGACCTTGTCTCCTTCTGATACATCCTTGATTTTTAAATTGGAGTCATGCCATATTGTGGTCCTTTGTTTGTAGATTTTGGAATTTTCATAGGCATATAGCCTTAGCTCCTCTAGATCTTGCAACAATAGAAATTTCTATTTTCCTGCATGGTTAGGGTCCATATTTAGAAACTTAATAGCCCAAAAGGCTTTGTGCTCTAGTTCCATAGGTAGGTCACATGATTTTCCACATATTAACCTATATAGGGTAGTTTCTATTGGGGTTTTTTAGGTTGTGCAATATACCCATAGTGTGTCATCAAGCTTCATAGACCAATCATTGCATGTCTTACTGACTATCTTCTCCAAAATCTTCTTAATTTGATGATTTGATACTTCTACTTGTCTTGATGTTTGGGGTGGTAAGGCGTTACCACCCTGTGACTTACTTCATATTTCTTCAATAAAGCCTCAAACTATCTCTCTCCAAAGTAGGATCCCCCTTCACTTATGACAATGTGTGTGGAATCTAAGGAAGATGGCCTTCTCAAATAGCTTAATTACTATTTTGGAGTCACAAGTAGGGGTTGCAACAACCTCCACCCAGTTTGAGACATAGTCAACAATGACAAGAATGTATTGGTTTCCCTTGGAAGATGTGAATAGTCCCATATATTCGATTCCCCAGACATCAAATATTTGCAATTCTATCCAGTATGACATAGGCATCTTGTTTCTTTTAGAAATGTTCCCTGTCCTATGAAACTCATCACATGCCTTAACATATATGTGGGCGTCCTTGAACATAGTGGGCCAGTGGAATCCTGACTATATGACCTTTTTTGCCGTCCTTTCTCCTCCCAAATGTCCTCAATATGATGAAGAATGACATTCACGTAGATTCTAAGGGACTTATTCTTCTAGTATGCACCTACGTTATAGATTTCCAACATATCTTTTGAACAAAATTGGATCATCCTAATAATACTTTTGCAGATTCAAGAATAATTTCTTCTTATAGGTGATATCAAGAGGCATCTATTGACATGATAGATAGTTACAAATATCCATGTACCAAGGTAGGTTAGGTTCAACTGACATGGCCATCATCATATCTTCATGTGTGTAATTTCCATTAACTGACAACAAGTTCTTTTCTATGACTACAATCCTTGACAGGTGGTCGACAACCACATTTTTCGTTCCTTTCTTATCTATGGTCTCATGGTTAAATTCTTACAAAAGCAAAGCCCAATGTAAGAGTCTGGGTTTGATGTCCTTCTTTTGCATGAGATACTTGATGGCCCCATGGTCTGTGAACACTTTGACTTTCTATCCTATAAGATATGATCTTGAATTTATCAAAGGAAACCCCTATTACAAGCATTTCCTTTTTTGTAGTGGTGTAATCTATCTAGGCATCGTATATGGTTCGACTAGCATAGTAAATTGTATGGTGTTTCTTATCCTTTCTCTACCCAAGCACCACTCCAATAGAATAATCTATAGTGTCACACATTATCTCAAAAGGTAGCCCCTAATTTGGTGCTTTTAGTATTAGGGCTGTCGTCAACACATTCTTTAGAGTATTGAAATCTTCCAGGCACTTGTCGATAAAGTTGAACTCAACATCCTTTAGCAGAAGGATGTATAGGGCTTGGAAATATTCAAGAAATTTTTGAGAAACCACCTGTAGTACTCGATGTGTCCTAGGAAACTTCTCACTCCGGTCCTGAGACCATCCCACCTAGATCAAGACTTCTTCTATGATTCCTATTGGCTTTGTATATGCATGATTTTCTAATTGAATTCTTGTTCCTATTTTCGCCATGTTAGTGAACCTTATTGACCTAGAGGTTATACATTTTCCATATTTTGATAATGACTTAACCATTTCATTCATATGTATCTAATATGTGTATTCAAGATTGATCTTAGGATTTAGGTACATGAAAAGGACCATTTTACACAAGTCCTAGCTTGTCAAAGTTCAAGTAAAATGCAATTTAAGTGTGCTAATAAGTAAATCACTTCAAACAACCTTAGAAGAATTTTGTAATCACTTGTATTGATGATATGACTTGTAATTAAGATGAGAAAAATATGTGGGACACTTAGTACCAAGTTTTAATCACTTTGTAGCCAAATTAGAAAATGGATCATAGGCTGTTGAACGGTCGAGTTCCAATCTCGACCGATCCCATGGATTGGTTTTCTGATGATATGCATCTGTCGAGTTGCGCACTCATAGAACTCGATCAAACGGATTATTAACCAAATGTGATTTTGGCTAATTGATCGAGTTTCCCAGGACAAACTCGACCGATAGTTTGAAAATTGGATTTGTCTTTTAGTCGATCAGTCGAGTTACCTTTATTGAAACTCAACCGAATGCACTGTACATAATATTGCAAAAAAAAGTGATTATAACTGTTGGTGACTTATTTGGACGAAAATAGATCTGTTGACTTGTGCAAAAATGGCTATATTTTGGCCCTAACTGTTCCCAAACGCATGGGAGAACCCCCAGCTATAAATAGGGCCCCTTTGAGTTCATTTTAAGTTTGTTCATTCACTACATTCAAGATCCTTGCTATAGTTGAGTGCTCTACTACTCCTGGATCCCTTTCTCTCTCTAGTTTACACTTCATTTCATGATTTGTGAGTGAGTTAGGCTTATTGTGAGGGAGATCCACCTTTGTACATGTAAAGATCTCAAATCTTCCACTACTTCCCCTTGCCCTTCTCTCATGAAGAAAAGATGAAGCAATCTCCATTGAGTGAAGAAGGAGCTTTAGCTAGTCCTCTTCAAGGTTGTTGAAGAGGTGATGATCTTCTCCAAGGAAAGGAGAAGTCAAAGATTGAAGATCCAAGAGGAGAAATAAAGTCCTTCAAGGCGGAAGATATGATTTTGAGTGGGTAAGACCTAGATGAAGGCTGAAGACTCAAGCTAAGTGGGTAAGTTCCTTGGTAAGGTGGAGATCTCCTTGTGATTGGATGGGTAAGTCCTTTGGTGGTCTTTTGTTGTAAATCTCTTTGGTGATATAATAGAGAAAAGCACTTGCAAAGTCCTAGAGGCTGACCTCTCTAGGTAGTGGAATGACTACTTCTAGATTGAACTGTGGAACCACTCTACATCCCTTTGTCAAGTGCTTGCTATCAATCTCTCTCATCTGTTATATGCTTTTTTAGATAGGACTTCAAATTGATATTTAGCTATTGCTTCAAATTTATATAATTTGAAGGTCTAATCTATTTTGTGAGAAATTGTGCATCTCTATTCACCCCCCCTCTAGAGCCGTTAGATCCAACAAATGGTATCATAGCTAAGGATCTTCTCCAACAATCTCCCACAAGATGAGAAGATGGACGACAACCTACTTGATTCACTCAACCTAGAGGGAGGCTTCTCAATGCATCCTCCAATCTTTGATGGCACCAACTTACTCTATTGGAAGAGGAAGTTGCAGTTCTACATTCAAAGGATGAAATTTGATATGTGGAAGGTGATGGTCACACCATACAAGGAGCCAACTGGAGCTATTGCAACATGGAATGAATCTTCTCTCAAGGAGGCTCAAATCAATGCAAAGGCCATTAGCATCCTCTATCTAGCCCTCACTCCTACGGAGTTCAAATGGATCTCATCATGGGACACCACCTATGGGATTTGGGATAAGATGTGAATCACATATGAAGGCACAAATCAAGTTAAGGAGGCAAATATCTACATGTTGAACAATCTCCTAGAGAACTTCAAGATGGGAAAGAAAGAAGGCATTGCAGAGACATATTCAAGGCTCAATGTCATCATCAACGCGCTAGCTGCATTGGGAAACACTTTGGATAGAGGCGTCATCAACTCAAAGATCTTGAGAACTCTTCCAAAGAGATGGGAGTCAAAGTTCACCTCCATTGAAGAAGTGAGGAGCCTTGGTGACATCCCAACTAAATAACTCATTGACAATCTTCAAGCCCATGAGCCTGGACTTGACAAACAAGAAGAAGAAGCTAAGTAAAAAGATAAGGAGGCCAAGAAGATCAAAGATAGTGATTTCAAAGCACAAGTGGAGGAAGTCATCCTTCAACAATAACTTGCTTTCCAAACTTCTCCCTCCTCCTCTAGTGAAGATGAAGGCCCTAGTGAGTATGAAGCCAACTACATCAAGGGCAAGCACTTCAAGGAAAAGAAAACATCCTCCTCCTCTACTCCAAGATGCTACAAGTGTGGTCAAAAGGGGCACTACAAGAGTGAATGCCCAAAGTCAAGAAAGTCTCACCATAATGGAATCTCAAGGAAAGAAGAGGATTACAAGAAGGAGAGAAAGCATAAGAGGAAGGACAATAAGGAGAATATACACAAGAATGCAGCTCACGCGGCTTGAAAAGCTTCATTTTCAAGCTGCTCTAGCTCCGAAGAAGATGGAAAGTGCCACTTTGCTCTCATGGCCTCTACAAGTGAAGAAATTGGTGAGGTAAGTGAGGTAAGTTTGCATGAATTTCCTAAATAAGCTATTATTGACATGTTTATTACTACTAGTTCTTCTTTTGATAAATGTAAATCTATGACAAAATGGTTAGGAAAAATTATTGATGATCTTTATGCTAAGCTTGAGATTTTAGAATTGAATGAGAAAACCAACCTTAAAAGTATTGATAATTTGCAAGGGAAATACCTTCTTGATCTTGAACTCCATTACAATGGGGTTGAAGTTGAGAATAATATCTACCTTATGAACATTGAGAATCTTAAGGAAGAGAACCAAAATTGCCTAAAAGAATTTGAATTGCTTAAAATTGAAAATGCTGAATTTAAGTTGCTTATTGATGCTCGTAGTGAAGAGAGAGATGTATATCTCAAAGAGATTAAAATGATAAAATCTAAAAATACTAGGTTTCTTTGTCAACTAAACGATCTGTCCTTTAGACCCTTATTGCCTAGTGTTAATGTTTCTTCTATCTCTCTAGAAAAGGATTCATATCTTACTAAATATTTATATCTTGAGGCTGATCTTGTGCATGCTAGGGATGACATATCTAGTTTATCTTCTACGATTGTTTCTTTGAATGATGATAACCATAGATTGAGAGAATCCATGTAGAAATTTCTCAAAGGGAAGAACTCCCTAAATGAAATCCTTGACCGTTCTACTAAAAAAAGTGGTACTAGTAGTTTGTGATTTATAGGGGGAGCCTCAAAGGGCAATAGTACGGCCAAAGGTAAGAAAAAAAGCAAGGAGATCTCTTTATTTATAGGATAATTTTTTGGCACTAAGAATCCTATGGTTTGTTCTCATTGCAAATGTGATGATCTTTGTTCCACTTATTGTCCTTACAATACTAAGGGGACCAACCCAAAGATGAAATGGGTCCCCAAGATAAATCCAGATATCAAAGTTTGAGTTGGGAATCGACATTCTACTTTCTTATAGGGAAAAGATAGATGGATTGTTGATAGTGGCTGTACAAAGCACATGACTGGTGACATAAGCCATTTCAACAATTTCACAAAGAAGAAAGGAGGATCCGACACCTTTGGGGACAACAAGAAAGGTAAAGTCAAAGGTGAGGGTGATGTAGGTGAATCCTTATGCATCAAGAATGTTCTTTTTGTGGTTGGCCTACATCACAATTTAATAAGTGTTAGTCAACTTTGTGATAATGATTACCTTATACTATTTACTTCTCATGAATGCTTGATTCTAGATTCCCTCACCTACCAAGTCATATATAAGGGAACTAGAAGTGGTAATCATTATGTTATTGTTCTTAACTATATTAAGCTTGTGGTTGGTAGATGCCTTGTAGACAACTCAAATGATATTTCTCTTTGGCACCGCTGGCTTGGTCATGTAAATATGCACCAATTTAAGAAGTTGAGTAAAAAGAACTTAGTCAAGGGACTTCCTAAATTAGATTTTGAAAATGATGAAGAATGCTAACCTTGTACACAAGGAAAGCAAACCAAGTCCTCCTTCAAATACAAAGGAGTCCTTAGCACTAAGAGAGCTCTTGAGCTACTTCATATCGATCTATTTGGACCAATGAAAACACAATCACTTCGTTGTTCCAAGTATTGCCTTGTTATTGTTGATGATTTCTCTAGATATACTTGGACCTTCTTTCTCATTTCAAAGAGTGATACACTTCATGTTTTCTCAAATTTTTACAAACGAGTTGAGAATGAAGCTTCTTGCAGGATTATTTCCATCCATAGTGACCATGGGCGAGAATTTGAAAATGAGCTTTTTGAGCATTTTTGTCAAGAATCGGGTTATGCACACAACTTTTCTTCACCTCGAGCACCTAAAAAAAATGGGGTTGCAGAGAGGAAGAATATGTCTCTATAGGATATGGCTAAGATCATGCTTCTTGAGTATGATACTCCTAAGAAGTTTTAGGCTGAAGCTGTCAGTAGCTCTTATTTTGTGCAAAATTGTGTTTTCACTCATCCTTCACTTAAGAAAACCCCCTATGAGCTATGGTGAGGTAGGAAGCCTTCTATCGAGTATTCCCACATTTTCGAATGTCCTTGTTTTGTTTTGAATAAAAAAGATTCTCTAAACAAGTTTGACCTGAAATCATACAAGGCTTTCTTTCTTAGCTATAACACTACTAATAAGGCATATAGAGTTTATAATGTTGATCTTGCTAAGGTAGAAGAATCTATTAATATAAAGTTTATTGAAACTAACCCCCCTATTCCCAAATATATTGTTTCAAATGATGATGTTGCATTTGAAGTAATTCCTATCCTTAAAAAACTCAACATCACCCAAAAGGGGAAGAGGGGCTACTCAAGAAGAAGACAAAGATGATGAAAAGAAGGATTCAACTCCTTGTTTGCAAATAATCATCCTAAGGAGCTAATTTTAGGTGATCCATTTGAGAGAGAAAAGACGCGGGCTGCATCCTACAAAGAACAAGCCAACAACGCCTTCATCTCACAACTAGAGCCTAAAGATTTCAATGAATCACTTGGGGATGAAGAATGGATCCTAGCTATGCAAGAGGAGTTGGAACAATTTAAGAAGAACAAAGTTTGGACCCTTGTGCCTAGATCAAGTGATATTAAGATCATTGGCACCAAATGTGTCTACCGCAACAAGCTAGATGAAAGCAGCAAAGTGGTAAGAAATAAAGCAAGATTAGTGGCTCAAGGCTACAATCAACAAGAAGGTATTGACTTTGATGAAACATATGCACCTATAGCTAGACTTGAGTCCATTCGTATGTTTCTTGCTTTTTCTAGTCATAAAAACTTTCTTTTTTATCAAATGGATGTTAAAAGTGCATTTTTTGAATGGTACAATTGAGGAGGAAGTGTATGTTGCAAAACCTCTGGGATTTGAACATATAGTCTACCAACCATGTTTATTTGTTGCAAAAAGCTCTCTGTGGACTCAAACAAACACCAAGGGCTTGGTATGAGAAATTAAAGAACTTTTTGTTAGATCATGGTTATATCTTGGGCAAAGTACATTCTACATTTCAAAAATACACTTCTAACAATTTTCTTATCATTCAAATATATGTTGATGATATCATTTTCAGTAGAACTAACCTTGATCTTTGCAAAGAATTTAGTGATCTTATGCAGAGTGAATTCGAGATGATTATGATGGGTGAAATCACATTCTTCCATGGATTTCAAATTAAGAAAACAAAAAATGGGAACTTCATCAACCAAGGCAAGTACACAAGTGAACTACTTAAGCATTTTGGGATGGAAAACACCAAGGTGATGGACACACCCATGGCAAACACTACCAAACATGATAAAGATGAAGAAGGTGAGAAGGTAGATGAGAAGCTCTATAGAGGTATGATTGGAAGTTTACTTTACTTAACTACCTCTAGACCTGACATAATGTTTAGTGTTGGCTTGTGTTTTAGATTTCAATCAACTGCTAAGAAATCTCATCATATAGTTGTTAAGAGGATTCTAAGGTACTTAGCCAAAACCCAAAGTTTGGACCATGGTATCCCAAGTCAAGGGACTTTACTCTTACTGCCTATAGTGATGCTGATTATGTAGGCTGCTTGATCGATAGAAAGTGCACAAGTGACACTTGTTTCCTCCTAGGACCATGCTTGGTGTCTTGGTTCTCCCAGAAATAGAGCACTGTGGCATTATCAACCACCGAGGATAAGTACATTGTAGTTGGGAGTAGTTGTGCTTAGGTCCTATGGATGAAGTAGATGATCCAAGACTTTAACATTCATTTTGATGCTTCTCCAATCTATTGCGATAATACTAGTACAATTAACTTGTCATACAATCCTACATTGCATAGTAGAGCCAAATATATAGAGGTTCGCCATCACTTTTTTCTTGATCACATTGCCAAGAAGGATATTTATATAACACATGTGGAAACAGAAAATCAGTTGGTGGACATTTTCACAAACTCTCTATCTAGACAGAAATTTAATTTTATTAGATCAAAATTTCTTATAACTACTTTGAATGAATCTGATATGCCTTATAGCTAGTTGTCATCTATCCTATATGTTTTTCATCTATCTTGATCACCTTTTCTTGCTAACGTGATTAAAATCAGTTTTTCATATTCATTTTGCCTTGTTTTTCTCTTATTTTTGGGTATTTTTAGCAAACACATGTTTTATCGCAAAATAGTACCCAATGATGAGTGATATGTGCCTAAGCATGTTCAATATAATAATGGACTTGAAAAATAAATTTAATTAGAACTCATATGGCTAGAAATTAAGTTTGATGGTTTTAGGTCAGGTTGACCATCGACAGAGTTTCCCTAGGACAAATTCGACCGATCCATGATCGAGAGCTTTTTTAAAAAAGGCCAATAGGTCGAGCTTCCACTTCATAGAACTCGACTGATCGTCAGGATGAAGTTAACTTAAGTTGGGTTTGTCTGACTATTCTCCCTCTTAATTAGAAAAAATTCAAACGATTCTACTCCCTCCAGCCCTAAGTTGTCAATCCCCAACCTTCCCTTCCCTCACCTAGCCCTAATCTGAATTAGGGAGACCTTCCTAGACCCCCCCTAGCTTAACCTAGCTGTGTGAATGTTTTTGCTGGCATGTTTGGTGTTTTTGATCTCTTCTTCTTCTCCTTTTCACCTCCATGGCTTTAAATATAAGAAAGAGAGCCGCCCTTAGCAATGCACCATCCTCCTCCTCATCTACTCACTATTCCTTTTGATGAGACCCTTGTTGTCTCAAACAAGGCTGTAAATCAGTGTAAGGATCTTCTTCGACGGAGTCCTTTTCCTATTAGAGCCCTTTTTGAGCCTAACCCTAGGTGTCAATCTATCATCGATCAGGTGGTTAAGTTGATTTCTGTTCATCACCGATCTACCCTGGGGGTCGAGCGTGAGTGCTTTCACAATTCCATGTCTTGCACAAAAGTTGTTCACAAATTCTATGCAAATTTGTGTTGGGATTATGACACCATTGTACTTCCTCCTAATATCAAGTTATCCTTACTTCTATGATAGCGGAGAAGAAATTCCAAATATCAGAGGATATCCTAAATATCTTCTTTTTAGGAACCGATGAGAATGATACCTAGCGTAAGGATTATGATGAGTACTTTGACCTGCTTGACCCCGAGGTTTCTACAAGCAATATGATGTCACACTTCTTGACATCCATCATTACTTGAAGAAACCTGAGGTTTCCAATTAGAAGAAGAGCACCCTACCATCCTCCTACTTAGATATCAAGAAGTGTATATTAGCCCTAGTGGTCAATTGCAACATCCACCCAAAGGAAAACCAAACAGATATTGCAGAGAACACTGCGGTGATAATGTACTGCATCTTAGAGAATGTCAGAGTCAAATGGTCTAGATACATCCTCCACCACATGACTTGCTTTGAATGTGATAAGAACACCCGTGGCACCCATCATCCATATCCTACCATGATATGTGGTCTTTTCTAGTTCACCACTGAGAAATCACTCTTCTCTTACTTCCACTATAGACCTACTAGGAAGGGAGTGTGTATCAGTGAGACTACTATTTAGAAATTTGTACCTATCCTTTCCTCCACCACACCAGGTGCTTCACCCTCTACCTCTTCTCAGCTGCACCTACCTCTACCTCAACCCAAGCTCATCCACCTCCTCAGCCTACCTAATCTAGTCGTGCCTTGTTCCGTGTGTCTAATGAAGCCCTCATGGGTTATATGATACACCAACAGGCATACAACCTCCAGGTCTAGGAGGATCTGCACCATGATTTATGTTCAATCATGTCTAACATTAACTTATCCTGTGCACACCCATACCTCACTTACCAGCCATACCCATGTAGTGTTTATGCATCCTATGCATACAATCACTTCTACCCTACCCCTCCTCCTACAATTGAGCCTTCCGCTACTGCTCCCACACCCTCTGGTACTAGTGGACCTGGTCCTATCATCCTGCCTCTGCCTACTGCCACCTTGGCCACTCTGCTTGCCAGTCTTGGTGAATCTGCTCCTTCCTTCCCTCATGCCAATGAGTTCTGTGCTCTTGGTATGACTTGAGATGAGAAGAATGCTCATTGGCCTGATCATCATTTCGATCCTTTTATTGATGAGGAGATGCCTGACTAGGATGATAACGAGCTTGTTGATGCTACTGTTGATGCTAGTGATGGTGAGGATGCTGGTGCTACATCTGAATATGTTGATGGTTTTGGTGGCTTCACTGGTGACTCTGGTGATGAAGGTGATGCTACTGCACCTTCAGACGGAGATGATGACTACGAGCCTGATGTCGAGGATGATGACATTGTGGATTATGTAGATATAGATGACCCAGATATCTTGATGTTCTTAATTTTTAGTCTAGTTTCTTGATCATATATATCCTTCTAGGCTATATTGTATTAGAATCATCCGGGAACATGATCTGATTTGAACTATTTTATCCTTAGCTTTCATCGCTTTTGACTTGTAGTTGTGTTTATGAGAACTTGCATTCTGGGTTGTAATCCATATTCTATGCACTCTTACTCTTTGATCTATTATATCTTATGAGTTGGTGCAATAGTTCACCATATTTTGATTATGACTTAGCATGTTTGGTTCTCTCATCTCTGTTTGATGTATGTTTTTGAGATTGCATTTTTGGATATCTGTTTGGTTGTGTTTGGATAAGACCTATTTGTATGCTCTTCTACCCCCCTTTCTTTTTGATAATGTCAAAAGGGGGAGGGAAATTCAATATCTTGAAACTCAACCATATTGCTATTATTGCTTATGTTATCCTTTTCTTGTTCATTATATGCTTTATCATGTTACTTGCAAAGGACCATATAGTACATGCATGCTTTATTTCTTTGTGTAGATAGACTAACTATACAGGTTAAAGTAAGCATAGATTAAAGGGGAGCAATTCACACTGTTCAAATCTTGAATCCACCTAATTCACAAGGCAAAGGTATAATTTCAATATCTTTTTCAATATGTTTGAGGAATGGTTTGTCATTGTCAAAAAGGGGGATAATGTTGACCTAGAGGTTATACATTGTCCATATTTTGATAATGACTTAACCATTCCATTCATATGTATCTAATATGTGTATTCAAGATTGATCTCAGGCTTTAGGTACATGAAAATGACCATTTTACACAATCCCTAGCTTGTCAAAGTTCAAGTCAAATGCAATGCAAGTGTGGTAATAAGGAAATCACTCAAACGATCTTAGAAGAATTTTTTAATCACTTGTATTTATGATGTGACTTGTATCTAAGATGAGAAAAATATGTGGGACACTTAGTACCAAGTTTTAATCACTTTTTAGCCAAATTAGAAAATTGATCATAGGTTGTTGATTGGTCGAGTTCTCAAACGATCCCATGGATTGGTTTTTTCTGATGATATGCATTGGTCGAGTTGTGCATTCATAGAACTCGATCGAACGACTTACTGATCAAATGTGATTATGGCTAGTCGATCGAGTTTCCCAAGACAAACTTGACTAATAGTTTGAAAATTACGTTTGTCTTTTAGTCGATCGGTTGAGTTACCTTTATTAAAACTCGACCAAATGCACTGTCTGAAAAACACACAAAAAGTGATTATAACCGTTGGTGACTTATTTGGATGAAAATGTATCTATTGCCTTGTGCAAAAAGGGCTATATTTTGGCTGTAACTTGGGAGCACCCCATCTATAAACATGACCCCTTGGAGTTCATTCCAAGTTTGCTCATTCACTACATTTAATGTCCTTGCTATAGTTGAGTGTGATACTATCCCTTCACTCCCTTTCTCTCTCTACTTTACACTTCATTTCATGATTTGTGAGTGAGTTAGGCTTATTGTAAGAGAGCTCCACTTTTGTACATGTAAAGCTCTCAAATCTTCCCTATCCCCTTCTCTCATGAAGAAAAGTTGAAGCAAGCTCCATTGAATGAAGGAGCTGTAGCTGGTCCTATTCAAGGTTGTTGAAGAGGTGGTGATCTTCTCTAAGGTAAGGAGAAGGCAAAGACTGAAGATCCTAGAGGAGAAGCAAAGTCCTTCAAGGAGGAAGACTTGAGCTTGAGTGGGCAAGACCTAGGTGAAGGCTAAAGACTCAAACTAAGTGGGTAAGTTCCTTGGTAAGGTGGTGATCTCCTTGTGATTGGATGGGTAAGTCCTTTGGTGGTCTTTTGCTGTAAATCTCTTTGGTGATATAATAGAGAAAAGCACTTGCAAAGTCCTAGAGGCTGACCTCTCTAGGTAGTGGACTGACTCACTTCTAGTTTGAAGTGTGGAACCACTCTACATCCTTTTTCCAAGTGCTTGATATCAATCTCTCTCATCCTTTCTATGCTTGTTTAGATAGGACTTCAAATTGACATTTAGCTATTGCTTCAAATTGATATAATTTCAAGGTCTAATCTGTTTTGTGAGAAATTGTGTAGCTCTATTCACCCCTCCTCTAGAGCCCTTAGTGTAACATCCCTGACCTGGGTTATGAATTAACCCTAGATGTTTTTGCCTAATAAGGTTGAGTAGATTCTTAATCTTATCTTGGGAAAAGTAATTAGGGCTCATAAGAAACTTATGATTCAATTTTGGTCCTGTTTGAACAATGTTGAAGCAATGTTTGCTTATTTTGGACTAAAGTGCAAATTACCCAAGTTGAGGGGTCAACTTGCAAATGTTGCATGATAAGATGTTCCTATGATGTTGAGACATCATAATAAGGTATGGTTTTCACAAGCTTGGGCACCAAGATTAAGCTTGTAAAGCAATGTTGTGCATTAAAATCTAGTTTTGGTATAATGTGCAATTTACCCAAAATCTAGGGTTCAATATGCAAATTACCACTTCAATAAGGTCCCCAATGTTTCTTGGCATCATTTAGAGCAAACAAAATGAGAGGGGAACCTCATTTTAATTAAGTTGGAGGAGAGAGAATCTTGATATTAAAATAATCAAGATTTAATCATAAGTGAAACCCTAATTCAATTTAGGGCAAAAATGAATGTATTAATTAAAGGGCTTTCAACCAAAATGTTATTGGTTGATTTTGAATAAGGATGGAAGTTCTTTTTCCAAGATAAGGAACGAAAATATCTTAAGGAGGTGAAATTCCACTCACCTTATTATAAAGAAAAGTAATATCCACTCAAAATATGGATATTAGTATTATATGATTAAGGTGCTTAATTTGATTTTCTTTTAATTGAGGATAATGAAGGAGAATTAAAGGAAAAGGAAGATGCCTCATACCCAAGGAAGTTGAGGGGAAAGAGGCGGCCATATTATTGGGATTAATTGGATTTTTATAAAGCATATTCTCTCTCATCAATTTCCTTATAAAAGTGACTTTTTCAAGCCAAAACAAAGGCTTTTTTGGATTTCTTTCTTTCCCTTGCTTGATAAATAGACCAAGGGGCTAGGGAGGATCAGGAGTACAACTCCCAACCTATTGGTAAGCCCTTGACCTTCGTTCTCCTTGATTCCATGGTGGAAATCGAAAATAAATCATTGCTTTCTTCTTATTTCGATCTCCTCATCAACCCTAGCCAACTTTTTCATCCAAAATCTTAAGGACGAGCCTAAGGAGAGTTTCAAGAGCTTCATCCACCATTTATGGCGTGAGATTGGAGCTTTGGATCTCAATTGGAGGCGGGTTTTATAACTTGAAACCCTAATTTTGTTATTGCAATCAATTCCTTATCAATTGGTGATCATTTCTACATTTCCGAAATTAAGTTTGGTTGATTGATGCAATTTCCATGGAAATCACAGTAGATTTCGTGATCTGCAGGTTGATGATGATGACATCATCATAAGCACACACCTCCCCAGATATCTTGGGAAAACGGTTTCAAAGTTTGGCCCAAACGGTTTCACCAAACCGTTTGGTGACCAAACGGTTTGCAAACCGTTTGGGAGCAAACGGTTTCAAAACCATTTGAGATGGTTGAACAAGGGTTGACCGTTTGGTATTCCTTTTCATAATTATTTTCGTTGATAACCCTCCAAATTTTAGGGATTAACTGCAAAGAAAATCGTGAGTTGAAGGCTAATCAATTAGGTAAACCTAATTGGATTAAGTGCTGATTTTCAACCCGATTAACTTGACCTTTTTGGGAAAACGGTTTCAAAACCATTTGAGTGAGTTGATCAAGGGTTGACCATTTTCGATTCCTGTTCCTAATTATGTTGGATAATGACTCACCAAATTGTATGGGTTAACTCCCAAGGAACCGTGAGTTGAAGGCTAATCAATTAGGCAAACCTAATTGGATTAAGTGCTGATTTTTCAGCTTGATTAATTTAACTTTTGGGGCAAACGCTTTCAAAACCATTTGAGTGAGTTGACCAAGAGTTGACCGTTTGATATTCCTATTCCTAATTATGTTGGTTAATGACTCACCAAATTTGAGGGGTTAATTCCCAAGGAATCATGGTTGAAGGCTAATTAATTGGGCAAACCCTAATTGAAATTAGTGCTGAAATTCCAATGAGTTAATTTGAGATTTTGGGTTGATTAGCCCAAACGGTTTCAAAACCATTTGGGGATCACCCAAACGGTCTCAAGACCGTTTGGGGGTCACCCAAGACCATTTGGAGGTCTAGGGTAAAGTATGTATATGTGTTTGAAGAACCAAAGATGTGGTATGAATCCTAATTGGCTAAGTGCTGATTTTGCAAGTGATTGAGATAATGTTTTGGGTTGATTGGCCCAAACAATTTCAAAACCGTTTGGGGATCACCCATACGGTTTCAAGACCGTTTGGGGATCACCCAAAACCATTTGTATGTCTGGGGTTAAGTATAGTTGACCAATTGAAGGTCCAAAGGTACCAAATCATATTGCAATTAAGTGCTGATTTGTTGATCAACTCAATAGACCGAACCTTGATGGAATTTCACTAGAATCCAAAGGTTGGATGAGCCAAACGGTTTCAAAACTATTTGGAGCTCATACAAAAGGTTTCAAAACCGTTTGGTGGTCACCCAAGACCGTTTGGAGGTCTAGGGTTGAGTATGGTTAGGTGTTTGAAGGTCTAAAGGTACCAAGTTGATTTGCAATCAAATGCTGACTTGGTGATCAATCCAATGATCCAAACTTTAATTGGTTGACTTGGATTATGATGTGGACATGGGAAAACGGTCTCAAGACCGTTTGGAGGTCATCCAAACGACCTCAAGACCGTTTGGGGTCAGGTCATGTTCAATTTGAATGATGGTTCAATGGTATCAAAGTAACTAATCCTGCATTGATTAGTGTTGATGGATCATTGATTCTAAACCCAAATTCAATTGAATCAAACCCTAATTGATGATCAATTGAGGGTCAATTGAGGGTCAAATCAGTTGAAGGTTGACCTATTAAACTCAATTGAAGTATGAGTATAGGTCCAATTGATGATTGGTTCCATGAATTCAATGATTGAAGGAATCAACATTGAAAACCCTAATTCAATTGGATACCTTATGTAATGGAGGTTCATTGTGATTGAATCTCTTGAGAATTAAGATGATGAATGTTCTATTGATCCAATGATGATTAGTAATGATAATCAAGGAAGGTCCAAAGGTTGAAACCCAAATAGTACCTAAGTGATTAAGTGCCAATTAAGGGATGAATCCTTAATTACTTATAGGATCAATGACTTGATACACTATGTTAATCATAGTTGTATGTACATTATTGAAGGGTTGATGTGATATAATCAAATTGAAAGGATCAAAGAATAGAATTCATATATATAAATATGATTCATGTGGTGATCCTCAGTAGCACGACCGTGCAAGGCAGCACGGCCGTGGCGACTTTACTCAGCACGATCGTGCAAGGTAGTACGGCCGTGGTAGCTTCATTTTGCACGACCGTGCAAGGTAGCACGGCCGTGGTGGCTCCCCTTTGCACGGCCATTTTTGGTTGCATGGCCGTGGTGCTCTATGCCTGATTTGGAACTGATTTGTAAGTGACCTAAAATGTCCAATACATTGCATGGTGAATGTGATGATCTAGTGCATAAGTATTAGGATGGGAAATACCCTAATACAAGCTAAGGGAATAAACTCAAGTATGATGAAGATGTTGAGGGAAGTGATACATCAAGATATGATAGATATCATATCCAACACCCAAATACTGGTATACCTTGTTGCGTGATAAATCCAATATAATTGGATGAATGATACATGAGATGTGTGATGGAAATCCTAATCCTGGAAAAGGAATAAGGGTGATACCCTTGAATTTATGATACATTTGTTTTTACATGGTGTTAATAGATAATTTATGTACTGCTATCATATGTGCTAACCATGCAGGTATCATGAGATGATGAGCATAGCCAGGTCTGAGCTATGTTGTGTTATTAGTTTGAATTTGCTTATTGGGCCTTGTGTGCCATAATATACCTTGTGCCTGGTAAGAGGTAGCAAGAGAGTTAATGGGCCTCAAGTGTCATGATTGATTCTTGTGTAACAAGTATCATACTTATCTTGGTCAGATGACCTAAAGGTGTTAGTTACTTGAGAATGTGGTAACAATGCTCAGGTGATGAGCTAAGGGTTTAATTACCCAGAATCACATGGTCAGTGTATTGAAATTGTGAAAGGATGAGAATTTTCAGTGGTGAATTGAGGGATTAAGATCCCAACACTTTATGAAAAGAGTATGGCTACGGGCCATGACTCCATAATGATAATGCCAGGCTTTAGATATATGATCTAAGCCTTAAGAGAGTTAATGCGGTGTAACGATTTTGTAGTTTGAATAGATGTTATACATGTTCTTCATATTCATTAAAGGATAAGTGACATGTTGATTCTATCAAGTTATAGTTGCAATGCTTCTGACATAGAATAATGTTCTAATCTGTTAGACATTAAAATATCTGCTGTCAAATAAATATGATTTCTCTGTTCATATTTATCTTCTTAAGTTGCAATAATAATGTTACTGGCGGAGAGTTATATCTCTCGCTGGGGCAATTTTTATAATTGTCTCACCCCCATGGGAACCACATTTTTAGGTGGACGCAGACGAGGAGACAGGAATCCTTCAGTAGGTGAAGGACAACAGCAGTAGTAGGGATAACAGTGAAGTCTCAGGTGGAGACATTGGCTGTTATGTCATGTTTAGATGTATATTTAGTCCTATGTGTCGTCTCTATACTCTCAAGTCCTCGGAGTAGTAGCTAGTGATTTTGAGATTTTGACCCAGTGCCTCGAGATTTTTATACTGCCTGTGTTTAGCTTGACAGGACAGCTGATGCTTGTAATTCTCAGAAAGAGATGATGCATGATATGTATCTTTGAAACAGAATGTAAATGTTATACTTTGGCTCTTGAAGAAAAAGATTTCCAATGTGTGGATCCCTTTGCAAAAAGTTTTAATTTTTAGTGATTTTTGCTAAATCCGCTGCTTGATGAACGCTTCCGCATTAGTTAATTATGTTTTTATGAGTTGTATGCTACAATTTAGTGGTATCAGAGCTCTAGGTTCGCTGAGTCTACAGAGACATAGGACTAAGGTTATAGAGTCTGTTCTAAGTGTCTTCCAGTTTATTTGGTAGTATCGTCTGCTCAAATAGGAGAAGAAGAACTTGAAAATGATTGGAGAACACGAGGAACACATTGCTAATGGCAATGTTGTTGCACCAAGAGAGGGTACATGGGATTAGGCAAGAGGAGAACAAGTGCCTGAGAATCCCCATTAAGACCTGATCAGGATAGAGAATCCTATGATCATGCTCTTGTTGGGCAGATTAGGGCAACAGTAATGCATATAGTGGACTGGATACTAGCCTTACGATCTAGGTTATCAGTCCTTAATACAGAAAGTTTGAGCTTTAAAAGAGTTCCTAAATGACTTAGTCATGTTGGAACAAGGGAAAATCATGTGTGTATAATGATATGATAAGTAAGGAATATGATAGCATGTAAGTGCATACTACCTAATTTCAATACTTGTATACCCTGGCCAGGTATATGGTTATTGAAGATGAGGCAAGTATGGAACTCTTAGATTGTTATCTTTTTGATTGCCCTGATCAAGCAATCATTCTGAAACAATCTAGAGAGTATAATGGAACCAACAGTGGAAAGCTATGTGACATACCCAACAAAAAGGGAAGAGCTATGTGACATTCCCAACCAATAGGGGAAAGCTATGTGACATCCCCAACAAATAGGAAAAGCTAAGTGAAATATTTTCAACAAACTTAGTGAACATGCTCCGTGGATATTTTCAACAAACTTAGTGAACATGCTATGTGGATATTCTCAACAAACTTAGTGAACATGCTATGTGGATATTCTCAACAAACTTAGTGAACATGCTATGTGGATATTCTCAACAAAACTTAGTGAACATGCTATGTGGATATTTTCAACAAACTTAGTGAACATGCTATGTGGATATTCTCAACAAACTTAGTGAACATGTTATGTGGATATTCTCAACAAACTTAGTGAACATGCTATGTGGATATTCTCAACAAACTTAGTGAACATGCTATGTGGATATTTTCAACAAACTTAGTGAACATGCTATGTGGATATTCTCAATAAACTTAGTGAACATGCTATGTGGATATTCTCAACAAACTTAGTGAACATGGTATGTGGATATTCTCAAAAAAACTTAGTGAACATGCTCCGTGGATATTCTCAAAAAACTTAGTGAACATGCTATGTGGATATTATCAACAAAACTTAGTGAACATTCTCCGTGGATATTCTCAACAAACTTAGTGAACATGCTATGTGCATATTCTCAACAAACTTAGTGAACATGCTATGTGCATATTCTCAACAAACTTAGTGAACATGCTCCGTGGATATTTTCAACAAACTTAGTGAACATGCTATGTGGATATTTTCAACAAACTTAGTAAACATGCTATGTGGATATTCTCAACAAACTTAGTGAACATTCTCCGTGGATATTTTCAACAAACTTAGTGAACATGCTCTGTGGATATTCTCAACAAACTTAGTGAACATGCTCCGTGGATATTTTCAACAAACTTGGTGAACTTGCTCCGTGGATATTTTCAACAAAAAATAAAAGATTGTTGAATGAATTATCTCTATTAGATATATATATATGTTTCTCTTTTGGTAAAAATTCTTGGATGATGATAGAAATACATTCTTTTATGCTTCTTCCTTTCAATAATATGAACATCATATGTTAGGGGTTTATGCTCTGCATAAATAGTGATAAGGAGAAATTAAGGAAAGGAACTTTGTGTGAATTACAGATCCATAGTATCTCTATAACATTAAGATGAGATGTGAAGACTTGAGGGCATGATTAATGAATAATCTGACCCTCCTTTTGTTTGGGATTTTGGGGATGAAATCCTTGTTAGGGGTTTATAATTTGTAACATCCCTGACCTGGGTTATGAATTAACCCTAGATGTTTTGCCTAATAAGGTTGATTAGATTCTTAATCTTATCTTGGGAAAAAGTAATTAGGGCTCATAAGAAACTTATGTTTTAAATTTGGTCATGTTTGAACAATGTTGAAGCAATGTCTGCTTATTTTGGACTAAAGTACAAATTACCCAAGTTGAGGGGTCAACTTGAAAATATTGCATGATAAGATGTTCCTATGATGTTGAGACATCATAATAATGAATATGATGTAGTGATATGGTTTCCACAACCTTGGGCACCAAGATTAAGCTTGTAAAGCAATGTTGTGCATTAAAACCTAGTTTTGGTATAATGTGTAATTTACCCAAAACCTAGGGTTCAATATGCAAATTACCACTTCAATAAGGTCCCTAATGTTTCTTGGAATCATGTAGAGCAAAGAAAATGAGAGGGGCACCTCATTTTAATTAAGTTGGAGGAGAGAGAATCTAGATATTAAAATAATCAAGATTTAATCATAAGTGAAACCCTAATTCAATTTAGGGCAAAAATGAATGTATTAATTAAAGGGCTTTCAACCAAAATGTTATTGGTTGATTTTGAATAAGGATGGACGTTCTTTTTCCAAGATAAGGAATGAAAATATCTTAAGGAGGTGAAATTCCACTCACCTTATTATAAAGAAAAGTAATATCCACTCAAAATATGGATATTAGTATTATATGATTAAGGTGCTTAATTTGATTTTCTTTTAATTGAGGATAATGAAGGAGAATTAAAGGAAAAGGAAGATTCCTCGTACCCAAGGAAGTTGAGGGGAAAGAGGTGGACACATTATTGGGATTAATTGGATTTTCATAAAGCATATTCTCTCTCATCAATTTCCTTATAAAAGTGCCCTTTTCAAGCCAAAACAAAGGCTTTTTCGGATTTCTTTCTTTCCCTTGCTTGAAAAATTGACCAAGGAGCTATGGAGGAGCATGAGGACGACTACCAACCTGTTGGTAATCCCTTGACCTTCGTTCTCCTTGAATCTATGGTGGAAATCGAAAATAAATCATTGCTTTCTTCTTATTTCGATCTCCTCTTCAACCCTAGCCAACTTTTTCATCCAAAAGCTTAAGGACGAGCCTAAGGAGAGTTGCAAGAGCTTCATCCACCAATGATGGCGTGATCTTGGAGCTTTCGAGCTCAATTGGAGTCAGGTTTTATAACTTGAAACCCTAATTTTGTTATTGCAATCAATTCCTTATCAATTGGTGATCATTTCTACATTTCCGAAATTAAGTTTGGTTGATTGATGCAATTTCCATGGAAATCATAGTAGATTTCGTGAGTTGCAGGTTGTTGATGATGAAATCATCATAAACACACACCTCCCCAAATATATCGCTCAAACGGTTTCAAAGTTTGGCCCAAACGGTTTCACCAAACCGTTTGGTGACCAAACAGTTTCACCAAACCATTTGGTGACCAAACGGTTTGCAAACCGTTTGGGAGAAAATGGTTTCAAAACCGATTGAGATGGTTGAAAAAGGGTTGACCATTTGGGATTCCTTTTCATAATTATGTTAGTTGATAACCCTCCAAAGTTGAGGGATTAACTGCAAAGGAACCGTGAGTTGAAGGCTAATCAATTAGGTAAACCTAATTGGATTAAGTGCTGATTTTCAACCTGATGAACTTGACCTTTTTGGGAAAACGGTTTCAAAACCGTTTGAGTGAGTTGACCATGTTTGACCATTTGATATTACTATTCCTAATTATGTTGGATAATGACTCACCAAATTGTATGGGTTAACTCCCAAGGAACCGTGAGTTGAAGGCTAATCAATTAGGCAAACCTAATTGGATTAAGTGCTGATTTTTCAGCTTGATTAATTTAACTTTTGGGGCAAACGCTTTCAAAACCATTTTAGTGAGTTGACCAAGCGTTGACCGTTTGATATTCCTGTTCCTAATTATGTTGGTTAATGACTCACCAAATTTGAGGGGTTAATTCCCAAGGAATCATGGTTGAAGGCTAATCAATTGGGCAAACCCTAATTGAAATTAGTGCTGAAATTCCAATGAGTTAATTTGAGATTTTGGGTTGATTAGCCCAAACGGTTTCAAAACCATTTGGGGATCACCCAAACGGTCTCAAGACCGTTTGGGGGTCACCCAAGACCATTTGGAGGTCTAGGGTAAAGTATGTATATGTGTTTGAAGAACCAAAGATGTGGTATGAATCCTAATTGGCTAAGTGCTGATTTTGCAAGTGATTAAGATAATGTTTTGGGTTTATTGTCCCAAACGGTTTCAAAACCATTTGGGGATCACCCAAATGGTTTAAAGACCATTTGGGGATCCCCCAAGACCATTTGGAGGTCTGGGGTTAAGTATAGTTGACCAATTGAAGGTCCAAAGGTACCAAATCATATTGCAATTAAGTGCTGATTTGTTGATCAACTCAATAGACTGAACCTTGATGGAATTTCACTAGAATCAAAAGGTTGGATGAGCCAAACGGTTTCAAGACCGTTTGGAGCTCATAAAAACGGTTTCAAAACCGTTTGGCGGTCACCCAAGACCGTTTGGAGGTCTAGGGTTGAGTATGGTTAGGTGTTTGAAGGTCTAAAGGTACCAAGTTGATTTGCAATCAAATGCTGATTTGGTGATCAATCTAATGATCCAAACTTTAATTGGTTGACTTGGATTATGATGTGGACATGGGAAAATGGTCTCAAGACCGTTTGGAGGTCATCCAAACGACCTCAAGACCGTTTGGGGTCAGGTCATGTTCAATTTGAATGATGGTTCAATGGTTTCAAAGTAACTAATCCTGCATTGATTAGTGTTGATGGATCATTGATTCCAAACCCAAATTTGATTGAATCAAACCCTAATTGATGATCAATTGAGGGTCAATTGAGGGTCAAATCAGTTTAAGGTTGACCTATTAAACTCAATTGAAGTATGAGTATAGGTCCAATTGATGATTGGTTCCATGAATTCAATGATTGAAGGAATCAACATTGAAAACCCTAATTCAATTGGATACCTTATGTAATGGAGGTTCAATGTGATTGAATCTCTTGAGAATTAAGATGATGAATGTTCTATTGATCCAATGATGATTAGTAATGATAATCAAGGAAGTTACAAAGGTTGAAACCCTAATAGTACCTAAGTGATTAAGTGCCAATTAAGGGATGAATCCCTAATTGCTTATAGGATCAATGACTTGATACACTATGTTAATCATAGCTGTATGTACTTGATTGAAGGGTTGATGTGATCTAATCAAATTGAAAGGATCAAAGAATAGAATTCATATATATAAATATGATTCATGTGGTGATCCTCAGTAGCACGACCGTGCATGGCAACACGACCGTGGCGACTTTACTCAGCACGACCGTGCATGGTAGCACGACCGTGGTAGCTTTATTTTGCACAATCGTGCAAGGTAGCACGGCTGTGGTGGCTCCCCTTTGCACGACTATTTTTGGTTTCACGGTCGTGGTTCTCTATGCTTGATTTGGAACTGATTTGTAAGTGACCTAAAATATCCAATACATTGCATGATGAATGTGATGATCTAGTACATAAGTATTAGGATGGGAAATACTCTAATACAAGCTAAGGGAATAAACTCAAGTAAGATGAAGATGTTGAGGGAAGTGATACATCAAGATATGATAGATATCATATCCAACACCCCAAATACTGTTATACCTTGTTGTGTGATAAATCCAATATAATTGGATGAGTGATACATGAGATGTGTGATGGAAATCCTAATCCTGGTAAAGGAATAAGGGTGATACCCTTGAATTTATGATACATTTGTTTTTGCATGGTGTTAATAGATAATTGATGTACTGCTATCATATGTGCTAACCATGTAGGTATCATGAGATGATGAGCATATCCAGGTGTGAGCTATGTTGTGTTATTAGTTTGAATTTGCTTATTGGGCCTTGTGTGCCATAATATACCTTGTGCCTGGTAAGAGGTAGCAAGAGAGTTAATGGGCCTCAAGTGTCATGATGGATGCTTGTGTAACAAGTATCATACTTATCTTGGTCAGATGACCTAAAGGTGTTAGTTACTTGAGAATGTGGTAACAATGCTCAGGTGATGAGCTAAGGGTTTAATTACCCAGAATCACATGGTCAGTGTATTGAAATTGTGAAAGGATGAGAATTTCCAGTGGTGAATTGAGGGATTAAGATCCCAACACTTTATGAAAAGAGTATGGCTACGGACCATGACTCCACAATGATAATGCCATGCTTTAGATATATGATATAAGCCTAAAGAGAGTTAATGCGGTGTAACGATTCTGTAGTTTGAATAGATGTTATACATGTTCTTCATATTCATTAAAGGATAAGTGACATGTTGATTCTATCAAGTTATAGTTGCAATGCTTCTGACATAGAATAATGTTCTAATCTGTTAGACATTAAAATATTTACTATCAAATAAGTATGATTCCTCTGTTTATATTTATCTTCTTAAGTTGCAATAATAATGTTACTGGAGGAGAGTTATATCTCTCGTTGGGGCAATTTTTATAATTGTCTCACCCCTGTGGGAACCACATTTTTAGGTGGATGCGGACGAGGAGACAAAAATCCTTCAGTAGGTGAAGCACAACAGCTGCAGCAGGCACAACAGTGAAGTCTCTGGTGGAGACATTGGTTGTTATGTCATTTTTAGTTGTATATAGTGTCCTATGTGTCGTCTCTGTACTCTCAGGTCCTCAGAGTAGTAGTTAGTGATTTCAAGATTTTGTCCCAGTGCCTCGAGATTTTTATACTACCTGTGTTTAGCTTGACAGGACAGCTGATGCTTGTAATTCTCAGAAAGAGATGATGCATGATATGTATCTTTGAAATAGAATGTAAATGTTATACTTTGGCTCTTGAAGAAAAAGATTTCCAATGTGTGGATCTCTTTGCAAAAAGTTTTAATTTTTAGTGATTTTCACTAAATCCGCTGCTTGATGAACACTTCCGATTAGTTAATTATGTTTTTATGAGTTGTATGCTTCACTTAGATCCAACAAACCCCACCCTATGAGATAGAGTAAGAGGCATGAGGCTATACTTGCACCCAGATTTGCAACTCCTTGTCATACTTTGTTACCACCAACACTGAAAGGAATGGTAAATGCTCTAGCATCCTTCTTCGTCGTAGGCAATTTTTGCTTGCACAAAGGCACTGGACATCTTTGCTATTTGCACTATCTCCACATGGTCTCCCCTTCTTCTTTTCATAACTATATACTCAAAGACTTATTGTAAGTGGGAATTTCTTCAATAAGATCCAAAAACAAAACATCTAAGTGCAACTTCTCCACAACTTCCATGAACTTCTCATACATTTTCTTAAGATGGGATTCGAACAACTTGTACAGAAAAAGAACCCTTGGGGAGTAAGAATCTCTTTTGGCAAATTCTTCCTCAGTAGGGTCAGACTTCTTTGCTTTTGCAATTTTCTTTCCTTTCCCCTTTTCTTTAGCTTTATCCTTCTTAGAAGACTATTCCTCACTAGACACTTCCTCTATTATGATTGGTTCAGGTTGCGTCTTGGTACCAACTTTATCTTATTTGTCAATCTCATCTTGCTGATTTTCCAGGAATTTTCCTGAATAAAGAGTATCCATCTTTGTGGTTTCTGTATTAGAAGGAATCTTTCCTTGAGGATTCTTAGTTAGCTCAGACAGTTGTGCTACCTATTTTGGTGTGCCTACATATCGACTGCATTGTGGTCAAAACACCTGAGTTGGTGATAGCACTTTGAGTTAATTGTTCATTCATTGAAGCTTGCCTTTTTACAAATTCAAACAACTAAGGCATCATGTCAGGTTGATTGTTATTCCTAGCCTGACCTTGACCTTCAATTTGCCTATTTGAACCTTTGTTTTGACTTTGACCTTTTCCTTGGCCTTGATATTTGTTTCTATTCTGCTAGTTATTTGTGGTTTAGGTTACAAGGTCTGTCCTCAGCCTTTCCCAAATCCTGGCAGCATTTTAGATGACCCACTTAGTTGGTGGGAATTTTTTGCAACATCTTTATTTCCATAATTGAAATTAGGGTAATATAGTCTCTTAAAATTTGCATAAGAAACATTCTTGGTCTCTTCATCTTCATCACTTTCTTCCTCCAGTAGGGTATGTATGCAGTTGTCAAATCCAAGGCCTCCTTCACTACATGTAACACATTTCATGACTATCTCTACATGTTTCTTGACTTTACCTCCGGAGTCCTTTAGCTGCTTGACATCTATGGTCATCTTCTAAATTTGGGTGGTGTTGGTTTCTAAAGCCTTCGATTCAGTAGTAGGTCCTTCAGATGTCGCCTTCTTTTCTGAACCTCTATCTCCTCTATCTTAATCCATTCCTACTTGAAGTGAACCATATTGTCTACAATGACATCATTTTCTTTGGTTTCTTGCCTAAGAAATCACCTCCTGATGTTGCATTGAGTGAAGTTCTCTTGGTAGGGGTAAGTGTTGTGTGATTATATATCATATTTTCACATGCTATCACACACAAATTTGGTTCATTCTGACATAATTCAGTCTCTTTTCATATTACTTTTGCCATCTTTTTATTATTCTACTTATTTCATAACTTGCATTGTAGATTTGCCACAAAAGAACCAAATTCAGAGTTTAATTCTGCTGAAACAGCAGAATGCACGACGTGCAGGACAGATGCACGACGTGCACCTTTCCATTGAAAATTGAGTTCATCCAGCCAAAAGAACGCACGACATGCATGGAGAAAATGCACGACGTGTGTGTTTCCAGAAGTGCACAAAAAGCCAAATGCACTGCGTGTATATCACCATGCACGACGTGCACCTAGAACGTAAATAGCCAAACAAAGTTCTAGAAAGTCGCACGACATGCATATCCTCAGTGCACGGCGTGCGTAGTTCAGCCTGATGCAAACCGAACTGTAGGTGCACAACGTGCACCCCAGATGCACGACATGCACCTGGCAGTTTCAGAAATATGAGAATTCAGAATTCGATTTTAAAACAAGGAGGGAAGGTAAGGGGCGGTTATGTTCAATCATTTGAGGAGTTTTCTCTCATCCCATAGCTAGAGGAGACCAGAGGAGGGTGATTTTGAAGAGATCCAAGGTGGTTTCTTGCATAAGGAGGTCATTTCTTCTTCTCTACTCTGTTGTCTTCTCCAAGGTGTAGCCAAGCTTCCCCAACTTCGAGCAGCTTCTTGGGAAAGGAGCTAGTCCGTCTTTGAGCAACTAAAGAAGGAGAATTTTGTCCTCAAGCTAGAATTCTTCCTTCTTGTGGTTACATCTTTAGTTCTCTTTGCCTTTTCCCTTCTAAATCATTTGTTAGAACTGAAATCTCTATAACAAATCTACAAGACATTATTATGGACGAGTAATTCCCTTTTTCTTGGGCATGAGAGAGTAGCTCCCATGTCATATCATGTATGGAACAAGTAATTTCATACTAAATACTATGTTTCTTGTTTTTCTACCATGAAAGTACTGGTTCATCCTTTTCTTGCATGTTTTGCTGGCCACTTTATATGCATGTTTTCTACATTCTTGCATGATCTGAGAAGATAAGTAGAAATGTATGGAGGTACTCTTCTTGGCAATTCTTTCTCTACTACGAGAGTGGAGGGAAATGAGTTGAGGAACATGTTGTGATAAAAAATGAATTTCTTGCACGAGAGTGTGGTTTTGAGTTGCGATCGTTGCACTTGCACTAGGAGGTGAAGTGTAACACAACTTTTCCTTGAAACAAGAGCTATGTATGTTTAAATTATTGTGTTCCCTTGATTGCTATGATGTGTGAATGAAATCCTAATGTCCTAGATTCTTTAATAATCTAAATTCAAACTCCCTTTAGTAACTTTTACTTTGTTAGTTTAAATCTTAAATTTCTACAAATTAGATAAACACCTTTATTGCTTCTAAACTGATCTAGATTGTTGAACTCTAGTGCTGTTGCGCTCAATTGAATTAGTTTATCTCCTTGTGTTCGACCTCGACTATACTACCTCCGTATACTTGTGGAGATTGGTTAAGTTGGGTAAAATGTCCTTGTTTGGATTGAAACTCGTTATCCTAAATAGCCAACAAGTTTTTGGCGCCGTTGCCGGGGAGCAACAAAAAATTAATTGGAGTAATAAGTATCATTTAGTATTCGAGACTATATCATCATTTCCATGTTCCAAAATTTCACATACCTTTTAGTTGTTTTCTTAATTCCTTTTGCAATTTTTCATAATGTATGCGTCGCTCACAATGAGGTCTTCACGCATCTGCTTTGTTGGACCTTGAAATTGAGCGTACTCTTTCAAGCTTGAGAAGAGCAAGAAGAGTGGAACAACCACTACTAGGAGGTACTCCTCCGTCACCATCATCACCACCATCTTCTTCTTCTTCTGGGTTAGCTACACCAAGCAATCCATCCATGGAAGACGACAGTCCTTTGAAGGATTTCGCAATGCCGGTTGCCACAAATATTTGTGGAGCCATTGACTTACCTGCTGTAGAAGCAAACAACTTCTCAATCGCTTTTTCTATGATGCAAATGATATAGCAGAATCGTTTTGGAGGTACAGCCAATGAAGAGCCGAGTCTTCATGTTACCGAGTTCTTAGAATATCTAAATACCTTCAAGATAAATAGAGTGTCTGTTGATGGAATTAGACTTATGTTATTTCCCTTCACCTTCAGAGATAGAGCCAAGGCATGGCTTTTGTCTCTCCTGAAGAAGTCAATCAAAAGTTGGGATCAACTCCTTAATTCTTTTCTTGCAAAGTATTTTCTGCCTAGTAAAACAGCCCATTTGAGGAACCATCTCACAAACTTCTTTCAGATTGAAGGAGAAATGCTATATGACACATGGGAACGGTTTAAAGATCTTCAACGCCTTTGCCTGCACCATGGTTTAACAAACTGTCTTCTACTTCAAATTTTCTATAATGGATTGTTCTATAACAACAGGTTGACTTTAGATGCTGCAGCTGGCGGTGCATTAATGACGAAGTCATATAGAGAGGCTTATGATATTATTGAATATATATCACTAAATTACTGCCAATGGGGAGGAGATAGAGGAGCAAAGTCAACCTCTACAGTAAGTTCTTCAACTAGTAAACAAGGATAAAAAGACACTGTTGATGCCGTTGACCTTATTTTTTCCAAGCTAGATGTTCTTACTCAGAAATTTGAGAAGATGACCACTTTGCCAATTCAATCCGCTGAAGCAATATGTGAAGCTTGTGGTATTGCAGGACATACTTCTTCTTTATGTTTTGCCCCTAATGCTATTGAAGGAAACTTTGAGCAGGTCAATGCTATTGGGATGCAAGGGAATAAACAATACAATCCCTATTCCAATCAATACAATCCAGGTTGGAGGGATCATCCTAATTCCTCCTATTGAAATACAAGCAACACTCAAAATTTCCAATAAGGGCAGCAACAACCGCAACAACAACATGCCAACTGCCAAGGAAATCTGTCGGGTTTCAACAATAGGGGTTACCAACAACAGCAACAACCCCAATGTTCTTCTCTAGAGGCTATGATGGAAAATTCATATCTACACAAATGCAGCAGAATGAAGAACTCCGGGGGAATGAAAAGCTTTTAAAAGATGTTATTGCTCAACTATCTACAAAAGTGGATGGTATTTCCCTCACACCAAGTGTTAGAGAACCAAATAGCACAGCAAGCTCTAAACAAACAAAGGACTCCACAATCCGATTCTCTTCCAAGCCAACCAGAAGTGAACCCAAGGCAACAAGCTCATGTAATTATCCTAAGAAGTGGATTTGAGATTGTAAGACCTTCTCCATCCAAGGAGAAATACATGAAGGTAACTGATGAAGAGGAGTCCAACACTACTAATTGAAGCAAAGAGCAAGGTAGAGCTGAAATACCACCTTCTTTCAAAGCCAATGCACCTTTTCCTCAAAGACTTGCTAATAAGAAAGAAGACCAGAAATTTAGGAAGTTAATGGACATTATCAACAAATTGCATGTAAATCTTCCTTTTGCTGAAGTTATTGCTGAGATGCCTTCTTATGCTAAATTCCTAAAAGACTTCTTGACTAAAAGAAGAAAAGTTGATCAAGTAGAAATAGTAATACTTTTAGAATGAGTGAGTTCTATTATTCAAAATCTTCTTCCACAAAATCTTGATGATTTGGGAGAGTTTACACTACCGTGCAAGATCAATGATACCACTTTTGATAAAGGCCTAGTAGATCTCGGTGCTAGTATTAGTCTCATTCCATTTACCTTATGGAAAGAACTAGATCTTGGGGATTTGAAGCCCACAAGGATGGCTATTGAATTAACCCCGTTCTTTTTGGAAGGCCATTCTTGAGGACTACCAGATGTCTTGTTGATATTCGAGAAGGAAAGCTCATTCTACGTGTTGGGGAAGAGGCTATGGAATTTTGTGTTTATGAAGCCATGAAAGCACCCACAAGTGTTGAAGAAATATGTTTGCTAGATATTATTGATCATGTTGAGAATGATAATGAAGATGATGTTGATTTGATGATTAATCTTTATGATGATGAGGTAGTTGAACTCAACAATTCTGAAATTTCTGGAGTACTATCTATTTCTTAAGAAGCAACTATCAATGAAGATGCTCCACTTATTGAAGATAAAGTTGATGAAAGTATAGCGGGCAAAAAGGTAGAACTAAAATCCCTTCCACCCGGGCTAAGGTATGCATTTCTTGACCCAAGTTCTACATCTCCTATTATAATAAATAATGAATTAACTAATGACCAAGAAAGTAAATTACTTGCCTAATTGCGTTTGTATAAAAAGTCATTGGTTATTTCATAGAAGATTTAAAAGGCATTCATCCTTTAATTTGTATGCATAGAATAAATATGGAAGATGATGCCAAACCAACAACCGAACCACGCAGACGCCTTAATCAAAATATGCTTGAAGTGGTAAATAAAGAAATTTTCAAGTTAATAGATGCTGGAATCATTTATCCCATAAGTGACAGCCCCTGGGTTAGTGCGATTCACGTGGTACCTAAAAAGGGGGGTTGCAACTGTAATTAAAGGACACAATGATGAGTTAATACAAACACCCATGGTTACCGACTGTCGTATGTGTATTGACTACCAGCATTTGAATAAGGCAACCCACAAAGATCATTTTCCGTTGCCTTTCATTGATTTGATTCTTGAACGTCTTGCCAAGCACTCTTATTATTATTACTTGGACGGGTATTCCAGATTTTTTTCAGATTTCTATCTATCCTCCTGACCAAGAGAAAACCACATTCACTAGTATTTATGGAACATATGCTTATCGTCATATGCCGTTTGGTCTTTGCAATGCTCCCGCTACTTTTTAGCGGTGTATGATGGCCATATTCTCTGATTTTATTGAAAATATAATGTAGATTTTTATGGATGATTTTAGCGTGTACAGTGACTCTTTTGATGAATGTTTATTGAACTTGTCTCTAGTCTTATCCCGCTGTAAAAAGGTTAACCTAGTACTAAATTGGGAGAAATGTCATTTCATGGTACAATCTGGTGTAGTACTAGGACATGTAGTATCTAACAAGGGCACGGAAGTGGACATGGAAAAAGTCGAAGCAATTGAGAAGATGTCTACTCCATCTTTAGTTAAAGAGAGCCACAGTTTTTTAGGACATGCATGTTTTTAAAGAAGATTCATTAAAGATTTCTCTAAAATTGCAAAGCCGCTGTGTTCCCTACTTGCAAAGGATGCAGAATTTGTGTTTCATGATGATTGCCATGCAGCCTTTTCCAAGCTCAAAGAGGCCCTCAT
Source organism: Alisma plantago-aquatica (assembly GCA_963693085.1). Lineage (NCBI taxonomy): Eukaryota > Viridiplantae > Streptophyta > Magnoliopsida > Alismatales > Alismataceae > Alisma > Alisma plantago-aquatica. The sequence goes on along the minus strand of OY856411.1, from coordinate 64,937,288 downwards.
TTCAGCCCCAATTATTCAACCTCTAGACTGGGACCTCATTTCAGCCCCAATTATTCAACCTCTAGACTGGGATTCTCCTTTCGAGCTAATGTGCGATGCAAGCGATTATGCAGTGGGAGCTATTCTAGGACAGTAGAGAGACAAGAAACTCCATGCAATCTAATATGCTAGCAAATCTCTTTATGATGCACAGATCAACTACACAACCACAGAGAAAGAAATGCTTGTTATTGTATATGCATTTGACAAGTTCCGACAATATTTGGTAGGATCAAAGGTGATTGTATATACTGATCATGTTGCCATTAAGTATTTGTTGAACAAGAAAGATGCTAAACCACGCCTTATTTACTGGATATTACTTCTATAAGAGTTTGATCTTGAGATCCGAGACAAGAAAGGAATACAGAATAGTGTTGTCGATCATCTTTCTTGACTGACCACAAAGGCTGGAAATCTATTGCCAATTGAGGATTATTTGCCTATTGAAAAACTCTACACAATGTCATCCACTCAAACACCATGGTTTGCAGACATCACCAATTTTCTTGCTACTGGACAGCTCCCATCGGACTTGACGTATCAACAAAAGAAGAAATTCTTTCATGATGTAAAATTCTATTACTGGGATGACCCATTGCTATTCATGCATGGAAGTGACTGGCTAATACGGAGGTGTGTTGTTGAGGTGGAAGTCCCAAACATCATTTATGAATGCCATGCCTCTCCTTACGGAGGACATTACAGAGGAGAAAAGACTACTTCCAAAATACTTCAAGCTGGTTTCTATTGGCCCACATTATTCAAAGATGTCAATTTATTCATCAAATCTTGTGATACATGCCAAAGGACAGGAGGCATATCCCGTCGCGACAACATGCCACTCAATTCCATCTTAGAAGTTGAGGTGTTTGATATGTGGGGAGTGGACTACATGGGACCATTCCCATCTTCTTTTGGGTATCAATACATTCTTGTCGCTTGTGAATATGTGTCCAAATGGGTTGAAGCTATTCCAACTCAAGCACTGGATGCCAAATCTATAATTAAGCTTTTTCAAAATATTATTTTCCCTCGATTTGGAGTTCTACATGTTGTACTTTCTGATGGAGGCACACACTTTGCTGAAAAACAATTCAACAATCTTCTCTCCAAGTATGGTGTGACTCATAAGATATCTATGCCCTATCACCCCCAAAAATCCGGGCAAGTAGAGGTTTGAAACAGGAAATTGAAGAATATTCTTGAAAAGACTATCTCTAGTTCAAGGAAAGATTGGGCACTAAAGATAGATGACACACTATGGGCATATTGCGCAGCCTACAAAAGCATCATTGGGACTACTCCATTCAAAATGATCTATGGAAAATCATGTCACATTCCGCTCGAGTTGGAGCACCGTGCTTTGTGGGCAATTAAGTTCTTGAATTTCTATATGAAGAGGGCAGGAGAAAAACGTCTATTGCAGCTGCAGGAGCTTGAAGAACTCCGTCTTGATTCTTATGAGAATGCAAAGTTGTACAAAAAAAGGACAAAGGCTTGGCATGATAAAAGAATTCACAGGAAAGATTTACAAGAAGGAGATAAAGTCTTACTTTTCAACTCCAGATTAAAGCTATTTCCAGGGAAGCTGAAATCAAAATGGTCTGGCCCGTTCCTAGTGCTAAAGATTTTTCCATATGGAGTTGTGGAACTCCAAGGCAAAGGTGGAAACTTCAAAGTGAATGGACAACGTTGCAAACTCTATTCTCATGGTGAAGAAGTTGAGAAAGGAGCCTCTTTCTCCATCCAAGATGCTTGAAGATTTGGGAGAGTTACTCCAAAATCTAAATGGAGGACCTTGTGTGAGTTGATCCCACGTTAGGATAGATTTCTTTTTATGTTATTTGAGTCATAAACACTTTTAATTTCGTCAATAAGCCTGTCATGGATGAATGTAATGAATTAGACTTGATTTCTAACATATTTATCTTTGTTTGCTGCTGACTTACTGCCAATTTCTGTAGAAATTTCAAAATGTACGACGTGTCTTTCGATGACACGATGTGCATTTTAGCAAAAAATGTTCTGGGAAAAGTTATGGAAACTAACATGGTGTGCATTTTTGCCATGCACGCTATGCACCAGGAGAGCTCAAGATTTCATAGATGATCTGAAAACCCACACGCCGTGCATTTCGAAATGCACGTTGTGCATCTGGGCAAAATTTCGATCAAGAGATGTGTTTTGAAGACTTTGCACAACGTGCAATCCCGAAGCACGATGTGCACTTTGTCTTCAAAGAAACTACAAAAGTTCTGGAAACTCACACGGCGTGCATTATCGCCATGCACCTGGGTTGCCAAATGAAGAGTATAAGTTCTGGAAACTTGCACGCCATCCATACATATTGCAAGCCATACATTTTAGCGATAAAGGAAGTTCAAAAAGGAGGAACAAAGGGGAGTACATGCCGTGCATTTTTTTCGTAAAGTTTAGTAAAAAAGGGGTTGGAGTGCATGACCTAACACAACAACCCTAGCAGCCGTGCACCCCAACCCTAACAGCCGTGCACAACTGCCATCTTCTCTGAGCCCGTGCACCACACACGCCGTTTCGCCCCCAAGCAGTTGTGCACCTCGCTGCCTTCTTCCTCCTCTCCGCCTTGCAAAGCACTGCCACTACTCTGCTTGCCGTTCCGCCCCTTCCAGCCATGCACCCTGCGCTCTAGCCGTCGTGCGAGCACCAATGTTGTAGCTTCTCAGCCGCTGTGTGAACTGTCTTCTTCCTCCTCTCCTACGTGCACCTAGCAGCAATGCACCTCCTTTCTTCTCCGTCGCACGATCTGCCGCATGAGCAGCAGCAGCAGCAATGCGCCAAGTCACCGCCCTCCATAGTCAAGCCCCCTGCATTACCGACATCCTTCTTCACCACGCCAGCAACGCGCAACTAGCAGCAACACGTCTCCAAGTACTCGTGCACTCGAAATCACCCCCAGAATCAGAGCTGTCGGAGCAATTTTGGATCTGTCGCGAATCTACAGGTGCACTCCATGCGTCAAAAGTGCATGCTATGCATTCATCTTCCTGAGCAATATTTTCAGTTCATTTTGCACGTCGTGACCTCCTTTTACACGTCGTACAAATCTCTATTGAAGTCATGCCACCAATCAAAAGAGGCTCAGGGCGACGTCATGGATGACCTTCTTCATCCTCCGCACCTCAAGCTGCTGATGAGGCAATTCCCGCAACAACACTGCCGAATTTTGTTCCATCTATGCAATTCAAGGTTACACCTGAGGAGGACCCAGATTATCAATTCCTCATCACGAGAAGAGTTGTTCGTACCCTCTATGCTTGCGAGGAAACCCTTAACAAGTTGGGTTTCAAAAATGAGGTATATGCACATCTCACGTTCTTAGGGTTGCATCTTCTTTGCACTAGAGTGTGCAAGACTTATCCCCGCCTGGTTTATGAGTTTCTGACTACTTTCAAGGCAAAAGATGACCCTCACCACCGCCGTATGCCTTATCCACAAATCATTTTTCGCCTTCTTGATAAATGCTTTTCTATGGATCTTAAAAGGTTTTCTAAATTACTTAACTACAACTATGGAGGTTACACTGATTATCCACCCACCTTCCATAGTGATTCTTTTTGGTCTGAAATTAATTCTGAAACGGTGCACAAAGCCAGGAATGCTCGAGCTTCATCAATCCACAACCTAGTTTTCAGGGTTATGCATCGTCTTCTCAGCACCAGACCTTTTGCTAAAAATGAAACTCAAGGTGTAGTGGGAAACTTGATCTTTTCTTTTTATGGTGCATTGAAAAGGATGAGCAAATCAGTAAAGCCTATTACATTGTCAACAAGCTCCTGGAAACCAAGAAAAAGAAACAAAGGGAGGCAGGTGACATAATGTGTGGTGGGGTAATCAGTCTTCTTACACTGCAGCTAAATCTAGATTTGGCTAGATTAGAACCTGCACCAGTGAAAAACCTTGTGGATATCAACTACCTTATATCTTGTGGTTTAATTTCAAGACATGGCAATAGCACCACTACATTCAATGTTTTTATCACCAAGAAGCAGTTCATAACCATTCCTGATGCAGCTCAAAAAGACATGAGGAACAAGGCCACTTGGAAGGTGGAGTTACAGCCAGAAGCAGATGAGGAGACACCCACTCGAGGTGCCAATAGCTCTACACCAGTGCCTACACCAACAGCTCTTACTCCACTTCCATCATCCACCAGTACTCAGACAGAGTACAGTTGGATGATGCCGGACATGCATCACCTTTATGGCTACGTGCAGCGGAGATTTGACCACATAGACACCCACCTTGACCAGATGAGTGCACAATACGACACCCAATTTGACTACTTGAGTGCGCAGTTCACTACTGTGTACGACATGGCCAATAGGATGGATGTGTGGCACATCTCTCAGGGCCACTACCCTGCCCCACAGGTTTTCTAGACTCCGCCTCGCCATCAGACTGACATTCCACAGCCTGAGTTCTCCCAGCACCCGCCACAGTTTCCAGAGCATCAGCCACTACAATTCCCAGAGCAGCAACCCGACCCTTCCGCCCAGCTGATGGATATCCCTGACATTGTCAGCCAGTATTTCCCTGATCAAGGGAGCGGCAGAACCTTTTTTTGATTCCTTTCAGGAAAGGTATCCGGTTGTGAACTCTGTAAGTTTGATTGAGGTAGTGAGGACACTGCTGATTTCAAGCTTGGGGGGCACAACCGGCCAGTAGTTCTAGTTTTCATTCAACATTTCCTTTCTCAAGTCAGTTGTGTCAGTTGTTTTTTTATTTCATTTTTCCATTTTATTCCATGTTCTTTTCCATGATGGCAAAATTTATATGATTTGAGACTATCATATTAAGAATGAACCCCCTCTATCATGCTGAAATTTTCTGTCCTCTATGTGTTTTGGCTATATTTAAGAGAGAAAAATTAAGAGCATGTTTGAATGAAATGGAAGTTGAAAATTCTTATGTACATTGATGTGATTTGTGTTTGTGGTTTGATATCTCAATTTTTACATCTTGGACTACTCAATACATGTAACGGTTTCATATTTTTGTAGATTAGTTAACTTGCAATAGTCTTTAGAATATGGGATACTCTTGCCAAATTTTTAATCCATTTGCAATCATTTTTTAGTGATTTTTTTTTCAAAAGAATGATCCAAATCTTGCTAGATTTAACATTCTTGTTGACTCTTTGGAGTTGTACCATCAATAGTTTATCTTCATCCAATAAAAGATGGCATATGGCCCATATATTATGCTAGCCTAGTGTGAGTCCGATCTGGCAACGATGGTTAGGTGATATGAAAATCAAAAGTGGGTAAAAACAACACCCCATCCGGCATTCCTCATGAGCATAAGCTTAAATTAGCAGCCAAATGTCAAAAACCCAAAAATTTCATCATCATATCCTTATGAAAAAGAGTGCAACTAAGTTTTGTTAATTTTAACATCGGTTTGATAATCTTATATCCATACTAGCTGAAAACTTGTAATGTACATGCACTGACTGTTTGGCTTGATTATCCAAATTCTATTTAGTGTTGTCTAGTTGAGCTTTTCGTTTAATTTGAAACCAACCATGCTGAAGTTAATTTATCTATCTTGGATGCTGAAAAATTTGAGATGATAACAATGAACACAAACACAAAGTACATAGTTGACTGAGCTGATTGCACATCTTCTTTTCATTTCATCCATGCATGAACTAATTTTTCTCCTTGAAAATAGCCTTGTTCCTTTTTGCTTGAGGACAAGAAATAGTTCAAGCTTAGGGGGATTTGTTGTGTGATTTATATATCATCTTTTCACATGTTATCACACACAAATTTGATTCATTGTGACATAATTCAGTCTCTTTTCATATTATTTTTGCCATCTTTTTGTTATTCTACTTATTTCATAACTTGCATTACAGATTTGCCACAAAAAGAACTGAATTCAGAGTTTAATTCTACTGAAACAGCAGAATGCACAGCGTGCAGGACAGATGCACAGCGTGCACCTTTCCAGTGAAAATTATTTCGTCCATCCAGAAGAATGCACGGCGTGTATGGAGAAAATGCACGGCGTGCGAGTTTCCAGAACGTAAACAGCCAAACAAAGTTCGGGAACGTAAACAGCCAAACAAAGTTCGGGAAAGTCGCACGACATGCATATCCTCAGTGCATGGCGTGTGTAGTTCAGCCTGATGCAAACCGAACTGCAGGTGCACAACGTGCACCCCAGATGCACGACGTGCACCGTCAGTTTCAGAAATACGAAAATTCAGAATTCAATTTTAAAACAAGGATGGAAGGCAAGGGGCGGTTATGTTCGGTCATTTGAGGAGTTTTCTCTCATCCCACAGCTAGAGAAGACCAGAGGAGGGTGATTTTGAAGAGATCCAAGGTGGTTTCTTGCATAAGGAGACCATTTCTTCTTCTCTACTTCTCCACTGTCTTCTCCAAGGTGTAGCCAACCTTCCCCAACTTCGAGCATCTTCTTGGGAAAGGTGCTAGTCCGTCTTGGAGCAGCTAAAGAAGGAGAATTTCATCCTCAAGCCGAAATTCTTCCTTCTTGTGGTTACATCTTTAGTTCTCTTTACCTTTTCCCTTCTAAATCATGTTTAGAACTAAAATCTCTGTAACAAATCTGCAAGACATTATTATGGATGAGTAATTATCTTTTTCTTGGGCATGGGAGAGTAGCTTCCACGTCATAGCATGTATGGAACAAGTAATTTCGTACTAAACACTATGTTTCTTGTTTTTCTACCATGAAAGTACTGGTTCATCCTTTTCTTGCATGTTTTGCTGGCCACTTTATATGCATCTTTTCTGCATTCTTGCTTGATCTAAGAAGATAAGTAGAAATGTATGGAGGTACTCTTCTTGGCAATTCTTTCTCTACTATGAGAGTGGAGGGAAATGAGTTGATGAACAGGTTGTGATAAAAAATGAATTTTTTAGACGAGAGTGTGGTTTTGAGTTGCGATCATTGCACTTGCACCAGGAGGTGAAGTATAACCCAACTTTTCCTTAAAACAAGAGCTATGTATGTTTAAATTATTGTGTTCCCTTGATTTCTATGATGTGTGAATGATATCCTAATTTCTAAGATTCTTTAATAATATGAATTCAAACTCCCTTTAGTTACTTTTACTTTGTTAGTTTAGATCTTAAATTTATGCAATTTAGATAAACACCTTTATCTCTTTTAAACCGATCTAGATTGTTGAACTCTAGTGCTGTTGTGCTCAATTGAATTAGTTTAGCTCCTTGTGTTCGACCTCAACTATACTACCTCTGTATACTTGCGGAGATTGGTTAAGTTGGGTAAACTATCCTTGTTTGGATTGAAACTCGTTAGCCTAAATAGCCAATAGTAAGTCTATTGTAAAAAGTCGTGACAAAGAATCCTTTGTCATAATTTTTGTGGGGTAAATCTCTTGAATACTCTTGAAAACATTCCCATGCCTCACATATATTTTCTCCAGGCTTCTACATGAATCCATTTATCTTGTACCTATTTTTTAGGGTCTTTTCCACTAGGTAGCACTTGGTGACAAAAGCATTAGCCAAGGGTGCCCTTCCATTAATTTTTTTTGTTATGTAAAGAAAGGTACCATCACAGGGCCTTGTCTATCAAAGAGAAGTTAACTTGTAGTATATTACTTCTTGTGGTACCCCCCTCATCTTGACAATGTCACATATATTCTTGTATGCATCTAGATGATGATAAGGGTTCTCATCTCTAGAATTACCCCCAAAAGACTTGTTTTGAATCATGCCAACGACTGTCGGCTTTAGCTAAAAGTTTGGTGCATCAAACCTTAAATTGACGACGGGGAATTTTGACTCATTTTCCCTTATAGAGGCCAAATCGTAGAGGGGAAGGCCTCAATCATCATCGTCATCTTCATTTTTGTTGTTATTATCTTCTTTCTCATGGTTGTTCCTCCTATTCCTTCTCGCTCAAGGATTACGACTCGTGGCGTTGTTCCTCATGCTATTTTTCATGTGGTATTGGTATTGCATGAGGTATGTTCTCCCGTTCTCCTTCATCAGAGTGACTTTTATCATGTTTAGATTCAGTCTCTGGTGGGGGTTGAGCTTGCTCAACCCTTGCGGTACGATCACTTCCACCATGTCATCCCCTATGAGGCAGCATGATGATGCAAGTGGAAGGTGGTGTTTACAATACGATTCTCTCCAAGATACCAAAATAGTACAAACAGTTGAGTTAGAAAACTAGACAAGTGAAACAAAGTATTCAAGGAAGTTACAAATAGTGGATTAAAATTTTGTACAACCAAGTCTATTGCTAGGTTTGAGGCACATGTGTACATTCAGTAGGTTGGGGTTCTTATTTCTGTTTGCCTTGTCCTCGACACCAAAAAGTTGATCGGCTTAAATCACATGTTACAAAAGGAACGGATCGAGTAGTCAAACTCTTAAATTTATAACTCAACACTTAAGCCCCCACAATTATTATATGGGGTTTGACGTAGTAATTGGGGTTGATCCACATGGATAAGGCTGGTAAGTGCTAAGAACGTAGAACCTTGGCTCAGATACACCAAACAAAGAGTTGGATAACAGTGATGTCCTTATGGAATGATGATGCTTCAACCAACAAATAAGCAAAAGAAGTAAAATAAGAATAAAATAAGTAGGAACAAGAGTGCTAAAATAAGTATGGATGGAAAACTTGGATCAAGTTTTAGCAACTAAGGTCTCTCCCCAACATGAAATAATCACACCCATTGTATACTCCTAGTAAGATTATAAGCAATCATCATATATGTCTATTCCCTCCTCCCTTGAGCTTAGTATAGATCTATATTATAAGGTTGTCTATCTCTCGAGTTGGCAAACAAACAATCACAAATATAACCATATGATCATTATGTTAGGAATTCCAACATTCACATGCATTCATGCAACTTCATAACACTTAGATAAGGTTAGCACTACTCTTTCAAGGCACTAAAAATCAAACATCACAAGATGGTAGCTAATCATGCAAGTGAAGAAATAAGAACAAGTGTATGGAGATAATCATTACTAGGAGCATATATATCCAAATATATGAGTATATACATGTTGGGAGGTCCTTAGTGGCTACTCCGGCCCCAAGAAAGATGTTTATCCACTCATGGTAATGAGGAACATTATGTATATACAAATCTCCATAGACACAATACACTACTAAAGAGAAGGGGAACATATAAATAGATTTAGAGAAGGGGAGTAAGAAGATACACTAACAATGACTAAGGGATGGCCACAATCGATGGTACCTTTCCTTGTTGAATATGATGCTATGGTGATGTGGACTTTCCCTTCATACTCCTTCCTTTAAGGGAGCACTTAGAGCAGGGTGAGGGCTGATGGGAGAAAAAGCAGACTTGTCGGACCTTCATCCTCCTTGTCTACCAACCGATGGTGGAGGTGGCAGTCAGTGGCGAGCTTCATCTCTAGTAGAACTTCAACATATATAGTCTTACACAACCCCCTTCAAGTTCATGGAGGTCCCCTATTTATAGACTCTCAATCCAGTATCTTAGGTGTCCTTGGTGACATTTTACTTGCACCACAAGTTCTCTAGGTTCCTATCTTGGGGTACGTGCTTAATGGATTCAAGTAACCATTCTGTTGGTGCCACCATTGTTGTTGGGTCGTCGAGCAATGAATATTAGCCTAAACTTCAACTGACGAGTTTGTGCAACCATCAGTTGATGAGGTTGAAAAACCATCATCTGATGAGTCTGTGCAACCATCAATTGAGGAGGCAGACAGACCATCGACTGATGAGTCTATGCAACCATCAGTTGAGGAGGCAGACAAACTATCGAATGATGAGTCTATGAAACTATCACCTGATGTAAGATGGCAACATCTGATGGATGTAGAGTTTTACCATCGAGTGTCAAATGTTGGCGTATAGACTGCCCACAGAGTCCATTAGTATATTTGTATTGATAACTATTGGTATGTATGCCTTGAGAGCCAATCATATGATGATTGTGGTGGCATATTGGGTGAAGTATTTGATTAATAACAATAAAGGCAAACTTCCAATTCATTCTGCTTCACTCAATTATGAGATAATGAGGAAAGATGATGAATGTCTAAAAAATGATATTATTGAATGTTGTATGTCTTCAAGTATGTGACTTGAACAATGAATCATACAGATGTTAAGAGTATGTACATTCTTATTATTTCCTTAGTTAGATGTTATTGTGGAAGAATGATAGACAGCAATAACACTTAAGACTAGAGTGTGTGTTGGTTGATGATAGAATCTCATCAGGCATGATGTGTGATATCAAGCCAAGCACACAAATACTTGTTGGGGAACAATGCATCAGACAGACCCACATTGAGAGTGAAAAATGGAAACCATAATTGGTGGTCATAGCATCTCTCATAGTGAAGGTGGTGATTGTGATTCTTAGACCTAAAATCACTACTCTCATCACATGTCATTCGATGTGCTTCGGCATCATCCACCGTCACCTTGAATAAGGGTTGCCATAAAGGTGATGATTGGTGGTACTGTGACACATGGGGATGATTGTGAGTGATGTAGATGGGATTTGTCCCTCTTATTGAAGTTTAATATCCAGACCACTTAACAAGTGTGACTTAGAAAAGCATGTACATGTACATGCGAATCAATATATGATATTGAGGTCACATATATCTCAGACAGTCTGCTCTAGATTCAAGGAATATGGATTGAATATTGAGAGGATGATGATTCCATGCCTCAAGTTCATTCCATATATCAAATACAAAGGAATTAGACAATCACTGTAAGACCTAAAACAAATTGTAGGTCAAAGTTGTTCTCCAACTTTGCATTCATTTGGGTAGCAATGATGTGTGACTAGGAACCACTCTTTGCTTATGATGTCATAAACTAGTTATAGAAATTTATTGCCAATGTAAATTGGAACCTATAGGGTCACACACTTAGGATACACCTAGAAGAGGAGTTTAATCATGAATAATAATTGAATTGATTAGTAAAGTGTTTATGTATTCAATTTAAGGAACAAATCAACTTTTTGGACTCCCAATCAACCAGTTCAAGTGTTGAACTGACCAGTTGGAGTACCAAGTTGTTTGGAAATTTCATTCACATAAATCTACATGAACTGGGGATCATACTGACCAGTTCACTAGTGAACTGATCAATTGTTGGTCGTGAGACAATTGTGTTGAAGAGTGATATACCCAATTCATGATTCAATTTGATTGAATCAAGGATTAGTGTTGATGTCATGTCATGCATTAATTGGATTAGAATTGTCTATTCATATGTGATTGGGAAACATGACAAAATGAGCGGTTTACTAGGTGAATAGAATTTCTTGCATGCCAATCGATCAGTTCTCCTAGCAAACTAACCATTTCACCTTTTGTAGGTTGTGAAATTTTATGAAATTATGAATACTTCCGCTCCCACTTAGACTGGGAACTCTGATCCTAACACTCCTATAAATAGAGGGATATTGGGGGCTTCTCAGACACAACTCAATTGCCTCTGAAAATTATTTGTCTTCTCTGGTTGTGGTAACTGAGAGAACCCAAGCAAGTTCTACCCAATAAAGGGAGGGATAGTAAGGGAGAACAATTGTGGGAGAAAAAATTGGTGACTAGTACACCAACAAAAGGATAACTCCTTGTCTATTTTAGTAGAACAACAAGAGTTCTAGGCAGTTCGTGTGATCTTCTCTAGAGGTAAGGAGGCTATTTCCTACCTCTAGGAGGACAATGTCAGCATGTTGTCTGATGCATCCCTATTTTAGGGCTTCATCTTGTGTCATATTGCACTTCAATCACATCTACAACTGTAAAATTACATGTTATTTCCCTCAATATGTGTTTTATTGTCAAATGCACTTATGGATGGTTTTTGCATATTTTATAGGTACTTTGTCCACTACTTGATGAATTGGAAAGAAGATGGTTGAATCTAGGGTTTCGCCAGGCTTGGTGGAGCCCAAAATGAGGCCAAAACAACTCCAAACCTACCCCAAGTGGTCAAAGGATGTATTGAAGCAATAACCTTCATGGATGGCGAAGTTCAACACTCAAATGTAGGGGAAGGAATCCAAAACGTTCGCGCTACCATGGAATGGCCATTCAGGGACATGCTCTAGTCAACATGACCTTTAGAAAATGACTCAGAATGCCAGCAGGCCCATGCTAGCCAACAAGCCCGTGCTAGCCAGAGCCCTGCACGGCCATGCTACCAGTCCCAAAAATCCAAAATTCTCCTTTTCATTCCATTTTCCCACCACGTCTATTCCCATCCACCATGGTCGTGCGACTCACTGCCCAACATGGCCGTGCAGCCCAGTATGACCATGCTACAAACAATTTTACCCATTTTCTGCACTTCTCTACCCACTTTGCCCCCACTTGACCTAATGCTTCCCCAACACCTATATATACTTGGGTGGCAGCTCTAGCACAAGATTAGCCACCCCTAGCTCACTCCTACCACTCCATTTCATTCTTCCTCCATTCCACTTCATTTTCACCTCCATAATCCCATTTATTTCTTCATTTCCACCACCAAACCCTAGCTTAGCCTAGTTTCTACCCATAATGCCCTTCATTCCTATGACGTCGATGGATTTTATAAAACTTAATCTGATGTGTGACGTCCAAATTGAGATTCTCACAGAGGTGAGGGTTTCAATTTGGACATCGCACATTAGATCATAATGAACCATAACCTAGAAAATGATAATTCAAAGGCAAGAATGCAAGTTATGGTGCACATATCCAAATGAGTAAGTAAACCCTAAAATGGACATAACTAGGGTTGAGATGATGAGAACCTAATGATAGTAATTTATCTTGTCTTGATTAGGTTTAACAAAGATATAGATGACATGAGGAATATGTGATTAGGTCTGTCTTTTTCTTGATCAAGGTACGTCATTACCTCTTACTTGGCTTATTATACAATATGCTTGTGTTATTGTGTAGTAAAATACTTGGCATATGGTATTGGTTGAAATGATTATTCTTGCATGATATGTTGCTTGATTTTCCATACTTACTTCTATGTATACATCAAACATAATATATTTGTTCCATTATATGAAAGTACCAACTCTTTGGCAGTGTGCTTGGAAGTGACCCAACTCTTTAGTAGTGGTCACATTGTACATATGGAAGCACTAACTCTTTGGTAGTGTGCTTGGACCTAACTCTATGTTTGGTCACATTGTACATATGATACAACTCTTTGGTAGTGATCATAAAGGCCTTAATCTTGAGCTCCTCAAGAGTCAAGAGAATGCATCAAAACCTTTGGCGGTCAATGCATGGATATATAATGGAAAACGTGATTAAAATATGTGTTCTCTTTTGTTAATGAATATCTTTGTGCAAGTATATGATTTTATTATATTTCTTTATAACTTCCAAGTATTAGTTTTATCTTATTTCCTAGATATGATGAGAGGTATATAAAAGACATGTAGGCGTACTCAGTACAATATTCTTGAATATTGTAGTGACGTGTACCACATGTAATCTTTTGTTTAGGTTGTGGCTTGTGCTCTTGAAGAACTATGATAGTTGTGAGTTGTGTGACAAGCTGATGTACATGTGGACCTGTTGTCTTAAGATCCTGTTATTTAGTCGTAATACATGTATATGTATAAGTTTGTTGTTCAATATGTAATATCAAATGATGTAACAATTCATGTTGTAATTATATGTTGAATGGTGAACATGTGTTGTATGGTTTTATTACTATTCATGTGCATGTGCTACTGTATCTCCTTCTAACTCCCTTGATTTTCTTTTTCTTAGTCTAATGTGTGATGTTTAAATTGGGATTCTCACTGAGGTGAGGGTTTCAATTTGGACGTCACACATCAGATTAAGTTTTAGAAAATCTGGGGACGTCACAATTCCACACCCTTGCACCTTAGAGGAGAGAGGAAGACATCTTGCAGTAGTTGGAGAGGAAGATTGCTCCATCTACACTGAGTTCCATGCTTCTTCTACCTCTTTCTCCTTTCTTTTTGTATTTTCCATTTCCATGAGTAGCTGGGCCCCTTTTGGTGGCTGCTTGCGGGAAATTATGTTACTTTGATACCATTTTGGGGGAAAACGATATGTAAACATTATGATTTCATTTTGAAATGATTGTGTTCTATTTTCATCTTATTCTCCATGAATTTCTTGTTGGTTTGTGTGTGAAATCACTTAGGAATTTAGGAAAACTGCTTATATGTGTGAATTTTGAGATTTGCCCCTAGGTACAATTCTTGAATCCCTAGGTTTCCTCCCATCTTCATACATCCTAATCAATCTCCTTAAGCCTAGGTGAGATATCTAAGTAGCTAGATTAGGTGACTCTAGTGTAATTAGAATGGAGCCTTCTCAAGGCTAGAATATGGGGGATTGGGGTCCAAAACCCTAATTTCGTGTCCCCATTACTACCCTCGGCCCGTAATTGCCCTAGCAATGTATAACCTAGAAACCTAGGCTTGATTAGACTCTAATTGAATTGAACCTAATCCCTAACCCAATTGAGCCTCGCAAGGGTTGTATGGGGTGTTAGGGACTAGTTCCCCTATACACAACCTAGCATATCCATGTCCAGTTAGTAGCTTAGGTTAATTCATTGGACTCTAACTTGTTGTTTGATTTAGATAATCTAAATGGAATCATAATGTTCATATGTCACCCCCAACTTAAGTGATAAGTGCATCCCCTAAACAAACCACACCTTACTTAATTGCTTTAAAACTCTAGTTTTCATCTTACCTAGTTAGTGTTAGCTTAGTTAGCTCTTTTCTCACTTAGTTAGCTTCTTGCCCTATTTTTACCTTGTTCTTGTTAGTTTAGCTCTTTACTTACTCTTGCACTTTTCTCTTGCTTGCCTTAGGGTAAATTGCCTTTTCATACGTAGCTTAGTCTTTTCCTGCTTACTTAGTCTTAATCTATTCTAGGGTTAACTTAGATTTCATTCTTGCCTTTAATTGCTTTCTTGCTCACCAAATTTAACAATCAAAACAACTTTTAAACCCTTAACCCTAGTCTCCACAGTAGGAACCCAGTCAATCTAACCTAGATCTAGTGCCCCCTTTTCTCCCTGTGGATCGACCCTATACTTACTGCCCTCCTATACGACGACATGACCCCGTGTGCTTGTGGGATAGTGTTTTGGTAGACATAGGTTGTTTAAGTCTAGGTCCTTATAAAATTTGAAAGTTTGATCCACCATGTGCTTTCATCCGTAGGGTTGCATCTATTCAAACTCCAATTGAGTAGTGTGTAGCACCATTGGCGGGAGCGCACCAAGCTTTCTGGCATCATTGCTGGGGATTGGAGGTGCTCAACCTACCTAGTTAGTTTTTCTTTGACTTTTCCTACTTCCCTTGTCATTGCTATTCTTTATTGATTATTCTTTGCATTATTTGTGTATATTGGTTTACTAACTTGTTCTCTTTTGTTTAGTTGTGCTTTGTGCATGTGACAAGCCATTCGAGATAGATAAGATGGAAGGCCAAAATTCACTTCATAAGCCACATCAAGAGTATTTCATGCCTAGCAACTACAAATCGCCAATTGCTAGTAGAGTAGATCAAATGCCAGGGAGAAATTCTCCATCCCTCTAGGTCTTCTTGGGCTCCTACCATCTTCTATGGCTTGGAGAATGAGAACCCCTACAACACTTGGACTCCTTACTTAAAGTATGCTCCACCTTTAGGACGCTGACAGTGAGTGATGAAACAATCAGGTTGACTTTGTTTTCCTTCTCTCTCAAAAACAAAGCCAAAGATTGGTATGATTCAAGAAGAGACATCATGAGTTGGGAATTGATGAAAATTTCCTTCTTGAGAAAATTCTACTATATGGTAAATTTGACATAAATGCGGCGTGCCATAGCAAGTTTTAACCAAGTAGATAATGAGCGATTCCACGAGGCTTGGGAGAGATTCCAAAAAATGTTGAGAGAATATCCACATCATGAGATCCCATTGTGGCAGCTAGTTCAGTCCTTTTACTCTAGTCTATCTCATGCAAGTCAAAATACAATGGATTCTTCTTGTGGAGGAGTTTTATGGCTAAACCACCTGTGGAGACATGGCCCTTTGAGAATTTGGCAAAAAGTTCAAGGATGAGAGATTCTAGTATGGTTAGTGGCAGTGACCTATCTTTTGGTGTGACATCTCTGACTCACAATGATTCAAGACCACAACTAATGAAAGTGTTTGGTGAAATGGTGAGCTACATGATAAACCAAGTGATCAAATCTCCTTGTCATTCAGTCAATTCCATTGAGTTTTATGGTGAAGAAAAGAAGACACCTCACTCCTGTAGCTACTAGGAACCACAAAGTCCAACATATTGCTCAATGTTTGAGGAAGAGGTTCTCTCTAGATTGAAAGTATTTGATGATGTTCAAAGAGATGTTTCAAGGTTAGAAGAGAGAATAGAGAAGCTATCTTCCATAATTCTTCTCCAAGAAGAAAAATTGTCTTCAGATCCCATCATGAGCCACCATGAAGCAAGTGGACCTATGCCTTCATCATAAGTTTTCTATAGTCCATCCCCCATTCAAGTAAATCCCATTCACTCCTTACAAGGATATCCTAAGCCTTACACTCCTCCACCACCTCCCTCACCTCATAATCTCCCAACACTTCACTTTCCAACCCCAATTCTATCCTCCCCCTCAATTATCTTCTCCACCTCAATTTCAACACCAAGTATCACCTCCACTTCCTCCACAACCACAACATGATCCCCCCTCCACCATGAGAAATGTAGTGTTGTGCTAGTTTCAAGCAGTGGGAAATCTCTAGAGAAGCTCACAAGGCAAAGAAAGGTTGACAAAGCAAAGCAAAGGCAGCCAAGTGGTGATATTGTGATTGATATTGCTGAAGATGATTTTGTGATGCCACATGTTGAGTTTGGAATTCCATATGATTTACCTCATATCCCATTTGCAGGTCCCACCATCCCTAGTGTTCTGCCTCATGTTCATGCAAGTATAGAAAAAACTAGTGGTCCTCCATTCATTGAAGCAATAGATGAGCACCAGAATTGAATAGGAGGCAAAAGCACAACGTCGATATTCTTGAGATGTTTCGTCAAGTGAAGGTGAACATTCCACTCTTGGATGCTATCCAGCAAATCTCATCATATGCCAAGTTCCTCAAGAATCTGTGCACTGTAAAGAGTAAGTCAATGGGAAGGATACCCAAGAACGTGAGATTAACTAAAAAAGTGAGGTCCTTTATCCAACATCCACTTCTCATGAAGAGAAAAGACCTGGGAGCCCCACTCATACCTGGTTACATAGGGGGACATCATATAGACAAGTCCTTACCTGATATGGGATTTCATGTCAATTTGATGCCATACAATGTCTATGCTGATCTAGGTTTAGGTAAGTTGAAGTCGGCACATTGCACTCTCCAATTGGCGGATATGTTCATAAAAGTGCCTAGGGGAAGAGTGGATGATGTCTTACTGATGATAGACAAAGAGAAAGGCACAGTGTTCTCGAAGAATTTCATTGTACTTGATATGGATCCAGAGGATAGGAACATTCCCATCATATTGGGAAAGTTGTTCTTATCTACAACTGATGTTGAGACTCATGTGCACAACGGCAATATGACAGTCTCATTCATGGACATGAAGATCAAGATCAACATGTACAAAGCCCCAACATGGCGAGTCTGAGATAGGGATATTGGACACGATCACTTCACAAGTCTGAATGATCATTTGAGAGAAGGAAACCAAGGTGAAGTGATTGATGATGATTATTATAGTGAAAGGGATGAGGAATTGAGATTGAGTGCAAATGAGGGATTCATGTTTTGTAAGAATGGACATGGGAGAATGCCAAATGGATGATTGAATGAAGAATCACCAAGAAGCCAAGATGAAGGTAAGAAACTCAGTGCTTGTGGGAGGAAACCCACCTAGGTTTGGGGAATTTCTCACCCAACCTCTCATTTTTTATTCTTCTGCTTTATATTTACACTTTCTAAGAAAACACACACGCACACTTTATACTTGATGGTTCTAGCTGTTTGTGAATCATGTTAGGGCAAGTGCATTAGAAGGAGGAGGATGCATGGTTGATATCATCAAGTAGGATATCAAAATTGAAAATAAAATTGCAAATCAATAGAAAAGCTACATGAAGGTGACCAACACGACGTTCCACACAACATGCTCGTGGTGCTGGCAAGCCAAAGCGGCCGCTATGCATAGAAAAGCCATGGTGGCTCAATCCTTCTCATTGGACACCTTGAGATCTCTCTCCCTCTTGGCATTTATCTACCATGACTCCATTCCTACTACCCTATCATCCTAGACTTCTAATTTATGTTGAAGACAACATGTTTTAAAAGTTTGGGGTGGTAGGGCGGTAAGCCCTTTCTCTGCCCCCACTTTCCCCTATGTTACTTGTTCTAAATTTTTGCTCAAGATGATCAAATAGTATAACCATCTCCCATACTTGTGCATCCATGATTTGTGTGCTTGCTTTACATACATGCATATCATATAGGTCAATTTCATGCATTTTTTGTGTAATTATAAAAAAACATTACTCTTTTTGCCATGCATTGCACATCATGTAGATTTTTTTTTTCATGTTTTATCTAGGGTTTACTTATTTACTACTTTTTGTTCAATAATTAGGGTTTAGATGTGATTAAAGGCAACTTGGTACTATTTTGGCCAATTTTGCCCAACTTTGATATTTCTTGTCTAAAAAGTGTGTTTTGACCCAATCTCTACTGTTTGATTTAAAAATGACAACCTTTGACAAATGCAAGTGAAATATCATGTTTATTACTAAATGGTATCAATGTTTGAATTTGTAATTGATTTTGTTGAATTGTGAGTTGAGCAAGCTTTGAACATTTAGTGTCTATGGAATCAGTTGATAGAAATATCACTTTCATGTTGTTCATTCATGTGGTGTGATATCATAGGTTGAAGTGTTGGATTAATTTTCATGAAGGAAGTCTCATGTTGAGGATCAAACCAATGGCCCCTCTTTGATTTGTCATTTCACTCACCATCTCCTTACCCCTCCGCCTCATGAAAGGATGCAGTTTTGAACATATTCAACCTTTGCCACCTCCAAAAGTTTGGAGTAAAAAAACTACATTTCCCCACTTCACTCAATCCACCTTATGCCCTACCTACACCAAGGGAAAAGAAAACAAAATAAAAGATGCTCCTATTTAAGAGAATCTGAACAAAGAAAAGATGAGTGCTCTATGTAATAGCACTCCAAAAACCTTACCGCAATCCTTTCTTCCATTTTCATACCTATTGAGCTAGGAAGCATGAAACCTAACTCACTTCACCCTTTACTACAGACATGTGGGTCATTTGGTGTGATTTGAAACATAAGAATGAATGCATGAAGGTGAAACAACACTCCTAGTCATCCTTGATTAATGCCATCATGAAACGGTCTACCCAGAACTATATCAAAGATATTTGAATAGCTTGTCTATTTTATGACATATATTTGAAATTCATATGCTTTGTGCTCTTTTCATAATTGGTTTGTGAAATTAGGAGAGGAGAGAGGTGGAATACATGTAATTAGTCATCTTTGATCCCATTCCACAATAATCACCTTTTCCTTTGCATTTGTCATGTCTTGATTGTGGAAAAAATGTAGAGAGATTGAGTTGGAGCATACTTGAGGACAAGTATATTTTAAGTTTGGGGTGGTGATGCAACCCTATTTTAGGGCTTCATCTTGTGTCATATTGCACTTCGATCACATCTACAACTATTAGATTACATGTTATTTCCCTCAATATGTGTTATATTGTCAAATGCACTTATCGATGGTTTTTGCATGTTTTATAGGTACTTTGGCCACTACTTGATGGAATGGAAAAAAGATGGTTGAATCTAGGGTTTCCCAAGCTTGGAGGAGCCCAAAATGAGGCCAAAACCACTACAAACCTACCTCAAGTGGTCAAAGGATGTATTGAAGCAATAACCTTCATGGATGGCAAAGTTCAACACTCAAATGTAGGGGAAGGACTCCAGAATGACCGTGCTACCATGGAATGGCCGTTCAGGGACATGCCCCAATCAACATGACCTTTGGAAAATGACCCAAAATGCTAGTAGGCTCGCGCTAGCCAGAGCCCAACACGGCCGTTCTGGCCAGCACTATCGTGCTACCGGTCCTAGAAACCCAAAATTCCCCTATTCATTCCACTTTTCCACCATGTCTGTTCCTATGCACCACGGCCGTGCTACCCGCTTCCCAGCATAGCCGTGCAACCTAGCACGGCCGTACTACACATAATTTTACCTAATTTTATGCAATATTCTACCCACTTTGCCCCCACTTGACCTAATACTTCCGCAACACCTATATATACTTGGGTGACGACTCTACCACAAGGTTAGCCATCCCTAGCTCACACTTACCACTCCATTTTGTTCTTCCTCCATTCCACTTCATTTCCACCTCCACAATCCCCTCCATTTCACTATTTCCACGACCAAACACTAGCTTAGCGTAGTTTCTACCTATAATCCCCTTCATTCCACACCCATGCACCTTAGAGGAGAGAATAGGATGTCCTACAGTAGCTGGAGAGGAGGATTTCTCCATCTACACCGAGCTCCATGTCTTCTTCTACCTCTTTCTCCTTTCTCTATTTATTTTCCATTCCATTAGTAGCTAGGCCCCTTTTGGTGGGCGATTTGGGGAAAATTATGTTACTTGTATAGCATGTTGGGGGAAAATGATATGTAAACATTATGATTTTGTTTGGAAATGATTATGTTCTATTTGCATCTTATTCTCCATGAATTTCTTGTTGGTTTTTGTGTGAAATCACATAGGAATTTAGGGAAATTACTTATATGTGTGAATTTTGAGATTTGCCCCTAGGTTTAATTCTTGGATCCCTAGGTTGCCTCCCATCTTCATACATCCTAATCAATCTCCCTAGGCCTAGGTGAGAGATCTAAGTAGCTAGATTAGGTGACTCTAGTGCAATTGACATGAAGCCTTCTCACGGCTAGAATATGGGGGAATTGGGGTCCAGAACCCTAATTTCACCTCCCCATTACTACCCTCGACCCCTAATTGTCGTAGGAATGTATAATCTAGAAACCTAGACTTGATTATACTCTAATTGAATTGAACCTAATCCCTAACCCAATTGAGCCTCTCAAGGGTAGAAGGGGGCGTTAGGGACTAGTTCCCCTATACAAAACCTAGCATATCCATGGCCGGTTAGTAGCTTAGGTTAATTCATTAAACTCTAACTTATTGTTTGGTTTGGATAATCTGAATGGAATCATAATGTTCATAGGTCACCCCCCAACTTAAGTGATAAGTGCATTCCCTAAACAACCCACACCTTCCTTAATTGCTTTAAAACCATATTTTTCATCTTACCTAGATAGTGTTATCTTAATTAGCTCTTTTCTCACTTAGTTAACTTCTTGTCCTATTTTTGCCTTGTTCTTTCTAGTTTAGCTCTTTACTTACTCTTGTATTTTTATCTTGCTTGCTTTAGTGTAAATTGCCTTTTCATACCTAGTTTAGTCTTTTCCTACTTACTTAGTCTTAATCTAGTCTAGGGTTAACTTAGATTTCATTCTCACCTTTCATTGCTTTATTGCTCACCTAGTTTAACAATCAAAACAACCTTCAAACCTTTAACCCTAGTCTCCACAGTAGGAACCCAGCTAAACTAACCTAGCTCTAGTGTCCGCTTTTCTCCCTATGGATCGACCCTATATTTACCATACTCCTATACTATGACATGACCCCATGTGCTTGTGGTATAGTGTTTTGGTAGCCGTAGGTCGTTTGAGTCTAGGTCCTTATAAAATTCAAAAGTTTAATCCACCATGTGCTTCCGTCCACGGGTTTGCATATATTCAAACTCCAATTGAGTAGCGTGCAACACCATTGGCTGGAGTGCACCACTATCTTTGATGGAGACCAGTATCTAAAACAGACACTGTCCGAGTGCAACTAGAAGAAAGCTACACTACTACAATGAGGAATAGTTGGTGGACTTTCTTCAAGACCAGGTATGACCTTGTTAAACCATCCTTCCCATTACATAGTTGTTGACACGATGTTGCTATTTTGGAGAATATGGACATTTTTTTTGTTTTCTCTACCTACTCTATGCCCATCTTTCCCCATAATGATATGAGGACCACGCCAATCTACTGGGTTTAGGGATTTAATCTATGTGATCGGATTTTGGGTTTTCACTTTTATTTATTGCATACAATGTGAATATTTAAAATGATTAATATGCATATCTGATTAAAGACCACATATGATCCCCAACTAATATATATATATACATATCAAAATTCATATTCAAAACATCAATACATACAATAACTTTAGAAAATGAAGACTTATCCAAAGAAACAAAAACTTTACTGCAAAATTACCTTCCTGACAAATATAATTTTATTCCGACAATGCTTGGAAAGAATCACTACTATTATGAGAAAATTCTCATGGAAACTGGTAGTGTAAGAATATTTCATAATTTTAGTGACAAATCAACAAAGAAAATGATATTATTTTCTCAATTAAAAATCTTAGAGCCAAGTTAGGGGCGGTTGGGATATACTTGTGTCTCTTTCTCTTTCTATGAAGGGGTGAGAGTTCAGGGTCTTCCTTTTTGGGGTTCTAGGGTCCAAGGCCTGCTTGTCGTAGTGGTAGCCCATTGCACCCGCTTTAGCCATGGTAGGAGTTTAGGGTTTTGTAGGGCTAGGTTTAGCTATTGATAGGCCACTTAGTAATCCCTTGGTTGATGATTTCAATCTCTCATCCACAAACCTTTCTGAGTGTATCATATTCAATTTTCTTTAAGAAATACCGAGGTCTGAGGCCTCCTTGTAGTAGTAGTACAACTATTGACAGGCCACAAGGAATCAACTTATTGAAAAGAGAATAAGATTTCTCAACAAAATCATTATTTATATCAAGCTCCTTTGGTTTTAAATTTTTTAAGATTTAAGCCTCAGATCTCTTTATTTTTGACAACCGTATCTTCAGCTATTTAAAAAATTTCTTAATAATAATAAAAAAATATGTTGAATAAAATGCTCAACTCACTAACATGTGTAAATGAAATAGTAAATACCCTTCAAACCATAAATGAATGTAATTCAATGAAAAATAAAAATAATTTCATCATCAATAAAGAAAAGCTAAGAGAAGAATTTTTATCTGATAGAAATTAGTTCAAGACAAAACGATTTTATGAAAACTTTGATAGAAACGAAAGAGATTACATTAGAGAAAAATGGTATTCACAAATGCAATACCATAGAAAAAATATACATTTCTTTGAATGGTATAAAAATTATTATATCAAAGAACTTAAAGAAAAATCTATAAGCTTGTTCCATTGTGGTATGAGCCTAATAAGTCTGACAGTAAAATTAGACCATTGCATCATGAAGACCCTCATAAAAATATGTCAGTCCAAAATATTACAAACAAGAGTAATCTACAATTAAAAGAAGAAAGTTCTCATTCTTTCAATAAACACATGGTTGATAAAGTAAATAATCTATCTAAAACTAAAAGTAAAGAAAGCGAAGAGTACTCTGTAAAGGTATTAAGCACAGAACAATGCTACATTCTTGAAACTATTAATAATGCTAAAAGTGATCAAGAAAAATTAAAATTATTTTCAAAATATATATAAATGAATAAAAAAGAAATCAACTCTAAAGATATTCCAAATCAAAATATTTCATATGATACTAAAAAAGTAACTGAAAAACAACCAACTCTAAAAGACTTCAAAAGAGAACAGAAAATTATTAAAAAGAAAATAAAAGATTTAAAATAAACTAAAAAGACATATGAAAATTCATAAAGTCAAAATAAATCCAAAAATTTGTTCCTTTTCTACTTTGAGTCTTAACAACTGTCTTTTATCTTTATGTATAGGGAAGAGCTATCTTGTCTTTTCTTCTTTTGTCACTTCTTCAACAAGGCATTTTTACTTATTATTTTGAATCGAGTAATCCGTAGCATTTAGGGTGGAAGATAGGATTTTGGTGGTTGGTTGGTAGAAATTTGGTAGAATGTGATGTTGGAGTATTGGTGGAGTTTCAGAATTATTGGTGGAGTAGGAAGGACTGATTTGCATTTGGATAATAGATAGAAGTGAGTGATTAGAAGTAGATTAGGGTTTGTGATTAAGGTGATTAGAGTTAATTAGGGTTTGTGATTTAGGGAATAAAGTGTATATAATTTTCTTTAGGATGAACGGAGAATGCTTGCGTAAGATTAATTAAATAACATTAGGGAACTTACAATTGGTGCAGATCACGTCGTTGATCTCACTGAGTGACCATCGGGAACGTCACTGATGCTTAGGAATATCCTTGATCTTTCTTTCAATCAAAGAAAGGATCTTTGATTATGATTTAAAGAGGGAAGAACATGCACACACAATTGATCTTAAAATGGAAACTTTATTAGAAACTGGAGGGTTTACACTCGAAAAATAAGTGGAAACTAAGAACACATGACTATATAGACGAAATTACAGTATAAGTGAAGTGGAGGAAGGATTACAAGACTTAGAAATTCTCAAAGGAGGAGAATTTTGAGATAAGACACTTCCTACTATAAAAACTATGCTCAATAAGAAAGGGGAGCTCTATGGGTGGAAGAGTGTTATGGCTATCACAACTCTTCTTTGCCTTTTATAGACCTTTCTGATGGTGTGGACGAATGTGCTTCTCGTGCCACTTGTTTGCTTCAGTTTGTGTCTTTGACAAATGTTTTTGTTATTTGAGTTGAGATATTTGTTGTGTCTACCACGTACTCTATTGTCTTTGTGACTTTTGACAGATATCCTTCATCTTCCTTTTCATATGCCACTTGTTCCTTTTCTGCTTTGAGTCTTGACAACTGTCTTTTGTCTTTATGTATAGGGAAGTGCTATCCTTTTTTTTCTTCTTTTTCCACTTCTTTAGCAAGGTATTTTTACTTATTATATTGAATCGAGTAATCCGTAACAATCATCTCCATTTTCAAAGTTACTTTCTCCTTGAGTAATATCCAGGATTTGAATATTTTTTGGATCTAGGATTTCATCAAATATAATTAATTGAGAATTGTCCATGTTAGGATCTCTTATAAGAGACTTTCCTGATAATTTTATTTTCTTATATGGAGGACCCCTTTTAGTTTCTTGATCAATAAGATAATAAAAAAACTGGGGTAGATATTAACTTTCCCTTTAAAATAGGGTCTATATTGAATTTGTCCCACCATTTAATCAATACTTGCCTTCCTAGGTAGGGTAAAAAAGCATTAGTTTCTTTTTCCCATTTCCATTGCATGATCCATGGGATTTCGTAAGCACAACAACATCTTAGTATGTTAAGATCTTCTTGATCTAAATTTTCAAACAATGGAATATAATTCTTAAGCTTTTGTGGGAATATTTCCCGAGTAGCTCCATAATTTTTCCAAAAAATGTAGAAGAACCAATTTGGTAAGTTAGTCCTATAAGTCCATTTTATGAACCATGAATAAGTCATTTGATAATTTTAAATACATAAGACATTTTTCCAGGAATCTTGATAGTCCCAATAATTATAGTACTGGGGTTGATGTTTGTCTTTAAATCTTCTTGGAATATTAGGATTTCCATCATTGTTCCATTCTGAAATGGTGATAATTTTTTGGATTTTTAATTGAGAAAAGGATATCATTTTCTTTGTTTATTTGTCACTAAAATTATGAAATATTTTTACACAACCAGTGTCCATGAGAATTTTCTCATAATTGTAGTTATTCTGTCCAAGCATTGTCGAACTAAAATTATATTTGTCAGGAAAGTAATTTTGCAGTAAAGTTTTTGTTTCTTTGGATAAGTCTTCATTTTCTAAAGTTATTGTATGTATTGATGTTTTGAATATGAATTTTGATATGTTTTTTGCAGCGAAATCTACTTCCATTTCATCATTACCTTCCTTAATAGAAAAACTTGATTCTGAACATACCTCTGGGATACGTAGTTTGGATGTTGATGCAGACATCTCTTGAGATTTCTGTGAAGAAGTCATATAAACTAAAATAAATATTTAGAACATCCTTTTGATGTGTCTCTTATGAAATAGTAAGTGCATGAATGAAATTATATTTATAATCTAATGAAGCTCTTATTTTCTTTAAGAACATAAGTTTAGGTTTCTTCCTAAACTCAAAAGTTACAAAGTTATTGTTAACTTGAGTATGAACCCCTTTTTCACTTACTAATATAGGGAGAATTTTATTAAGAAAGGGTGTCCCAATGATATAATCCTCAGTTATATTTTGAGGAAGGATAAAAGATGTTTTAATATTATTATTGTTGATGCATATGTGTGCTTCAGAAATTTTATGTTTTACTTTGAGTTTAGCTTTTGTAGCAGAATTAACATGACGATTAGTTGTTTCATAATATTTTGTTGGTATAAGATTTTCTCTTATACAATTAACATCAGCTCCAGAATCAAATAAAGCTATCCTTTCTAGGGTGAAGTCATTAATTTTTATAGTCACTTCACCTTTCCATTTTCTCTTAACAAATTCTTGAAGATTATTAACAAAGGAATCTTCGTTATCTTCCCTTATTTCATCGACTTGGTTTTTATTTGAGCATTCTCTGAGCATTTTATTAAATATATGTTCATCCTCATCATCATCATTATACCTTTCATATATATTTTTTTGAAGATTTTCAACCTTATATTTTAGTTCAATGATTTCTATTCTGATTTTGTTTTGTTCTTTTCTCAAATCTTCTATAGAAATATGTTTATCACTAGTCTTTTCATGTTCAATTCTTTTTATTACATGATCAAATGAGTAGAACTCATTTACTTTAGATTCTATTTTATTGTTTGAATTTTTGTCTATAATCATATTGAGATATTTTGCAAGTTTAGTGCTTCTTTCTTGTTTATTTTGGATGGTATCTATGGTTTCAAGTATAAATTGTTGTTCACTAGTTAAGACATGAATTTCATCTGATGATATTTCATTGCTATAGTAATTACAATGACATCCTTCTTCATTTTCTGATCCCGAGGATTCATTTAGATTTAATTTACTAACAAAAGTATCAAGTTCTTCTGGCGTAATACTTTTTGATTCTAGTAACAGTTTGTTAACCTTTTCCTTAAAATATCGTTTAAAACATTTATTTGCATAGTGCCCTTTTTC